>OX030950.1:153450334-153965334 GCA_943735915.1 Pherbina coryleti | reverse complement strand
ATAGATATAGATATAGATATAGATATAGATATAGATATAGATATAGATATAGATATAGATATAGATATAGATATAGATATAGATATAGATATAGATATAGATATAGATATAGATATAGATATAGATATAGATATAGATATAGATATAGATATAGATATAGATATAGATATAGATATAGATATAGATATAGATATAGATATAGATATAGATATAGATATAGATATAGATATAGATATAGATATAGATATAGATATAGATATAGATATAGATATAGATATAGATATAGATATAGATATAGATATAGATATAGATATAGATATAGATATAGATATAGATATAGATATAGATATAGATATAGATATAGATATAGATATAGATATAGATATAGATATAGATATAGATATAGATATAGATATAGATATAGATATAGATATAGATATAGATATAGATATAGATATAGATATAGATATAGATATAGATATAGATATAGATATAGATATAGATATAGATATAGATATAGATATAGATATAGATATAGATATAGATATAGATATAGATATAGATATAGATATAGATATAGATATAGATATAGATATAGATATAGATATAGATATAGATATAGATATTGATATGCAAGATTTAATTCCTTGTCTCTGTCTATGAAGACAGACAAAGAACTAAAAAGAGTAAAGATTTAAAGAGCTGTTGGTATAGCTCAGTTCAATGTCAGGATTTTATTTATTTTGTTTTTGTTTTTTAAATAGACGCTTATCGCATATTTCACAATTCGGTGAATTCATTGCTAGTGAACTTAAAGAACCCTTACTTGACTTTACGCTGCTGCTGCACTTCAAAGCTAAGCCGTTTGCTTACTGTCAGGACTTTTCTTCTCTTAAGTAAATGTGCTTTAGTTTCTTTTTTTTCTCTCATTTTTTGCGGATTTCGCTCTTTACTAAAAGGAAAATATTTGCACAAAACAAAATAAATTAATGTCAGTTTTAATGTGATAGACAGCAGCAAAACAAATAAGTGGAGTAAGACAGACAGAGGCAGGCAGTCAGTGTGGTGCAGCAGCTTCTATCCAAATTGAATTAGGTATCCTTTTTCATGATCATTAGTCATGCTGGACATTGCTTAGTTGGCTGCTGGATTTCTATCCTAACCATAAAATGTTGGCAACTGACGTGTTGCGGTTTTCGTGAGTAAGGCTAAGAAAATTTTCTATAATATTTGAATAGTATACAATTTTCTTGATTTTGTTTTTTGTCTTGATATTGAAGCAATAAAATAAACATGTTACAATAAATCCAAACCTAAGATATTCTGTCAATTAGAGAAAATATTTTGATTTATATGTGATTTATTTTTGTATATTTTTGTTTTGTATTGATTAGAGAAAAAATACTAAATTTATATAAAGATCACATTATATAAATTACACATATATAAACATTAGTCATAAATAGTTTCAAAACTAAGAAATGTCAATTCAAAATCTAGACTAACGAAGGTTTCATCGATTGTATTGACGCGTGGAAGAACAAACATTCATACTAAATCATATTATCTTATATATTTCGATAAAAATCCTTAATAGCCCTGAACTGCAATATCTCACATTTTTACTCTTATATTTTTCCAATCTATCTTCCTTTTTATTAAGCTACAGATAAATAAAAAAATAACAAAAAACTCAACAATAACGATGTTATATAAATACTGTGCATAAATAAGTTAAAATATCAGTTACCATAATAAGTCGAGCGAATAACAATAACAACGATAAGCATAAAAACAGCAACAGCCACAAAAAGATACAGCAACAATCAATAACAACATGCAAACTGCAGTGTAGCAATTATGGATAGCTCGATTGTTTTTCCCCATTGAATTTATTTCAATTTATCTATTACATTATCAGACGTTCAATTCGTTGTTAACTTACATATAATCAGAATGATTCATAACTGTACACAAAAGTACATAAAAAAGTTTCAAAAAGTTTTTATGTTAAAAAAACATTAGGGGTATTCACGATACGGAGCTCTGTTTTGTGCTTTTTTGTGTAAAAAAACAAAAAAGAGCTCTCCACTAACAGAATACACTTGCTGTCAAAATTGTACTCTTTTGTACAAGCACAGTGTCGATGCTCTCTCGCATGGTGTAATAAACAAAGTGGTCACGAATACTTCTTAGCTATTAAAACATACAAAGTCATCTTTTCTCCTTTATTTCTTGCGGCTGAAAATCCTCTCTCGCCTTTAGATATTTGGATTCCTTATGAACTTACAGAAGTTAATTTTACGGCGAGTGTAGATATCAGCGATATGCTGCTGAAAAGTGAAAAAAAAGATCCTCTTTTGAAAAGAATGAAAATGGCGATAAGAAGTGGATTCCTTACAAGTATGTTGAACGGAAAAGGTCTTGGTACCGACGTGATAATTGGCATCAAACGACTTCAAAAGCATAACTGCATCAAAGGAAGGTTATGCTCTTAGTGTGTTGGGATTTGTAGGAAGGGTGTGGTTTTTCGCCGACAGGCCCTTCTACGAACGATGAATTATGAATCTCATCGAAAGATGGCAAAAGGTCATTGATAAAAGCTATCAAATATTTCAAACTTCTGAGTATATAAGAACCATTTATAATCAATTATTCGAATTAGAATAGTGAAAATATCTCTTAAATCCGTTCAGTGGTTCTTGAGTTTTCTAGCCAGTAAAAAAACTGCTCAATTTATAATTTATGCTCTTAAGCATAACACAAATCTTCACTAATACGTTACGAAATCTACCATTTCACTCTGCCCGCAAGACGCCTTAAATAACTTCGTTCTAATAAGTAATGAGCAAAAAGTAATGGGTAATGAGTAATGGATAGTGAGTAATGAGTAATGAGTAATGAGTATTGATAAATGATTAATGATTAATGATTAATGAGTAATGAGTAATGAGAAATGAGTAATGAGCAATAAGTAATGAGTAATGTGTAAGTAGATAATTAGCCCCATACATAACTCATCTATCAACGCACTCAAAATAGAAAAGGAAATTAACTTCATTGAATTCACATCCGCATTAGCTAGACTAAAAGGCAATACTCCTGGACTTGACCGTAACCCCATGTTACGAAATCTTTCTAAAATAACCAAACTTCGACGCATTAATAATATGAACAACATTTAAAATAACTGCATTCATCATACAAAACAAGACTAGTTACTCCAATCTTAAAACCAAACTCCGACAAAACTTTAACGACATCTTACCGACTCATATCATTAAATCCATGCACTTCAAAATTGCTCGACAAAATAATAGCCAACCGATTATGGTTGTATGTCACTGTCGACAAACTTATCGATAGTCGCCAAATGGGTTTCAGAAAAGGTAAATCTGTAAACGATACTCTATTCTTTTTAGACTACCAAAGTACCAACAGTCTTTCAGCTCAGGAACACTTCTTTATTCTGTCGCTAGACTTTGTTCGAAGCTGTGGCGTCCGTGGCGTAGTTGGTTAAAGTGCGTGGCCGCTATGTCAAAGAACCTAGAGACCCAGGTTCGAACCCCAGCAGCGACAGAAAATCATTTGAATTAAAATTATTTTTCTGTACGGCCGCCACCTCTCTGCAGACAATGGCAAACCTCAGATAGTAATCAAAATGCCATGTAAAGCTTCTTGAGAACGAGAACATTCCGTTCATCGCCGTTCGGAGTCGGCGTTAAACATGTAGGTCCGGTTCTCGGTCAATTGTGTACAAACTTAATAACACGCACAACACAATCGATCATAAGAAGCTAGGTCAAACTCCTTTCAGGGGCTGAAATGGCCAGTTATTTTTTTTTTTTTTTATTTTAATCAAGTTCGACAAAAACAAAAACCAAACACAAAACCTCAACAATCTTTTTATGGTGTAACTTTTCCGGAGCAACCATATCAAACACAAAATGTAATCACATACATTTTTGCCGCAAACACAATTGTTTCTGCAACATTCTAACCAACAACACACATTTTAAAAATGTTGATAACATAAAAATTTTAGTTGGATTTTATTAAACAAACGGTACAGATGGAACTCATATATCACTCACTCACTCAAATATCATTAAATGTTTATCCAGCCCTAAGCTCAACTGCAACACCTAGTCACTGATCTTGATCATTAGGTCACTGATCGTATCCAAAATAAGTTATGGCTTCAAATAACCCTCAACGCAGCAGTTCGGACTGCCTTAGGAGCCTTTCGATCAACCCCAACAAAAAACATGCTCTTCGAATCAAATATACCAACCATTGAGAACTTAAGAGACAAGATTATTACAAAACTATTCAAATCTCTCCATAATAGTAACAACAGTCCCCTATGCAATATAATTTTAAACCACAACGAATCATACCAAAATAACAAGTGCGTACCAGTAATCACAAAAGCCATATCCAGGTGCAAACACTTCGTGCTACAATACCTCCCCATAAAAGACACAACACTTAACCGCCCACCTAGTGATTTCAAAACCAACACAATTATTACTTCTTTAAGCAAACACACAAAATCAAATACCTCTGCTAATCGCTCCATGTTTCTCGAAATTAAAGATAAATTCCACAGCTACACGTTCATATTTACTGATGGCTCGAAATTAAATGGCAAATCCAGCCTTAGCGTTACATACTCGAACGAAATTATCAAAATATCAATATTTCCATTTTACAGCACAGTATTTTCTGCTGAAATAATCGCAATAAATGAAGCAATTGCACTTGCTATCAACCTAGACGGAAACTTTGCCATTTGTACAGACTCCCTATCATCGCTAGACGCAATAGCCAACACAGAAAATAAAGATTATTACCCCACCCTTATCTGAAATTACCTTACCACAAACTACCCAAAAATTATCCTAATGGATAATGGATAAATATATGGGTCCCAAGCCATATACAGATAGAAGGCAATGAATTTGCCGATCAATCAGCCAAATATGCAATCTTATCACCTTTAGACACCACAAACAATTTCTACACCAATGACATAAAAAAATGTATAACCAAACACTACAATAACAAACACCAAGAATCCTGGCAGGACACCTCAGATTGGTACAAACAAATTAACAGAGAAAAAATATCAACATATCATTTCCTCAAAATAAATCATTCCGACATCAAAAGGCTAGACATAATAAAACTAGAACGTATCCGTTTAGGACACACAAAAATAACACATAGTCACCACATAAGCAGCAATACTCATCCTTCCTGCCCGTACTGCAACTGCACTAATCCCATAAATATCCATCACATCATTACCAACTGCATACATTTCACCCACATTAGACAAAACACCCTCCAAAATACCGATGCGGTATCACTTATTTCTAATCCAACAACACACAATATTCTTAATATACTCAGTTATCTTAAAAAATCAAACTTATATCGCCTTATCTAACTATTTAATATAAGATTCCAATCAGCAGGCTTTCTATCTATTAGATTTAAATGAATGTTTTTTTCCTTTTCCCTCTTACTTCTTTTTCATTATATTTGTTTTTTTCTCTTTTTTTTATATTATTAACACAATTAATTATTTAATGTTAAAGTAATTATTAAACAGATATAAACATTATATAATTATTCCATTTACTTTTGTTTTCTTTATATTATCTACTTTATATTTATTATGTTATCTTATGTTATCTGCTTAAGGCCATAGCAGCCATAGCTACTTTATGTACAACTAACTTAGAATTTTAATTATAAGTTATGTTATCAAATAAATAAATAAATAAGTAATGATCAATGAGTTATCTGATCGATTCTGAGTTTAGAGTTATGAGATATGAGAAATGTGTAATGAGTTATGAGTAAAAGGTAATGAGTAATAAGTACTAATTACTGAGCAATGAGTAATGAGTGGTGAGTGGTGAGTAATAAGTTTTGTTCAAACATATCTTATCATTAATTTTCAAATCATTATTATGAGTTTTGAGCTATGAGCAATGGTTAATGAGTAATGAATAATGAGTAATGAAGAATAAGTAATGATAATGAGTTCTGAGTTTTGAGTAATAGATTCTGAGTTAAGAGTTATGAGATATGAGAAATGTGTTATGAATTATGAATAAATGGTAATGAGCAATGAGCATTAAGTAATGAGCAATGAGTAATGTGCAATACCTAATGAGTGATGAATAACAATTTTTGTTCAAATCTATCTTATCATTACTTTTCAAATCATTACTTTGACCTACTTATGAATACCCTTCAATATTGCTATGCATATGTTCAATTTTCTAATAACTTACATATATAAATATTATTCTTTAGTTTTCCCTAGTTTGCAATTTGTTTTGCAATATATGACACAAATTCAGTTGTGCGTGCCAGCACGATTTCTGCACTATTTGCTCGACACTCGGAAATTATTGCAATTTCGTTAATTGTGCAATAAATGTTTGCCTGTATAGAATTCCATGTTCTACCAATACTACGCAATAGTAGCCAAAACATGTGTGAAACTATTTGCATTTACGGTGTGCTGTGCTCATATTTAAGCTCACACACCAACACATAAATAGAAATGTATAATAATCATTTTAAAAGCATTTAAAATGGGTTTGAGTGGATGGCCAATATACAGAAAGTGATCTGTTTAATTGACATGCATTACAGACAGCTATTTGAGTAAAAAAGTTTAGTACGAAATGCATAGAAATTATTTCTAGTTAAGTACGAGTATGTATTCTCCCTGACCTTTGGAAGATTATATGTAGATAATGATATTATATTTATAGCACAAAAAAAGAAGAGTTAAAACAAAAAAAAAACTTTAAATGATGCGTGAACCCAGGTGGTCATTAAAAGAAGAGTCTTTTTTTTCATACAAATAGAAAGAAGTATCTTTGCAATAAATCTTGGACATGGTTGGGCAAGTTGTTTTTCTCCGAAAAAGTCATTTTCATCTAAACCATTAATAAAATCCTGGCATACCTTTTGAAATTGAACTTAGTTTCGGGGCAAACTACAAGTAACGATAAAAATTTATGAATTGAATTGAAGCAGCAGAAGATGTCCTCTGAGATTGTAGTGAAAGGATGCGCATGACTGCATGTCGATAATTGATTTCTTTTCAAAAAGTTTTACAAAGTTTTTCTGCTACTTTCTTGTAGTTACATGCTACGTTTTAATCTCTAGTAAGGGTTTTTTCTTATATTTTTGTTTTTGGGTTTTTATTTTTTTTTTTTTTAAATCTGCAGCAACGCATGAAATATGATGCTGTGCTGTATCCGGATGCAGTGAAGCGTTAAGCAATGAGAACTTAATACCCGCAGCTAACAGACTAACTGTAATTTGAACCCTTTTCAAAATGCTGCCAATCGAAATCAGTGCAGCCGGAATAGGAACGTCTGAGCAGAATTTTCTTCTTTGGCAGTAGTTAACATGTGTGTGTCGGTGTTGTGTGTGTGTGTATGTGTGTTTTTGTGCGTTCGTGTGTGAAACTAGAGCTGCGTTGGGGAATTTGCAATATTCCATGTTTTTCTGTTTTTGTCTAACGTGCATCGTTTCTCATGATTCTCTTTGAGGAGCAAAGCCAACCAACTGTTGTTTCAACTTTTGAGAAAAGAAAAAAAAAAAAGAACAACTAGTAGAAAAACTCCAGCCAGACGCATAAGATTGCAAATCAATGAGCGTAAAATACTCGTTTGTAAAACATAAAAGCAGGCTACGTGCGCCTTGAAGCATGCTGCAATACTTTGCAATTCACAGTATTTCTTATAAAAATTTTTTTTTTTAAATTTTGTTTTCTTATTATTATTTTCACACTCTTCAAAATAACAGAAATTTAACCTTTTGATTTAAATTTTAGCTATTTTCTTAAGCTTTTGTACTACACTGCGTTTCAAAACTATAATGTCATTGAAATTATTTCTCAGTGCACATATATTTTAAATAGGCTATTTTTTCTATCAACGCTATTCAAGTTAAAACACTTAATTTGTGCTTTTTATTAAAATATTTCGGAGTAAATATTCGATAAGTTCCTTTAGTGCATTTTGCACCGTTTTTAACCAGGTATGGTCAGTACCAAAAATATAAGGAAATATTTTTTTTTGTCTTAAGGCATGTTGCTTCTTGGCGCGAGTTACGTCTTCCGACTAACAGCTGCAAATCCAACAATTGCAGCGACAGCATTATCCAACAGACCAACAGTTTCAACAGCAGCAACAGCAGCGATGAGACGCAGCGTGGGTGCAGAATCAGCGTGGGTGCAGAGTTAAGAATCAAACAAGTTTTATGTTTCATTTATCATTTATATTAAATATGTCTTTTATGTATCTTTTGTATTTCAATTTTATATATATGTAAATGCAATCTTATTTTGTATGTGTTATTTTAAAATAAAGCTCATTATTATGAGATTGCAGATTGCAATATCATAATAGTTTTGACATCCAGTTGAAGCAGAGTTATAATTGGCGCAGTCACCAAGGATTTTCCTTTGTTGAGCTTAGTTCAGGATCTCCAAGAATCCATATCAAGGGCATATTGATATAAAAAGGACAACGCAAGACAATAGGACCTTCGCAAGGAAAATTGAGACATCAAAGGAATATTGATATAAAAAGGACAACAAGACCTTCGCTAAAAAAAATTTGAGAAAGAAGAATACAAACACAACGAATAAAGTGAAAACCGAAATATGAGCATGTGTATCTGGATATTTTTGTTGGCCGGGTAAGTTCAGATAGTGATACATGTCGTTCCCAAAAAATAAATCCTTTTTTAAAAAAATAAAAATAAGAACACGTCCCTATACAAGATCAGATTCGATTTATTTTAACACAGCAGAAAACAGAATAGTTAGTGAAAATATTTGCGAAGAAAAAAATATAATTATGGCTACCGAAAATAATAATGCAAACGTAAATCAAAACATCGCAACTGCAAATAGTGCTAGTGTAAATTTAATTATGGAAAATCTTAGAGTACCGGACGCTGTTAAATATTTACCAACTTTCGATGGAAATCCACGATCGTTGTATGATTTTATTGAAAATGTGGAAGAAATATTAAGTACACTGACAGCAATAGACGGAACATCTTACGCTAAAACAATAATTCGTACCATAAGAAATAAAATAGTTGGCGACGCCAATGAGGTTCTAAACATGTATGGAACAATAATTCATTGGGAATCTATTAAAGCAAATTTAGTGACTCATTATGCTGACAAAAGGAATGAAACAAGTTTAGTTCGTGATCTTCATTTATTAAAACAAAATGCAAATACTGTTGAGGTATTTTATTCGCAAATTATTGAAATACTTTCAAGTATAACAAATCATGTACGACTTCATGAAACTAATTTAAGTGTAGTAGAATCTAAAAATTTATTATACCAAGAAATGTGTTTAAATGTATTTTTATCAGGACTCAGGGAACCACTAGGTTCAACAATTAGGGCGATGAGACCTAGAACTATGGCACAGGCTTTAAACTTTTGCCTTGAAGAACAAAATGTTCATTATATAAGGAACTCTTCTATTATTTCAAAAACAAGTGCTACAGTTGTAAAAAAACCAATTAATACCCAAACAAATTTTGTAAATTTTAATCGTCAACAGCAGCCCACTTTTAGAACACCTTTTCAAGGTCAACCGTTCAGAAATAATTCTCAACAACCATTCAGAAATAATTTTCAACAATCATTCAGACCATCTTTCCAACAAAATCAAAGACAAAATTTTCAGCCTCAACAAAGTTATTCCCCTAATTCTTTTCTTCATAACAACAATCAGTTCGGGCAACAAGTAAGACAATTTCAAAATTTTTCTACACAAACTCCATTCAATCGTAACAACCAGATTAAGCAATTTAATTCAAACGTGAGGAGTTCAGCTCCAGAACCAATGGATACATATAGCAAGAATATAAGTTTTAAAAACCAAAGACCACCAAATCAAACGAACACTAACTATGTTATTGAAGAAGTGTTTAATGCTGAACAACCACATTGTTCTTCCAATATACCTAATCAAATAGTGCAACAGAACAAAAATGAAATAGACAACACCGACAATGTCGCAGAAACACATTTCCAAAACTTAGATGACTTTTATCCAAATGAGATAGATGACGAGAATTTTCCTTTAATTGCCTCGGATCATCAATAGGTTATATCGATTTTAATGTACATCAATCTTATATTTTACCATACATTCAAATTGTTGATAATAAAAATAACGTGTTCAAATTTTTAATAGATACCGGAAGCAATATGTCTTTCATTAACCCTAATTTAGTGAAACCCAAATTAATACAGCATATCAACCCCATTCAAATAAAAACCGCTTTCAATACACACTTTGTTGATCAAAAAATTCAAATCAATGCATTTAAGGAATTTAATAGTGAAAAAAAACTAACAGTTTTATTATTTAAATTTCATGATTATTTGGATGGCCTAATTGGCTTAGAAACAATGAAGAATCTTGAAGTAACAATAGATTTAAAAAATTCAATTTTGAAATAAAAAAATGCTGTTTTACCGCTCTTCTACAAACCAAATTATATATCAAAATTATACACCGTACCTTCCTGTAGCAAAATAATAGCTCATTTACCTGTAGATATCAAATCGGGAGATATTTACCTAAAACCATTACAAATAAGAGAAAATTTAGTAATAGGTGAAGGGATTTATAAAGCACATGAATGGTATTCTCTCATTGAAATTACCAATTTTTCAAATTATCCACAACAGTTTTCAATAGAACAACCTTTGAAAGCAGAGCAGTTTAATCGCAACCAAATTTTAGAAATAAATAACTTATCAATAAAAGGTATATCGCAACCTCACAATGCAGTTAATATTTCAGATTTAATTCGAATTGATCATCTAAACGATGAAGAAAAGAAATCCATTAAAAAATTATGTAATCGTTTTGAAGACATATTTTTCAAGGAGGGACAAGCTTTAAGTTTTACTAATCAAATAAAACACGAAATCAAAACTTCCGACGATCTTCCTATCTATATGAAATCCTATAGATTTCATAGTCGATATAGTCGATTATAGAAAATTAAATCAGAAAACAATAGACGACAGATATCCCCTCCCTAACATAACCGATATTTTGGATAAATTAGGCAAAAGCCTCTACTTCACAACACTAGATTTAGCATCTGGTTTTCACCAGATTGAAGTTCAAGATAAGGATATACCAAAAACTGCTTTTACTGTCGAAAATGGACATTACGAATTTGTCCGTATGCCTTTTGGGCTGAAAAACGCCCCATCAACTTTTCAACGAGTAATGGACAATGTCCTCCGTGATTTTATTGGCAAAACTTGCCTAGTTTTTATGGATGATATAATAATATATTCTACTTCTCTACAGGAGCATATTGAAAATCTTGCGGCAATTTTCCAAAAATTAAGAGAAGCAAACTTAAAAATACAACTTGATAAATCTGAATTCCTTCATAAGGAAATAGCATTTTTAGGGCATTTAGTAACTCCCGAAGGTGTAAAGCCTAACCCCGATAAAATAAAAGCCATACAAAATTTTCCGATACCAAAAACAGTTAAACAAATAAAGTCCTTTTTGGGATTATTAGGATATTACCGGAAGTTCATAAGGGATTTCTCAAAACTGACAAAACCTTTAACAGAATGCTTAAGAAAGGATCACTATATCAAGTTAGACTCCAGATACTTAGACTGTATTGAAACATGCAAAAATATATTGTGTAACGAACCAATTTTACAATATCCGGATTTTTCTAAAGAATTTAATGTTACAACCGATGCTAGTAATGTAGCCATAGGAGCCATACTATCTCAAGGCCCCATAGGTTCAGATAAACCAATTTGCTACGCTAGTAGAACTCTTAATAAATCAGAACAAAATTACAGTACCATTGAGAAGGAACTATTAGCTATCGTATGGGCTACTAGGTACTTTCGACCTTATTTGTTTGGAAGAAAATTTAAAATTATAACAGACCACAAGCCTTTAACTTGGTTGTTCTCCTTAAAAGAACCCAATTCAAAATTAGTCCGATGGCGGCTTAAGCTTGAGGAATTCGAGTATGAAATTATTTATAAAAAAGGAAAGCAAAACTCCAATGCAGATGCTTTATCCCGAGTAGAAATAAATGTAAACGAGTCATTACAAAATAATGTAGATACAATATCTCAAACAAACCATTCCGCAAACGAAGATGTTGGAGATGGTATACCAATATCTGAAAGACCTCTTAATGAATTTTCTCATCAACTTATTTTAGAACAATCTGAAACACAACTCAAACCACAAAAGTGTTTAAAAATTATTTTTAAAAACAAAAGAAGACAGATAATAAAACAGAATAATTTAGACAAATCCGAAATTATATCAGATATTTTAGCAAACTATGTAAATCCAAATGATCTAACAGCTATATTGACAGACAATGATACCTTTAAGTTAGTTCAAGAAGTATATTCTAATTATTTTAGCAACAGCCGACTTAAACTTATAAGATGTACAAAATTAGTTCAAGATGTAGTTGAGCCAGACAAACAAGAACAATTGATTGAAGATTACCATAAAAAATCATTCCATAGAGGTATAAATGAAACTCTTGCACATTTAAAACGAAAATACTATTTTCCAAAAATGAAAGATATTATAAATCAAATAATAAATAATTGCCAAACTTGCCTAGAAAATAAATATGAAAGAAACAGAAAACAAATAAAATTTCAGTTTTCAGAAACCCCAAGTCAGCCGTTAGAAATAATACATATTGACGTTTACTCTGTCCATAAAGAAAACTTTTTAACCATTATAGATAAATTTAGTAAGTTTGCAAGTGCCTACATATTAAGTAGTAGAAATAGTATAACTACAATTCAAAGTTTGAAACATTTTTTCTCACACCACGGAATACCAAATAAAATTGTGTCTGATAATGCCTTAGAATTTACCTCGAATACATTAAAAGAATTTTTAAAGTTATATAATATAGAACATCATCTGACATCTGCTAAAAACTCAACAGGCAATTCACCAGTAGAAAGGTTACACTCAACACTTACTGAGTTAATCAGAATCATATACAGTCAAAATAAACAAAAACCAATTAGTGAAATAATGAATGAAGCAATCCTCACATATAACAATTCTATCCACTCAACAACACAAGTAACTCCTTTTGAAGCAATAACAGGTCATTATGAAAAATCAGTTCCCCTACCTACAAATTCTTCTACGCAATTAAATCAAGAATACATAGAAAACCATAGAAAAGATTATGCCCAATTGAAAAAATTAATTTATGAAAGAAGCTTAAAAGAAAAACAGAGAACTATAGAAAAACTAAATGAAAAAAGAGTAGATCCACCAAACTATAAAACAAACGAAACAGTTTACGAAGCTGAAAACAGACGCAACAAATTAGCACCTAGGTTTATGAAGCATAAAGTTTTAAACGACAATATCATTACTATTAATACTTATAAACGCAAAGTTCACAAGCAAAAAATTAAAACGAAACGTAAAATTTTAGATTCATTCCAGGCTCACAACAACAAAGACTAAACGTACAACACATTAACAAAAACGAAGGCTTACTGTATTTAAAACTAGGAAATGCAAGGATAATGGAAAATTATTCTAAGCTTATACATATCGTTAACTTGACCGATTATGTATGTAGTGTTAACACTATCCAAAACAATATTGAAAATTTACTTAAACATACAATGGACGATAAAGTGTTTGAAGTAAAAACTAAAATGGTACAAAGGAAATTTAATAAACTACTTTCTGACATAGATTTAGTTTTACCAAGTTATAGAGCAAAACGTGGCTTAATTGATGGCCTTGGCACAGTAATTAAAACAATTACTGGCAATCTAGATAATAATGACTATGTTGAAATAAATAAACATCTTGAAACATTTAAGAAAAATGAAGACAATATTGCCAATCAATTTAATAAACAAATAATTATCAATGAAAAAATGATTGAAAGATTCAATAATATAACAAAACACATTAATACACAGCAAATGGAAGTAGAACTCCATTTACGAAATTTTGAAAAGAACGTCACAACAAAGATCGAAAAAATTGGCAATATATTTCTTTTTAACCAGCATTTTGAACAAATAATATATGACATTGATAACCTTGATGATCATATAAACGACATTTCGGAGTCCATAATTCTGAGTAAATTAAATATTATATCAAAAACTATTCTGCATCCTATAGAAATGACATACGTCCAAGAACAATTAAGCAAACAAAATATTAAAATATCTTCAAAAGATAACATTTATGAGATTTTAAAACTGCATGCATATTATAATGATTCTAATCTGATCTTTGTAATTGAAATCCCATTTTTATCAATTCCAACCTTTTCCTTATACCAACTGAAGCAACTACCTATAAATGGTAACTATACAGTTTCCCTAATATCGCCTTATATCCTTTTAAATAATGCAATGTATCAATATTTGAATGAACCATGTCAACTGATAGACAATACACGATTTTGCTCAAAAACGGTACCACAAAAATTAGAAACAGATTTATGTATACCTAACATAATTAATCATCAAAAAGCCCATTGCGAATTAATTGAAACCGAAACAAAAGAAATAGTTGAGCTAATTCAACCAAACCTTTTGTTGGTGATAAGCAGAAAAACAATTCTTGAAGAAGCCTCTTGCGACACAGCAATAAGAAATCGACTTTTGAAAGGAATCGTACTCATACATTTTAATCAATGTGTAATAAAAATTAATAATATCACTTATTCCAACGAAGCTAACACATATTGGGATTCAATCTACATAATGCCTTTAACGTATACTGAAACTAATAATAGTTACGTTATACAAAATTTAACTCTAAAAGCAATTAGCAATTGGACTATGGAGAATATTGAAACAATCAAACTACTTAAAGATGCAGCAAATGAAAATATCGGAACTAAGACTATTTCTATCATCATGTACATAATAGCATTCATAATAACTTTACGAATTTGCCGAAAATTTTACAAATGCCTCTGCAATAAACAATCAATACCAACATCTTCAGACGAGAGAAATACAACTTCGAGACATTCGTTCAGATGGCCTTCACTTCATTCTAGGCGGGGAGAAGTTACGTCTTCCGACTAACAGCTGCAAATCCAACAATTGCAGCGACAGCATTATCCAACAGACCAACAGTTTCAACAGCAGCAACAGCAGCGATGAGACGCAGCGTGGGTGCAGAATCAGCGTGGGTGCAGAGTTAAGAATCAAACAAGTTTTATGTTTCATTTATCATTTATATTAAATATGTCTTTTATGTATCTTTTGTATTTCAATTTTATATATATGTAAATGCAATCTTATTTTGTATGTGTTATTTTAAAATAAAGCTCATTATTATGAGATTGCAGATTGCAATATCATAATAGTTTTGACATCCAGTTGAAGCAGAGTTATAATTCGCGCTTGGTATTCGAGTAAAAACTTAAAATTTTTTTACGGGAAAACGATAAGAGATATTGGAAAAATTTTTTTGCGGTGAATAAATACACTCAAAAAAATTTTTACAATAAATGTCTTTTCATTATATATAATATTTTTTATGTATGAAACTTTTGTTTGAATTTTTTTACATTTTTATGCCTGATTACCATCGTTACATAAAATTACCTAGTCCGATTATCTCCAAATTTTAACCACATACTTTCCACATGTATAGTTTCCGTGTGAACTAAAATATTGCAAAAATTCTTATTTTTTCTATATTTTTTTTTTGCACAAAATCTAGAAAAAACTTCCTTTTTTATGTTTTTTGTTTTTAATCTTCATAATTTTTTTATTTTTTTCTGCCAAACTTAAAAATTTTAGTTCACATGATAACCATACTCATATTATTTATGAATTATTTTCTTTCTTTTGTTTTTTGTCCTGCCAAATTTTAGTTATTATGGTAACCATCAGCTCTTTCCGATATCGACATGCCAACTTCAAATTAAAGTTTCATACATAACAAATGTAAAATATTAACAAAAAAATTTTTTTGTAAATAATTTTTCAGTGTATTTATTCTATTCTGACGGGTTTCTAACAGCCATAGCATGTCAGAATGACGATTATTCCATCCTTGCCCAAAGGTCAGCTCAACAAAAAAAAACAAATCGGGTATCTGCCATAAAATGGCCAGATTTGAATAATTTTTTTATTATTCCTAAATATCATAAAAAGGCCAACAATAATGCAGCATTTTAATTTGAGAAAGTTGCTGCGACCTCGGAGAAGGTAAAGCTTCTTTTTCAAAATCGAAAGAAAAAATTAGGAAATTCTTAAGGCCAATATTGGGTCAAGGACAAATTTTTGTTAAGAATTTGATGGCATATTTGAGTTCAACGGACGATTTTACATTAGAATATGTTATAGTCCAAAGTTTTTGTAGGACTTAAATTTAAATAGTTAACTCGATTTTATACTTCTAGTAACATCCATTTTATATTCACGTTTTTCAAATTCACGTTTTTTAGCGGCGCCAATCCAGTTTGCGAATATTCTGGATTTTTTTTCGTGTCACATGCTTATATTACATCCAGGATTCAGAATCTGGCGTGGCAGGGAGGTTCTGGAATATTTTGGAAAATAAAACCCATCTAATACTCATAACTTATGTAATAAAATGGACGAATTTTAAAAAGCTATATCCCTTAAATGACCCATAAAAACCACTTTCATTCTTATATCATCAGAACCGTCATTCATATCATTTTTTCACCCGTGCCCAATGGAGATACTTGACCCCAAAGTTGGGGCAAATTTGAGATTTCTCATTTTTCAAACCTATGTAACCCAAAAAGTTTATGATCTAGTCACTATAAAAAAGATAAAGTAGTTTCGACTATGTCGTAACACAAGACGTATGATTCAATGCGCTTTTGATGACATCTTTTTTAAAAACTATTTAGCAAAATCTTTATTCCATAAACCTGAGCATATGACCTTTAAAAGAGTGCCGGAGAGGGTTAATATGTATGACCGACCCCATTACTTTTGCAAAAGGAACATTTTTGCCTTTGACACCTATTCCCTCCGACCACTCCTTAGGGGGGCTCCCACACAAATTTTATTGTGTTTGTGCCGGAAAGGGTTAATATGTATCACCGACCCCCATTACTTGTGTAAAAGGAACATATTTGCCTTTAACCCTGCAGTAGTCGCGTACCTAAATGTGACGAGAGTGGTCGCGGGGATTACATATGTAATCCGTTTTTTAAAGTTTAAAATAAGAGATGGCAATTTGAAAATGCTTAGTTATTTGTCTTAATTTTTATTATTACTTTATTTTATATTATATTTATTTAAAAAAACAACTAAACATAATTCTTATAGTACGTAAAATCAATGAATATCGATTACAGACAATTGTGAAATTCATAATTTTGCATGACTGGATTACATATGTAATCCGCGCGACTACTGCAGGGTTAACACCTATTTTCTCCGACCACTCCTTAGGGGGGCTCTCAAACAAATTTTATGGTTTTTGTTTATTTATTCCATACACCTGAGCATATGACCTTTAAAAGAGTGCCGGAGAGGGTTAATAATTATGACCGACCCCCATTACTTTTGCAAAAGGAAAATTTTTGCCTTTGACACCTATTCTTTCCGACCACTCCTTAGGGGGGCTCCCACACAAATTTTATGGTTTTGTCGATAAAACCGAAAACTGTCGATAAATAGGTAGCAAGTTTAAGCAAACAAAAACATCAAATGTTGGCTTTATATTTCATGTAATTGTTTAAAATTTATATAAGTTAGAGAGTTCTAACATGAATTTTTGTCGCATTGATAATCAAGCAGACCAACAAGTGCTAACATCAACATTGTACGATCAGTACTTTAGGCCCACCAAAGGCTCAAAAAGTGATATAAATACCGACACCTGATCACTATCAACCACCCTACTTACCTCCGAGAATGACGTATTCTACGTCAAAATTTATATTCTAAGTTCTTACTAAGACGTACCTAATACCAAAAAAAAAACTGGTCTGCCACTAGCTTCTTTCTATTAAAATTTTTTTTTTTTTCAAAGTTACCAAAAATTACGATTTTTTTTGGAAACTTTCACTTTTTTTTAAAATTAAGTAACATCCCAATTAATTTTTCTGATATGTAAGATAATAGCCTAAGGTATAATTAATATTATGTTTTTCATTTATTACTATATGTTTAATAGGAGCTGAGATATGATCATTACCGCAAACTCTATAATATACGAAAATTGCTCGTGGTTGCATGACAAATATTGCCGCCATTTTGTAAATACAACAAAAAATTTTTTTTTAAAGCAGTTTTAAGATGCCGAAACATTACGTAATTTGTGGTAAAAAAATAAAAATTTTTTAAAATAGTCGAGCGACCACTTGTGATCAATCTCGGCGGACTGACCCAAGTGATAGATCGGGGTCCTTGAAGCCAATGACCGTTAGAGCAAAAAATTTGGTCTCCTCGCGACAAAAATATCTATTCTCTTAGATCGGACTGTAAATGTTGAAGATATGACGATATATTTGCTAATATCTACAGGTTGAAATTCCTTTTTATTGAAACGTGAACACCTGCCGTATAGGCTTAATGTCACGTTGCCCCATGGCAAAGGGGTCGAGAGTTCATGGAATTGATGCCCAGCAGATAAATCTTCAGGACGTTTGTACCATGCTAATACAAATACAAATACGTCCATCCGACCTCTCCTGGGCGTGAATTAATAAATATACTGTATGGATAGCAACCAATGCTGGAACGTAACAGTACCAATTATGGATGATTAGTTGGGTCACCATCCACATTTATTGGTGGAAATCGAGACATATCTTACAACTCTGACAATTACGAGATAGTCTCCCCGGGCAAAAGATTTTAGCTCGACACGCACCAACACACACCGATAAATGTACACCCATCGTTCATGACTGTGATGGCAAAAGCCACCACTATTGGACCACATCGCTTCTGACTGTGTGTGACACATGGTGACCACTATTTTGCACCTTTATAAACTGGCACTCCGTGGCTACTAAGATATACTTTTCGGAGTACCCAATTTGATACCTTTTGTACACCAAATTATACAAATTAAGAGTATCCCTGAGACCAATGCCAATGTGCCGGTGGAATTATGATAGTACGTCTGTCGAGCATACCGACTATCTCCGTACTAACAAGTTTTAAGAATCATTGCTATTCCTTCGTAGACATATCGCACTCCGTCTTCAAAATAGTCTTCAATCTCAAAATTTAAAAATTTTTACTTTTAAATGTTAAACTATTCGTAGTGATAACCTCCATCAACTATCAAAATTTTGCACTCATTTTTTTCCTCTTTAACCCCTTGAGATCGAGGGGTACTATATGACCAGAACGGATTTTTACTTATTGTCGCTTTAAATTTAATAAGTCCGGTAATTTATCCCTTGAATCTTGTTTTAAAAACTTCATAGAGTCTGGCAACATCAACAACCTGATCAACAGCTAATCAGCTGGATGTATTATTATTTGCGCGCAAAGTGTGCTATTTATGCTGCTCAAGTATTTTGCTAATAAATGTTATAAAGTGGCGAAAATCGTTGCAAACGTAAATGTTAGTTGTGATTTTTGAAGTGTTTTATTGGAAAAATATCGATGGCACTAAATATGTCTAGTAGTTCTTACAAAATTCAGAAAATTAAATGGGGTCCCACATGACCCCATCGGTTTCAAGTAAAACTTTTTGCGATATTATTTGAAAACACCGAAAATTTGTACCTTCTTGTAAGAGAGTGAGTCTTGTGTAGAAAGTTTTGATATCACAAAATACCAGAAAAAAGATTCTATTTTCGTAAAGAGAAGGATTTGACGGAAATATGCCAAAATTAAGAAGCTGACAGTAATGAAGAAAAAGTCGAACCATTGGACGCAGAAGATATAGCTTTCCTTGAAGATGATGCTGACAATATGATTTTGGCGCAAAAGTTGTGATTGAGGAATGCACGCTATCTGATTTTGATCAACCATCTGCATCCTCCGAGCCATTAAACATTGCACCACTGACTGCCGTTGAGACTGCACTCGACGATTTTGTTCCTTTCAGATGGCGTATGCATTCATTTACGCCAAAAATATTCGATCGTACTCTAGAATTTCCGTATTCAAAATTTCTGCTCTCTGATGAGAATTGCGACGGCACACCAATATCTGTTTTTGAAAATGTGCCTCAGTTCGAAACGCTCTTACTTTTAATAAAGAAGGAAAGTGAACTTTATGCTTCGCAAAAAGGAGTAGTTTTTTCCATAAGAATAAGTGAGCTAAAAGCTTTCCTCAGTATGCTTTGGCTTTAAACTTTAAAAACTTACATAATGAGTTATCATGTACTGCCTTCTATCAGACATTATTTGTCTAGCGATCCTGATTTGTATGTGCCTTATATAGCAAATATTTACTATGACTCGTGATCGATATCTTACTATCCGATCAAATTTACATTTCGCAGACAATGATATGAGACACGATAGAGCATTTAAGGTGAGGATATTGTTCGACCATTTCAATAATGTTTACCAAGCTGCATTTTCACCATCACAACAGCAATCCATTGACGAGCATATGAAAAAGTTTACTGGTCAAAATCAAATGAAGCAATACGTCAAAGGTAAGCCAATCCAGTGGGGTTTCAAATGTTGGTGCCGGTGTGATGCTAAGACTGGTTACCTTTATCAAATTGATATGTATCTTGGCAAAAAAGCAACGCACATTGAAGGTACCTTGGGTGAATCAGTGATATTTTCACTAACGGCAGGCTTCGAAAAAACTGGTTGCGAATTTTATTTTGATAATTTTTTCAACTCGCCTATTCCACAATATAAATTGTCTCAAAAGGAAATTATAGCCTGTGGAACTGTTCGTCTTAATCGGAAAGGAATGCCAAAGTTTGACACCAGTACATCGAAAACTCAGCGTGGCAAAATTGAGGCATTTTCTGCGAACAACATTTCTGTAGTAAAATGGTTCGACAACAAAGACGTGTATATGTGCTCGAATTTCGTTTCGCGACTCAATGTGAGTACAGTCAAACGCCGAACTGCCGGATCCGCAGAGAAAATTTCAATACAATGTCCGGAAACTATTCAAATTTACATTCTTTGAATAATCTTTGACTTGATGGACATAGGAAGAAACAATAGCTTTACTGTCTACAAAAAAATCCACGACAAGGAGAAATCACAGAAAACAAGTTTCGATTTCAAGCGCTGTATACCCATGGGCCTTATCGGAACTTATAGCCAACGGAAAACACCAGTATCAACTACGGGACGAAAAACGGCCAAAAAAACGAAAATCGAACAATAGCACATATGCATATAGGCATATAATGGCCGAGGCAGCAAAACGGGACCGGTGTGTCGTCTGCCCACGCAATGCGGACAGAAAAAGTAACAATAAGTGCCCTGAGTGTAATCTCTATTTCCGTTTCACCAAAAATCGTGACTGTTTCACCCTACATAACAAAAAAATTTGCGTTGCTGATAAAAAAAATTTAAATTTAAATTTTGCTCTGTAAAGTGTTTGTACTAATTTCTTAAATTTGAAATTAAATTGAATTGAAAATATAGTTTGCTTGTTATTTCTTATTAAAAATGATTTCAAACCCATTATAGATCATACTTAGGCAAATTCGTAAAAAATTTTACTTGAAACCGATGGGGACGTATATGACCCCACGAAAAACGGCTAAAGGGGGATTTCCCAAATTTTCCAGACCTAAGTTTTTTTCTTAATTTAACCATGCGAAAACCAAATACGAAGTAATTTTTACGATATCTTTAACGGTCTAGGCTTCGGTCTCAAGGGGTTAATTAAAAAAAAAAATCATATTGTATGTTGACAGCCAGGCAACATGAAGACAAATAAGGCAACAACCAACAACAACAACAACGGCTCTGTATAGAGCAAATCACACAGCTTGACTATACAGACTGTTTCGTTGGCCGCTACACCAACTCATCAGTAGTCTTGTCTGACTTTTCACTGTGATCCAGTCGGTGAAACAAACTTCTTTTGTTTCCCAGAAAAAGTTCCACCAGAAAACGTTAAGCTAATGGTGTCTGATGGTGCCACTTATTTGATAAAAGCTGGTGAGTCGTTAAAAAAATTTTATCCACCTTAAATACATTTTGCCTGTATGTACCATCCGTTAAATAGGTTGGCCAAACATGAACGTTTGGAATACCTTCTTGTTAATAAAATCATTTTTTATGGAAAAAAAGGAATTTTGACTGTTGAAAAACAAGTCTCTTCAAAAAAATCTTCTCTGAGTTATAAGTCAAAAAGTAGGGCATTCAAAACGCCTAAAAGCCTACCTACCTCAGAGGATGGCACTCAAGTGAGTAATTTGACCACCATCAGCTTCGTTGCACTTTTTCCCCCCCGACTATTTAGAGAATTTATTTTTATTGCCTCGAATCCCCGCACTACTGTGTTAATTTTTTCGCCCTCAAATATTCTATATTTCATTCTTTTTCCCCCCACCTACTTTAGTTTTTGTAGCCTTGTCAGCCCCCATTTTGCTGCATTTTAGCACATGACAAATAAAAGTTTTATAATAAAATTATTTGTTCACAACACACCCACACACAGAAGTAGATACACACAGACACACGCCCACGCAGAGACCAAAACACAAATACTTCATGCACTCCACCCACTCATGCAAATAGACAATGTTTCCAGGACTGTCTCTGGGGTAATTATAACGTTATTGCATATGTCATAACTTTTAACTCATACACTATGGCCCCAAACGCCCACAAACTCAGCCCACTCAGGCAACCGCCCATTCACCCACACAAGCAAACACACACATTGCACGCATAGTTATGATAGTAATAAAAGGCGCAAAATAAAAGTTTTGCTTTTGTTTGTCTAAAATGTGTAAATAATAAAATTAGTTTTTGTTTTGTTACCCGTGGGAGTTGCCAACGTTACTTTTGCGTCGTGTGTTCGCAGAAATAGTATTATTTGACAAAATGCTGCTTGAGAAAAACCAACAAAACTTTTTTTTTAGATTTGTTTAAGGTATTTGTGGCATAACATATTTTTTCCTATATATCTCTATTTCATGTCCTTTCATATTTATTGAAGTGCATCCCTTTTTTTTTTTTGTTTATATTAAATGTTAACAAGTTGGTTTAGACTATTTGCAGCTTGTTTTGTTTTGCAAATCGTTATGTCTAACCCTTGTCAGTGTAGTTTGCAAATCTTTTGGCCCGCAGCTGTTTTGATGAATACCAAAATGGGTGTTTTTTTTCTTTTCCTTATTTTCAATAAAACATTTTTCGTGACCTTCGGCATTTTTTGTAGAAATGTTATTTAATATTTTTGCATAGATTCGTCCTTGAGCTCGCAGCTGGTTTTTTTCACAGAATTGTTTCATCACTCATAGTCAAAAGTTTATTTCTACGTAACTGATGTTGTTTTTCTTCTTCCTTTATCCTACTCCCCATACATATGTTCCCAACTGATTTTACTCTTAGATTTCAACCCATTAAATTTATTATCATTGATCCTGTTTTTGAATTAAAAATTAGCTGTAGAAATTTTATGTTAAGAACATATTTAAATGGTCAGAGTTTACAAAATCAAAGTAAACTAAATTGTTGTTTTTTTTTAATTCCTTATGATTTTTATGAACGCAGCTTATTATGAAAAATTACTGGGTTAAATCGATTACGACCCGAATTTTACGAGTATGACGTCAAATAAAAATAGAGAATATGTACAAATATTTATACTTTTTAAAAAAAAACAAAGTTTATTTAATAAATTTTTTTTTTTTTTTTTTTTTTTATCCTCTACCATTTTATTTGAGTTATTCCCTGATATAGTTCATATATTGGAGTCGTTGACTCAAAGAGCAGTTAATCTATATCTATACTATTATATAAAAGCCTTATCACGTATCTTCGTGTTCGCTAAACTAAAGAACTACTGAACCGATTTTAATAATTCTTTTACTAATTCAAAGCTTCATTCTTAACTTAAGCTATTGCATATTTTATTTTTTAAAACCTATCCTAAAAAGTTATTAAAATTTGAGATTAAATACCATCTAAAAAACTTCATAGAAAATTGTTCATAAACGCTGCATTAAGCAGTACAAAGCTTTTACTTTCTTTTCCATTGTGTGTTTAAAAGCTCTTTTTGATTACGCATTGCTTATAAGCATGATCGAAAAAATGAGCTAATGAAGCAACAACAATGTTAATTGTAATATAGACAGAATCTTTTTCTTTTTCAATGAAATTCCCTTCGAAAACAAATTTGAGCTTTAGGCCAAACAACAACAACAACGGCTCTGTATAGAGCAAATCACACAGCTTGACTATACAGACTGTTTCGTTGGCCGCTATACCAACTCATCAGTTGTCTTGTATGATTTTTCACTGTTATCCACTCAATATGCTCTGATAGCGGTAAACCGCTGTGATCGAATTTCGAAGATGCACATGCATCTTTCGTTATGCCGGTTAACTTTCTCGGCATAATTAGCAGTATAAGTAGAATCTAATTAGCATGAATGTTTTTCTTAATTGGCCAAGTACAGTATACACTGTTCACTATGTAGGTGCAGTGTATTTCAGTGTAGCCATGACAGCGAGTAAAAATGTTTTGTATTAAGCAAGGCCAACAAAACAAGAACTGTATATTTTGAAAGCTCTGCGCTAGTGTCGTTGTGCTTTGAAAGTTTTGATATGAAATAAAATATCAAACCATAGAACGAAACTGAAGTAAAGTTAACAAGAAATTATAGCGAGCACACCGAGAGCACCATGCACTCATAAGTATAGATGGTCAGTCGACGCACAGATAGAGGGGTCGGTTAATATGATTACCTTAAAAATTGGGAAGAACGCCATATCTTGAAAACGAAGCCAAAAAGAACGGTTTTTGCAACGCACACGTTTTGGTATCGGCCGATATTAAACCAATTAAAAAAAAAATCTAAACTTAGAATATGCATAGGTATAGTGCATATTCTTTTCTATATTCTTCAGTTAGGTTAGAATGTTACTTTAGGGTAACATTCAGCAATAACAGTTCTCCGTTGCTCAAGTGGAACAATTGCGGCATATCCGGTTTTTCTCAAAAAACTGGCATCCCTGTCCGCGAACAACTTTTATTGGGTTTTGTTCACTTTGAAAGACCTAAACAGTGGATTCCTGATTTGTTTCGGGCACATAAGCGTAGATTCGTCAATTCGTCTCCTGTGATGATGCCGTAGATGGGCTGTTGAACCACTCCTGCAGTATTTTTCTGTATTTTTTTGAGAAACAGTCTAATTATGGGGTATTAACGGGCACAAATCTTTTTGATGCCTAAGTGCTCATGTAAAATCAAATGTTAGTCCCACTAATGCTCAAGGATGACTCTATTTCACGGTATATCACATGTCGACCTGCTTCCAACAGTTCACGCACAGCATCGATGTTTTCTACCACAACAGCCGTTCTTGAACGACCTTCACGAAATTCGTCATGGAGAAAACGATGACCACTCTGGAACTCATTGAGCCAGCGTTTTGCAGTCGCTGGATGTGGTGCTTCATCACTAAGAGTCGAACTAAGTTTATCTATGTATTTTTTTCTTGCGTATCCACTTTGAAAATCATAAAAAATCATCACCCGATAATGTTCACGTATTAATTCAATTTTTTTGCTGAAATATAATTTTCAAACCATTGTAAACAATAAGCGCTCATACACTAAAACTTTGTGAGTAAGTTTATGCAAGAAAAGACAAATTTTCGAATGGAACTGTCAAAATGGATCCGACAATGCTTTGTGTTTCCGAGGTGCAAGACTTTAAAGGCAGACACGACCAGTTATTTTAAAGAAGTAGGCAACCATTTGCTTCGCAGTGCATTGAGATCGAAAAACTTTTATTGAATTTGGTTCATCTGGAAGGACCCTTACTTTCAAGCTAATACTCAAAGATCCATTTTGAAGCACAGCTATTGTATTTCTTGAGCGTTTCTCACCAATCAACACTTGCCTTTTCTTAAGCAACTGTCAAATTATGTGGAATCCAACGTGAACAGTTTTTTTTCACAACTATGTGTTCATGGTATGTATGTTGATAGAAGTAATAACCAGGGATGCCTCAATCTCAAGGTATATCGCATGACGATCAAGCATTATCATTTCGCGCACAGCATCAATTTTTTGGTGGCACAACAACAGAATTTGAGCGAAGTATGGCCTTGCTTGACTTCTGTGTGTCACCGATAAACAGAGGTTTTTGATGGTGCTTCATCGCCAAAAGTCAAATTGAGCTCGTCGATGCACTGTTTTTGAGAGAATTCACATCGAAAGTTGTAAAAAATAATCGCACAAAAATGTTCACGTGTTAATTCCATTTTTTTAGTGAAATACAATTTTAAAAGCACTATAAACCACACAAAAATCGCAACTAAACTAAAACTTTGAGAGTATGCGTAGGCTAAAAAATGTCAAACTTTCCAACAGAAACGTCGTTTTGGTTGGAATGAGATTAGCGTTGCCAGATCTCAAAATATAAGTAGCAACTTACGTTCTTATATTCATGTGATGTTCACATATTTTTAAAAATAAAAAAATTTTAATTATATTCACGTAAAATCTTAAAAATGCTATGTAAAAATGCTATAATGCTAACTATATAAATATTTTAGCCAAATCTTAACACCCGATTATTTTATGGCCAGTATTATTAACATTGTATCTATTTAATATATGTTGCATTCGTCTAACTCTGAGTTTGAGCTGTTCTCTGTGGCCATCCGGTTGTCTCTTTGTTCCCTAACCCGTTTGTCTATCTGTCTGTCTGTCTGTCATGCAGACTGACATTATAAGCATTTTCAACGCCATTTAAACAAAAGCGTTGATGATGGCAATCATGTCAACGCTGCTGGCAACTCTCCCTTTATATATATAAATAAATGTGAGTAAGGCAGGAACGATTCATGCTGAAGATCAACGATAAAGTGAGAAGAACAAATACGCAGCCAAAGGATTAAAGTGAAAGTCTTGATATCCTTTGGCATTAATGTTATCTCATACAAATGCATGAGAGTGTTTCGTTATATATTGTATATGTATGGGTGTCTATGTGTTTGTGTGTGTGTGTGTGTTTGCGAATCCCTTTAGCCGTTCTGCATTTCTGTTATTTACTTGTTTAAACAAGCAGCAGTAATTTTATTAGATTAACTTGGCTTTCATCAACTCGAGACTGCATTGAATATATGTATTTTTCCCTGTTTTTGTTGTTCAAGTTTTGTCTGATATCAGTACCGGGTGATCTAAATGTTAGTCCTTTCAGTCAGTATATCTGTCTCTTTATTCCTGGGTAACTGGGTTTTTTTTTCCTTTATTATTTGCCTACTTTTTCTGTCTGCTTATTGTTTGTTGTTCGCATTAATTGAATGAGGAAGTGTTTAGTGTTGGGAACGTAACGCTATCTCTATGTTGACTGCCGACAGGTAATCATATTGATGCCAACTTTTTGTTTTTTTTTTTTATTTTTTTTTTGTTTAAATGCAAGCCTCTTTTAGCTATACTCCATAATGTGTTAATTTGAAATATCCTTTCAGTGTTTGTTTTTATTGCTTGTATTATTTTAATGGAGTTTGTTTAGTATTTCGAGATCCTTTGACACTGTTTGATAACATTGGACAGATTAATTAAAATGTTCTCAAAATAAACATTTGACTGTTCAGTGAATTACTGAATATATAATATATCATAGAAATAAAATTGTTTTTTTAAATGTTAATTATTGTAAAATGAAATTTGTTGCCTAGCAAACAAGCAAAATTCATATTTTCAAAGTAATATTCAAAATTACTGTACAACAAAAAATAAAATTCATAAAAATACCCAAAAAAAAAACCTATTAAAATTTGACAAGTTCTTAGAAACCTGTTACAAATATGCATTGGAGTTGATCATAACCAAAAATGCAAAATAATTAAGTCAAATATAAGTCATACCATAAGTCATATAAGTTGTGGCGTCCGTGGCGTAGTTGGTTAACGTGCGTGGCCGCTATGTCAACTATTTGAATTAAAATAATTTTTCTGTACGGCCGCCACCTCTCTGCAGACAATGGCAAACCTCAGAGAGTAATCAAAATGCCATGTAAAGCTTCTTGAGAATAAGAACATTTCGTTCATCGCCGTTCGGAGTCGGCGTTAAGCCTGTAGGTCCATTTCTCGGTCAATTGTGTACAAACTTAATAACACGCACAACACAATTGATCATAAGAAGCTAGGTCAAAGTCCTTTCAAGGGCTGAAGTGGCCAGTTATTTATTTTTTTTTATTTATAAGTCATACCTCTATCTCTAAAATTATTTACCATCTCAGAATCATCCACACAAATAAATAATTCGTTTATTTATGTTATTCACTCAAATCCATTATCTTTTCTTTAGCTTTTTGAAACATTGGAACACATTTCATAAAACTCATTTCGAGATACAGCCACTTGTTTTCTTTCCATTTCAATTAAATAAGAAAGACTTTACTCCTTTCTTCAACAGAAGAAATAAAAATAGATTGATTGTGTCAATAAGCAAACGAAATTGCTTAAACAACAACAGTTTAACTATTAAGTTAACAGTTATTTGCAAAAATTGTCAACATCTGTAAAGAGCAATAACATCATGCTGCTCACTACATTCTATTAGAAAAAGCAATAATAGAACAACAACACTTACATTTAACCCAGCGCACAGTGAGTGGTTCCCTTAATATGACAAAGTTAAAGAAATCACTGTCAATTTTATTAAAAATCAATGATGCAAACTTAGTCTTCCAATGTCAAATTACTATTCGATACCTTTTTTTTTTTTGTTTTAGTAGAAGTTATTCATTAATAGGCGCACTTGATAATCAATATTAATCGGAAGTCATACGCCAGTTTGATAACGATATTTAGTGAACAAGTGCGAAAAAAACTAAAATTAAAAAACAATTTTAAAAGAATGAAAATACAAAAGCAACGTATTTTTTTTTGTGAAATTTGTTAAAAGGTGTCATTTAGCAATTTTTTTAAGAAAATATTTGTGCAATAAACGTGCGAGTTTTGCAGTGTTTTGTTTAATTTCACATGAACCCACCAGAAAATATGGAAGTAGTTGCTCTTAGAACATATTCCATAACAGCTTGAATGAATAAAAACGGAACTACTTCTACGAAGTTAAATGTTGAATAGGTTCCATTCTCGCTTCTGTTTAAGTTAATTTAGAATACGTTCTCCCCACGCTTCTCCCCAAGTTGATTTAGAATAAGTTCTCTTCTTCAAGGTAAAGTTAGCGTCGAAAAACGTGCCAAGTATATTTTTTTCTATTTCATATTTTTTGTGATTCTTTTCAGTTGAAAGTGTTCGTAGGAAGAAAAAGATCATGCAAGATTAATTGTGAAAAGTTTTTTAATTGTGTTTAGTTCAAATTAAAAATAACTTGAAAAAGTGTATACTTATTGGGCCTTACTAATAGTTTGCTACTTCCATAGAAGTGTCGACATTTCCGATTAAAGCTTACACTTTAAAAAATTTCATTCCAATAAACGAGAAAGTATCAACATGTGCTTAAGTATCATACTTTAAATTAGTATCGGCTTCAGCTGATGGTAAGTATTTTAGTAGAATGTCAATTTTTATCTGTCAAACAAGGCAAAGCACATTCACAATAATTTAAAGCTTATACTTTTATCAATAGTAAAGATGATATTAACAAAAAAAAACGAATGTAGGCATCAACTTTATGATTTAACTTTTTATTAAAAGAGATTAATTTTTAAAAATATACAAAGCACGCCATATTCAAAGAAAAACGCTTTTCGATTAGAACCGACGCCAAAAAAAAACTAACTGGACTTTTTCAGTGTTGCCATATCTAGTTATTTTTAGCAAGGCTGATGCTGTGACACTTTGAAAGCGAATACTGATTTCGTTTATTGGTACGGAGAAATAAAAAGTTGACTATTAACGAAAAGCTTACACTTATTAGTGCCAGCTTTTTCTTAGTATCAGCTCTTGCCTATTGGTAAGGCCCATTATGTTTACAAGTAATTACAGGTGAACTGCATCAAAAGGATTTTGGGACCAAATGGAAAAAAAAAAAAAAATGTACAAGACTGTTTGCAGAAACTATTTTAGTGGACTTTAATGTTCATAGAAATCATCAGAAGTACTTCAAAGGATTCAACAATATTTGGGAAATTTTGTTCAGTAAGTATTTTTTGTTAAAAGTTAAACAAATTATAATGTCTTATTTTAAGGATCTGTTTGAGACAACAGCTGAGACCACATTGAGACTGAAGATGATTTCATAAAAGTAATGCAAAAAAACATTCAAAGCAGCTAAAAATAAACACTTTAAAAATATATGTATTAAAAAAGCAAGGAAATAACCTTATGACTATTATTTTCAGTTTCGTTTTGATATACATATTTATTTGTGTTTCTTTTAATAAATTAAAAAGTCTTTTATAACGTTTAATTCAAAATGTTTTCTTTTAAAAAATTTAAAGAGAGATTTTAGGTGCGATTTATAACAAAAACGATGAAAATGATCAAATTTCCATTAGAAACGTAACTTTTTTATTGACTCCAAGAGAAGTGAGAGAAGAACTACTTCCCATTTAACTCCAATGGAAGATAATAAAGAAGAACTTTTTGGTTGGCTTCGAAAAACGCGAAAACGGAACTACTTCTTGTTGAACTTCTTTTCCACCAAGATTAGAAGTGGTTATGGGTTGACTTCAATAGCAGCGAAAACGGAAGGACTTCTTGTTTCGTTTGTTTTTCAGCTGGATGAGAAGTTGTTCCAGTTTGGTTCCGATAGAAGCGAGAGTAGAACTACTTTTTTCTGTAGACATCGCCTGCAAAAATAGTATTGGCCGGAATCGTAATTGGAACAACTTGCGGTCGCAAAAAATTTGTTCCAGAACTTGTTCGGAAGCACTTCTTTTTTCTGCTGGGAAGTTATAGTAAAGTTCCAACCTTTGCCCAGAGCTGATTTTTGTTTAAAATGAAAGATGAATGTCTTGGTTTTATATTGGTGTTCTCCGGTTCTCCCCGGTTTTCCCCCTTTTTGAGTAAATTGCTAAAGAGTTGCACCATGTCACACTATCTTTTGCTAGTTTAGCATATTAAGGTGGTATCCTATTGTACAAATTTGAAAAATCTATAAAGATGAAACCTTTAAAAATATATCCTCCAAAGGAATTTTTAAAATTTTAATTACTTACGGAGTGATATCTATTTTAGTCACTCAGCGATTAAATCGTTTCTGCCTGAGCGACTCGACATGGCGGCTGATGATCTCTGACTATCTGTGGAAAAATCCTTCAGGTCATTGTTATATATTTTATATCGCCGATTAACGAAATGACGAAATAACGTTTGACATGATATCTCTAATCAACCGATTAACTTAAAATTTGGTGTGTTCCTTTTATAAAAATTGTATTGTTTTAATATTTTCAAAAAATTGAGACCTTTTAAAAACAATTACTTGTTTTCAAATCTTTTTTGGCCTAAGAACCTTTCTTTTTGTGTTTAGATGGTTCCATATTTTGCATATTAATTCCTTTTTGTTTCAGACACATTCTACTGTTGTAATTTTATCAGAATTGGACATTTCTGAAACTTGGTGCACAAAAGATGGCTTTATGGCAAGCCATGTCTTCAGGGTACAATATCAATATAGAAAAACTCAGAGTTTTTGCGCTCGAAACCGCCAGTATCACGTATCCGTGGTTTTATCTACTTCCTTCTATACATAAAGTTCTTATTTACAGACCTGACGTTATAAAAAATCCACTTTTGTCGATAAAAGAGCTATCTGAGGAAGCAGCGGAAGCAAAAAATACAGATATCAAAATGTTTAGACTCAGATTTACTAAGCATTTTACTGTTAAGTTCATACCCACTTTCTTCGAGTTGTAGAAAAAATTACACAGTGTGACGAAATCGACCAAAAACAAAAGCACAACCAAACTTTATAGAAATTCTTAAAGAGGGATATGTTGTGAGTCCATCGCACTTGGTCTGGCCTCTCAATGTCATCACAATTTTTTTTAATTCATTTTTAAAGTTGAAGGGTCCGATTTTTGCTGCGCCGACGTTCATTGAATTTTTACAGCTATTTGCCTTGTTGGAAATGAAAAACAAATTCCACTTCTTTTCAGTAGAATTTCACGTAGAATAATGCTGTAATAAAATAAATACGATAAAATACAAAATGAAGCGTGTAGCGAAGCAAATTCCTTAATTTTTCTTTAATTTCATAAAAAAATTAGTGTTTCTATAAATTTAAATGATATAATGCTGCATGAATGACCATGCATGTAATTACCAAGGTGGTAGTGAATTTTTCACCATACACTCAATTTTGCTGAATCTGTCAAAAAATTGGGACATAAAGAGAGGACCTGTTGGTAAGTGTCAAATCGTTATTTTTGTTTTTTTTTGCTTGCTAGTGATAGTTCTCGTGGCGTCCGTGGCGTAGTTGGTTAAAGTGCGTGGCCGCTATGTCAACGAACTTTGGAGACCCAGGTTCGAACCCCAGCAGCGACAGAAAATTATTTGAATTAAAATAATTTTTCTGTACGGCCGTCACCTCTCTGCAGACAATGGCAAACCTCAGAGAGTAATCAAAATGCCATGTAAAGCTTCTTGAGAACGAGAACATTCCGTTCATCGCCGTTCGGAGTCGGCGTTAAGCATGTAGGTCCGGTTCTCGGTCAATTGTGTACAAACTTAATAACACGCACAACTCAATTGATCATAAGAAGCTAGGTCAAAGTCCTTTCAAGGGCTGAAATGGAAAGTTATTTATTTTTTTTTTTAGTGATAGTTCTAGCTAATAAGTAATAAACTGCAATTATATGTAGTTTTGTAGGATTTTCATAAAAATCATTGAAACTGTGAAAAACTAGAGCCAAATATGAAAACACACTGTAATTGGCTGCAAGTATGGATGATCTGGCCATGTAGTTCCACAATACCAATAGCAGCAATAAGCTGATCCTATTAAAATCTTCGAGGAAATCTACGAAAACTGTATCACAATCCGTCCGAGGTGGTTCATAATGTTTCAAGAATCCAGCTTTTTATCTTGAGCTGCCGAAGAAGTAGTTTAATCAATTTGAGGTTAAGTTTAATATTTATTGGTTTTGTATTGGCTAATAGCTTTGCTTTATTTACAACGCGAGCCAGTGCAGTCCGTCACGCACAGCGTCTCAGCAATTTTTTAATCTTATCCATGTTTTTTACACGTTTATAATCAATCAAATTATACGTTCGCAATAAGCAGAAATTTCATAAACTATGTTTTGCTTAAAATATGCAATCAGCTGTTTTCGACAGATCGAGAGTTCATTTTTGTGAGAGATGTTGAAAACTCACTACCACCTTGTTAATTACACCATGGTTCGTCGCATAACTTTCTCACTCATGAGAAATTGAAAGCATGTAATTATTAGCAGTGATTAATTGTGAGAACAATCGTATTTGGATCGTTCTCCGCACCCTGGTAAATACTCAAAAAAAAAAAAAAAAAAAAAAAATTATAAAAATGTTTTGTGTAAATCTAAGATAAATTCTTTTTATTTATAACTTAAAACGTTCGAAAATTTTTCAGTTTTTAAGTATGTTTTTGAAGGTAAAGAAAATTTTCTTACAATAAAATATTTACCCAAAAAAAAAAAAAAAAATTAATTACATGAAGAAAATACAATTTCAAATAATCTTGTTTACTGTTTTTATTTTAAAAAACCTGCCAAATTCTTTAAAGCATTAACTTCATTTTAAATTACTTGAGTTTAAAAAAAAAGTTTATAAAAGCCACTGAGTCAGACATAATTCTGTTCCTGATTATTAAATTTCTACACATATCAAGTGCAGATATTTGTGATATCACTCATATATAATATATAATTTTAATGGAATTTTAATGAACTCCACAAAGATTAAACACCAGCTTAACTTTACCATGCCAACAACCTCCTTCTGTCTCACACAGTAGACGCTCAAACGCTAGACGTTTTAAGAGCAAGCTGAATGAGCGGTCGTGTGAGGCTCGGGAAACCATAGGCCCACAGCAATTGTATTTTTATAAAAATAAATAAAATTTATTATTTTATAAAAATAGATTTAATAAAATAAAAATGAAAACAACAGTCAAGTTATTCATTATAGGCTACTATATATAACATACGCATGTGAAAGGCGAAACTTATTTCACTACCTACAAGGAATTCTAATGAATTGACAGTACCATTCTTAAATCAATATTTCTTGATAACATAGCGGTTAAAAACTATAAAGGCCTGACCAAAATAGACGAAACGACGCGATTGCAACTTGACGAACGTTTGCAATCGTTATGTCCGTTTTGACATTTAACCCAAAATGAAACGAGTACTCCAATCGTCTGAAACAAGAAGAAGACTTCTTTGCACAGCTGTTGTTGACGAGTTGAGACGCTAAAAGTTCGGTTGTTACGGAACAGAACGTCTCGTCGCAATGTTTCGTTCAGTTTCGATCAGTTACGTATGTGCATTTTGGGTTTTAACATTGTCTTCCATTTGTTCGAACTTACTCGTTATGTCTCGTTCTGTCTATTTTGGTCAGGCCTTAACTTTCACAGCTTTCAGTTGTATGGATATGAGGAAGCCCAACTTTTGACAACTTAAGCAATTTTTTAAGATTTTACATTCCAAAATTACATGAGAGCTTTTCAGCTACTGTATTTTATTAAACTAGATCCAATCATTCACTGAAAATATTTTAAATAAGTATATTTTTGTTTTTATGAGTTCTTTACACTTTTAAAATGTACACAGTAACTAGACATTGAAGAAGTATTTTTTGAGGCATTTTAGCAGCAAAAAAATAAATGGCATTTTCAAGAAATTTTCCTGAGAATAGATTTTAGTTTAATATTTTGAAGCTACTGTAGCCGATCTCTGAGAGTGCAATATCTCTGAACTGGACCATCTGAAATGAAAAGACATTTTTTAACAAAATGGTGGCCTGTTAACAAACAAAAAGTCGATTTGCAACAAAAATTAGCTCATAAAATGGTTCAGCAGTTTCTTAGAAAACTTGCTCACCGACTTAAAAAACATAGTTTTGGGAAAAATCGAAAAGACTTTTTTTAAGACTATGAAGACTATGTATTTCATTTTGAAAAAGCTTATTTTAAATTTTTATTTGAAAAACTTACACATAACATTATTTTCAATATAAAGCAAACATTGCTATTACATTAAACACAGCTGTATATTTAGAAAAAAAAAAATATCAGCATAACGGTGCTAAAATACTTATAATATTCTTTTATTTCCGCTGATAAGAGTTTACTTTTAACTTTTACTTCTAACTTAAGCTTGAGGGCCTTAAAACTGTTACCGCTTGGGGCCTTTACTCGAAATGGGCCGCCACTGTGCTCAACCGTTTTCAGAGCATAAAATGGCTGATTGTATACCAAACATGTTGTACTGTGTTCATTGTTTTGCAATCAATTTGGTCAGAACAATGCAAGGACACTGACAATATGGCAGCACTAGCCAGGCAATGGTTTTCATTTGCAAAATTCATACAGTGTGGAGCAAAGCGGTGGCAGCAGGAGAATGACAAAAGTTTAACCAAAACAGCCAAATCGAAATTTAATGACAACGCATTTGTCATTGTCAGAGTGGCAAGTCATGGTGTCTGGTTGGTGGCATTTTTTATTTCTCTCTCACTTTTTTTTTAAATATTCTGTAGAAACAAAGGATTTTTGATCAAAAAAAAAAGGTATCAATGTGGGCTTAAAGCGAAAGCACCAACTAGCCGAGCGTATGGGTTGTGTAGCTAAAGCTTTTTTGTTGCTTTTTTCGGCGAATGCCAATAAAATGCTAACAAAAGTTGGTCAGAACTAACATTGTTTTTTATTGTATTTTTTGAGTTTTTTTTTTTCATTTTGTTTTATTTTGTTTTTGTTTGGTTCTCCTGAACAGACACAAACCAATTAATATAACAACCAGAAATGGCTGCAGTTAAAAAAGATTGTTCACACAAAGTTTTGTTGTTTTATCATTTTAACATTTTACTCTTACCTTTTTTTTTTTTTTTTGATGCATTTGTGCTGCAACACTGAAATGTTTTTGAAGCTTAGCGCACTACGCTTCAAAACTTTAGAATACTTTTTGTACTCTTTTGTCTGAAATGACGTAAATAATGCAAAACTGATTTGATACTCATTCAATTTTTTTTTTTTCCTAAAGTTTTTGAGAGAGTATTTTTTTTTTTTTATTTGTGCCAAGTTACGAAATAATCATGCAGTAAAAGTTTTTGTTGCATTAAATAACCAACAAAATCTCCAGAGTTGTGTAAAAATATATGACCCTAGCCCATAGATGCCCAAGGTAGTAGTATTGGTGAGAGTGACGAAATAACACTGGAAGAAAACAATTTGCTATTCATTTTATTTAGTCGTCAACGAGATTGCGACGAAAGCACATGTGTGGCGGGTGTTGTCATTTTTATACCCCAACGTTTAAAAAACGTAAATGGGGTATATTAATTTTGTCACTCCGTTTGTAACGCCCATAAGGAGGCGTGGTAGGTATGGAAAAGTATATATTTTCTTGATCAGCATCACCACCCGAGTCGATTTAGCCATGTCCGTCTGTCTGTCCGTCTGTCTGTCTGTCTTTCTGTCTGTCTGTTTGAAAGTTTTTTTAAGGTATAATTCGCAACAATAACCCTTCAAAGACCGGATATATTCAAGTTTAAAAAATTTTTTTTTATATTTTCCTCTTGTTTTTTATTATTCGATAAGTTGTTAATTAAGGTAGTTATTGTAAAAAGTTATTTAAGTTTTGCTCATATTTTGAAGATTTTTATTAAAAAACAAAATTTATTGAAACCGCGCGATTTTTTCAAAACAATTTTTTATTTTTATGATAAGGAAAGCGCCGCAGACAAAAAATTATTTAAAAAAATCGCGCCGCAGGCAGAAAAGCACTACAACAACAACAACAACAACAAAAACAACCACAACAACAACAACAAAATGAAAAAAGGAGTTAAAAAACTCCTATATTTCGTAATAAAAAGATTCTTTGAAGTGTTAATAAATTTTCCCTCAAATAATCATTGTTCAATTTGCAATTAAAAAGTAATAAAATCTTCTATGTTGATACTCTTATTGCAGTTACGCAATAAAAGTATATTTCTCAAACTAGAAGAATTCAGCTTATTGCGTTTTTTTGAGCAAATATAATTCAAATCTGAAAATATTTGTTCGCAAAGATACGTTGAGGGAAATAAAGATAAACACTTCAATGAAATCTTCTTCATTTCAGGATATATTGTACCATCCAGATTTTTCCAGAATTCTATATTGATAAAATTATCCGGAAAATCTAATTCACTTCGAAGTATAATAAGTTCTGTTTGGATTGGAAATTCGTACTTTAATATATCGCATTTAAAAGGATTTTGAAAAATATCCAGTAAATGCTGAATATTTTCAAAATCCTTAAATCTGTCATTAAAGTTATTAAAAAGCGTTTCTAATATTTCCAAAAGTTCAAACTTTTTCAAGATTTTCTCCTTGTCGTAAATAACAGAAGTTTTCGGAAAGTCCGAAAAGTCTTCAGAATCAAATTGAGCTGCAAGTAAAAATAGCTGAGTTTTAAAATCTGAAAGAATTTTAAACATATCAGAAATATTATTATCTTTTCCTTGCAGCTTCAAATTCAACTCATTCAAAATGTTACAAATGTCTGTTAAAAACGCCATTTCTAAAATAAATTGATAATCTTTTAAATATTCTTTTTCGGTTATTTCGATATTTTCAGCTTCTAAAAATTCAAATACTTCATTTCTAAGCTCAAACAATCTATTAATACTGTTACCTCGGCTTAACCAACGTACCTCAGTAAACATTAATAGATCGTGGTGAGAAGCATTTGAATTTTTTAGAAATGTCACAAATTTTCTATGAGTCGGTGAGTTATGGCCGCCCCTTATCCTATTAATTATCCGCTCAGTAGCCTTCATGACCGGATGCTCGGATATAAATTTAGAAGCAAGAGCAGCCTGATGTATTATGCAATGCAAGGTATAAACCTCAATTTCATTTTTTTTCATCTGGCCTACAAATCCATCACGTTTGCCTGTCATAGTGTTCGCACCATCCGTACAAACTCCGGCTAATTTGTTAGAATCAACAACGGAAAGAAGTTTTTCGTTGACGACATCGAACAATAATTTGCCGGTTACATTGCCATAAAATGTTTCAACAGAATATATTGACTCGAAAACATTGTAAACTGAATCAACGCATCGAATGCAGATTACAAGTTGACAAAGGTCATTAATATCGGTGCTCTCATCAATACAGAATGAAAAAAATTCGCAATTTTTTAATTTTTCCCTTACTGCCGATTCCACAATAGCACCCAAATAAAGAGAACGCCGGGTTATACTATTGCGGGACAAAGGTAATTTTTCAATAAAATTAGTTTTATAATGAAGTTTTCCAAAAACTTTACTTAATATATTTTTGACAAATGGCCCATCTGAAAATGGCCTTCCCTTTTTTACAATATCTAAACTTATTAAGTTAGATAAACACATTTTTAATTTCTCCTCCACCATATCTTCATAATTTTCTTTAGATTGATTTACCCATTCCTTCAACTTTTCAATAAAAATTTTATTATAAATTTTAAATTGTTTTTCTTTTTCTTCCCCCTGCAAATAATTCATGTCTTTGTGAACATCTTCAAAATGTTTTTTTAAATTATATTTCTTATTTTTTGTTTGTCATAAGACTTTTAGACAAATAAGACATTGCATGTCATCAAAAGCATTTTGTAGCATAAAATACTTTTCGGCTGACATCATTAATGAATCGCAATAATTATGTGTTCACTGACAGCAGTCTCGATGACGAATAAAATGTAAAATAAGACACAGCAGTTCTGCAAGTGTAGTTTGTCTCTCCCACTCAACATGCTGATTTCCTATTGGTTGATTGACGATCAAACAAAAGAGCGTAAGTATACGTGTGAGTTTAATTTGCTGATATCAGCCACTACTGGGCATCTATGCCCTAGCCATAACTTTCACCGTTTACTGCGTTTCACTGCAGTGCTCGCTCCCCTTCTCCTTCGTAATACCACTTCAAGCACATTCATCCACCAGACAGTACTGGCGAATAATGAAGAACTTTTGCTTATCTCTAAAGTGTGGGTGAAATTTAACTTAATTTGGCTACAAAAAATGAAAGTTTTTCGTTGCGAACATTTAATGTTGTACCTAGTCGTAGCTCAAGCAATAGCAACAATAACAAAAAAAAAAAAAACAAATAAGCTTTGTTGGCTTTTCTTTTCAGGTATTTTTTGTCGAAGTTAAAGAATATTGTCGAGCAGACTTGTCGGAGTTTTGAGCACTTTTAATGGAATATCTTTGAGGTGGCGCAATTTTTTTCAACTGTATTTATTTAAAGACATTCAAAAGCTAGAGCCTTAGCTAGCACATCTCTATTTTATCGCATTGCACCGCATATCAATAGTAACGATAATTTGAAAAAATTAATGACACTCTAATTATACGAGGGTTGCTATTTATATTTCTGGCCTTCTAATGAAAAAACAAATATTTATGATCGAATTCGTTTTGTGTTGTTTTTAACCGACTTCAAAAAGAAAGAGGTTCTCAAGTTCGTTGGTTAACCTGTTATTTTTTTAATTATTTTTGAATATCGATAATTTCTTAAGAACTTGCCCTAATTTTTTGTGAACAGATATATACCATTAACGCGGAGGTCCTTTTTTAAAAAAGTGGGCGATATTCGACAAAGGAGCATGTCACTATTAGAAAAACACTGTATTTCAGTTAATATTGACACTAGAGTATTGCAATTTGCAGTAAAAATACAGGGGTAGGCACAATTATTACATATTATGGTCTATAAAGTGGGCGTTATTTGACAAAGGGGTGTGGCAGTATTAGAAACACACTGTATATCGAATAATGTTGACACTAGGGTACTGAAATTTAGTACATGGGAAGGCAGATTCATTAAAAATTACGGTCAAGAAAGTGGGCGTTATTCACCAATGGGGTGTGGCATTATTAGAAAAACTCTGTATATCGAATAATGTTTACACTAGAGTACTGAAATTTAGAACATGGGAAGGCAGAGCTATTAAAAAATACGGTCAAGAAAGTGGGCGTTATTCGCCAATGGGGTGTGGCAATATTAGAAAAACTCTGTATATCGACAAATATTGACACTAGGGTACTGAAATTTAGTACATGGGTAGGTGAAGTTAATACAAATTACGGTCAGAAAAGTGGGCGTTATTCAACAAAAGGGGTGTGGAAATATTATAAAAATACTATATCTCAGTTAATATTGACACTAGCGTACTAATATTTGGTATGCTGGTATGTGGGTAGATAGAATCATACCAAAAGTGGGCGGGATTGTACATAGGGTGTGGCACTTTAAGGAAATTACTATATATCGGTTAATATTGATACTTGGAATCTGAAATTTGTAAACAAACTTTCAGGAATTAATAAAACTAATTTTTTATGAACAAAGTTTCATGTTTGAAATTTTCCTCAAATATACACTTATATTCGCTATAAAGATATAACATATCTTTATAAAGATATAAATATAGACATAAATATTCTCTAAAAATGAAGAAATAAAAACTTTCTAACAAAAAAAAAACCGACTTCAAAATCACTACAAAATAAAAAATAATTTTAAATAACTTTTCCCATTAATTTCTTGGTCAAATTTTAAAAGTTATTTATATGTATTGTAAGATTGGAAATCTTATCATTTTAATTTTTTTCTATTTTGTTTTATTAACATCAATATATTAATTGCTTTATGAACATAAAAGCATTGAAGTCGGCGGTAATCTTTGACACACAATCATGATCTTTTACCATCCCTGCACTATTTTAAACTTTATTATTTGATGCTATTATTTGATGCTATGCTGCCTTGGTAACACTGTAGTAATTTTAAAAGCTTTGTACACATAAACATTCTCACTTTACTGGTTTGGGTGAGCTTGTAAAGCTCATATTGAATATGATATAGTGTGTAACAGCTGCACAAATAATGCATGGAACATTATTTAATAATGCATTGGCTACATTCAGCGTACTCAACAATTGCCAACTGAAAGAAAAAAAATCGCAAAATAGCTTTTATATTCATAAAGTTAGTAATATCTATATATTAATAGGCAAACAAAAAGTTTGTGTTCCCTTTTTTTTCTGTGTTACCTTCAACATATTCACATAATACTTATATCGATGGATAGGTATTTTCGAGTAGATTTGCACAATATAATTTTTATTCGAATATGGTGTCATTAAGATAGGTAAAACTGAGCAAATGTAAAACGCTTTTTTTATCAATGGGACAATGAGAAACTACAAAGCGACAAAGCTCTGTTGAACATTGCTGCTGTAGCTTTCAAAAGCAAGAGTAGAATGCGGTAGTGACGCAAACACTTAAAAAAAGCTGAGTAGCATTATTGTTGTGGTTGTTGTTGCTTTCTCTTCATTTCTCTCAGCGTAAAAAAAATAGTAAAACTGCTGCTTGCTTCATATAACAATTGACGCCAAACCATTGCTAATTGTTTGTTTTGTTCAATACTTGGTGGTTTATTTTGAGATGACTCTGCGACAGAGAGCGCCGCTGATGCCGTTCATTCTCTTCAGGCTATGGGTTGGTGCGTTCAGCACGCACAGATTTATCTGGAACGCCAAGCTTTTGTTATGACGACCTGTTTTTTCGCATGGTCAACTGTATGTTGCCGCGAGTCGAGTTAGATCGTTTGAGTTTCTGTTATTGATGGACAAGGACATTTGACTGATGAAAGGGTGTTTACAAAAAATATAGTTTATACTGAAATTTTAAGTCATTAATTTATTTATTTAATATGGAATTATCATTTAGCTTGATTTATTTGTTATACTTTTCTACCATTTATTTACTTTTACTTACTTATTTACTTTACTTTTAATTTATTTATTTACTTTATATGTTGAAGAAATTTTTGTTATTGACGCATATATGCTTCCTTTTTTGCCCTTTACCACTATTTTCCTCATAGCGTCAAGGTAAGCATTAAGAATTTCCATGCAAATTAAGAACAATTCCTTATGTGAAAAACAACTTGAGTTTCGAAACCTTACAGAAACGGATGGCCGAATTTCGGCCACAGGCGATACTAGTTTTGATTTATAGAGATGCATAGTATGGATTCCAAATTAAAGAGGCATACTCTAATTTTGATCGAACAAACGAAGAATAAAGAGTTTTGTGTGTATATGGGTCAGAAAATGCCGAACTTTTTTTGTGAATAAAAGCCATCATAGCATAAGCTTTTGATATAACAAAGTCAAAATGGCTTAAAAAGTTAAATTTTGCATCAAAAATTACACCCAAGTCCGAAATTATATCAACAATTTTTAAGGCACGAGTATCCAAAGAATATGAGGTATTGATGTTATTTTGGGATTTGGAACAGGTTATGTGAAAACACTTATTTACATTCAGAGAAAGACGGTTTTTACAACACCATCAGCATATAAGAGATAGTTAACTTTTGAAAAGCAGGAACTAATGTCATTAATTAACAAAATGAAGAGCAAAGGACCCAAAATGCTACCTTGTGGAACTCCGGAAGAGGCAATGAATGGGACAGATTTCACAATATCGATTAAAACAAAGCAAGTTCTATCCGTTAAGTAGAAGCGCACCCATTGAAAAAAAACTGAATGAAGCCCAGTTTAGCAAGTTTTAAAACCAAGATATTGTGTGAAATCTTATCGAAAGCTTTGGAAAAGCCGGTATATATTGTATCCACTTGATAGCCACTCTGAAAAGCAGACATACAGTCTTCTGAGAAGACCCAAAGATTGGATAACGCTAAACGTCCTGTAACAAAACCATGTTGATTAGGACAAATTAAACGATTAACTTCAAAATGTTTTTTGTCTTTTATGATGCTCTCAAAGAGTTTTAAAATGGTTGATAGCTTAGAGATGGGCCTATAATTAGAAATATCGTTCTTATTGCCACTTTTAAAAATAGGAGTAATTAAAGCAATCTTCCAATCAATAAATACACCAGAAGCTAGCGATTTATTTAGGATTATCTTGATAGGTTTAACTAAAGCTGAACAATTTTTTAACATGAATGCAGAAATTCCATCAATATCTGTCATCATTGACGGTTTTAAATTACCAATACCATTAATGATATCCTCAGAGGATAGAATAAGGGATCCAAAGTCAAGGGACGACCGAATATTTTTAAAGAATTCATCATTAGAAGTAAAACAATCAGTAATCCAGCGAAATTCTTGCCAACAGGTGTTACTTTGGGCTGAGTAGGCAATTGAGAAGCAGAGCCCTCTCTCGACGCACAAAACTCACGCTCTATAAGTCACTAATCATGCCCGTCCTATTATACGCAGCACAAACTAGGACGTTGAGCAGTTCTGATGAAAAGACTTTGGGAGCCTTCGAGAGAAAGATCCTTCGTAAGATCTTCGGTCCAATCTGCGTCAATGGCGAGTACCGAATTCGATGGAACCACGAGCTGTATGAGCTGTACGCTGACATAGACATAGTTAAGCGCATTAAAATCGAGCGGCTCCGCTGGCTAGGTCATGTTGAGCGAATGGAAAACGACGCTCCAGCGAAAAAAATATTCGATTCGGTGCCCGGTGGTGGTCAACGCAGAAGAGGACGCCCACATCTTCGTTGGAAGGATCAGGTGTTGGATAACCTGACTACACTTGGTGTTTCCAACTGGCGCCAGCAAGCGCAAAATAGAAATGGCTGGCGCAATTTCTTATACGAGGCCAAAACCGACCTTCGGTTGTAAGCGCCAGATAAGTAAGTAAGTAATTCAGCGAAACATGCAGAAAAATCAGCTCCGTTAAACATAGAGAAACAGTCTACATTATCAAAAATATTCTTTAAAATATTAAAATCACAAAGTTTATAATTAAAAGTTACGAAAGAATTAGTTTTACTTAGAGTAGAAATTCGAGTACAATCGTTAACGGAACATGGTACATGTCAGAAACGGAAAAAGGAAAAGGGTTTTCAAAAAGCTTAAAATTCATTCATATATACATATAATAAAAGAGACTGACGTCCATGTGTACGCGCATAAGTCGAGAACGGGTCGTTCGATTTTTACAACTTTGAGCTTGATGGATTCGTATTGGCCCAAGGAAAGACACTATGTATAAATTTTGCCACATCCTCTTTTACCGCCCACATATTAATAAAAATATTATATTTCCGACGGTTTTGGTCGTATTAGACTACAATTTGGTAATTTAGTTGGTATGTTCACTGTTAGAAACTGTACTAGACCTGGGTTGCCACACCCCTCTTTTTCCGCCCACAAATCAATAAAAGTTCTATATATCAGAAGATTTTGGTGGCATTATACTAAAATTTTGAATTTAGTTTTTATGCTCACTGTCAGCAACTGTACTAAAAATGGGTTGCCACACACCCTTTTCGCCCACAAATCAATAAAAATAAATTGGTCATTTATTTTGCATGCTCACTGTCGGCAAGTGTACTAAAACTGGGTTATGTCCATCTACTAGAAAACTGGGATGGGTATTTTATAAGGAAGTATGGGCATTTTATAAAGATTTCCGAAAAATTTCTAGGAAAATTGGAAAACCGAGAAATCCGGTTTTGGTATATTTATTCGAAACAGATTGCTCTGCACATCGACTTTGACATTTTTTGATAATTCGAAAAACCTTTCAACCGTAGCGTGGTTGATCGATCTACTTGCTATTGCACAATATGTCATTTTCGTTTCGTCATTCCAATTTAAATTTTGTGAGCGATAATTTCAAGTTTGAAGAGTGAAAAGTGAGATTAACCAAATAATATTGGTTTTGTTTCGGTGCAATTGGAATTACTCGGAATTATGACTTTCAATACATTAACGAATTTGTTTGGAACGAAGTACGCCGGGTCAGCTAGTTACTTATAAAAATCAAGTCTAAGATTCTATAAAGCCTATTAGCGATATTATTAATTTGAAGAAAAAAAAAAGAAAAGTGATAAAAAAATTGAAAATAATTACTAAGAAACCTTTCACATATCAAAATCATCGAGTTTTATATTATTAGGTGCGTTTTTTTGGCATCGCTATATACTCTTAACAATATTTTCTCATACAAAAAATGCTTAGCTAAGACAGGATAATTATAGCCGCTTAGCTCATAGTCGCCGATAGAAACACTATTGCCAGATCAAGAAAATGATAGTCTACGTAATTTATTGGCATCACTTTTTGAAAAACAACCATGTTTATGTCACATAAAATAAAAAAAAATAATAAAAAATAAAAAACAATCAAATTAATAATGTTCAATATTTGACAGTAACACGCAATGCTGCCAAGTTCTGAAGAAAAAAGTTAAGCGAAATATTAAGCGCCGATGAGCGTTTTTTTGGACAAGCGTATATAGCGATGCCAAAAAAACACACCTATTATTATTATTATAATAATAAAAATAATAATCGATAATCGATATAATACTTTTTTGGGAAGAGTTTAAAGGTTTTTTTGCGTGCTTTAATTGGTATGGTTTTTGGAATGGTACATTAGGATGGTAGAAACTGGGACCTTGTAGGAAAGTACTACAACGGTGTGCTTGACCCAAATGACCCCTGGAGTAAAAAAGTAAATCTCTTTAAGACCAAAATATCGATATATTAATTTTTAAAATCCAATTATAAATACGGAATCTACGAAGCAAAATGTAAATGCGCGACCATTACGTTCGGTCAAAAAATAAAAATAAATTTATTCTGAAAAGCTCTGCAAGCATGCTTCGGATGCGTGGTGTACGGTGCGTTATATGTAAAAAAACCAAAGATATGGCGAAAAAATGAAAAATGACACTAGTATTTAGTATAATTACATTAGTAAAAGTTTAATGATTATTTACGAGCTTTTCATATTTGAAATTAAAATGTTACCTTAAGATGGTAAAAACTAAAATCCTGTGGTTAAGTACTACTAGGTGTCATTTGAGGTCAATGACGTCAAAAGAAGAAAAGAAAGTCTCTTAGAGACTAAAATATTGACATATCATTCTTATCATCGGACGATAAATTCCAAAGCTAGAAAGAAAAATGTAAATGGGCGACCCCTACGATCGGTTAAAAAAAAAAAATATTTTGGTCAATAAATTTGTTTTTTCTTTTTTTTTTAATTTTCTTGCAAATATGATTCGAATAAGAAGGTTTTCGTTTCATATTTTATAAAAATAATACGCTATGACAAAAAATGTAAAAATTTGCCCTTTGTTTTGCAAAAAATTTAAAAAAAAATTTCTAGTGCAAATAGCGAAAAATTTCTTTAGTAAAAGTTTTATGATTTTTTACGGGCTTTCAATTTCTGAATTCAAAATGGTAGCTTAAGAAAGTAGAAGCTAAGGTCCGGTGGATCAGTACAAAAAGGGCTCAACTGAGGTCAATGAAACTCAAAAACAAAAAATAGGTCTCTCTGAGACAAAAATATAAACATATTTAAGATCGGACAGTAAATACTGAAGTTATGAAGAAATATGTCAAAGCGCGACCCCTATGTTCGCTCAAAACTAAATATATTTTGTTTTTTTAAGGGGAGATACGCAATCAGAACTTTTTTTTTTTTCAAAATTTTTTTTGCATTTTCTTAAAGCCTTAAGTTTCAAGAATATTTGGTGAAAATTTCAAGTTAATATCTCAAAAATTAACAAAGTTATAGCCTACTGAGTGAACCGCCTTCTAGAGCGCGCAGTGCTGGCGCTTATTTTCAAACGCGTTTTTCTCGAAACCATGTTTTCAAAGTCGGTGACCAAGATTTCTCAAAGCTAAGTGAAGCGATCGTTTTGATTTTTTTGCAGGCTTATTGTACACATAATAATCTCGTACTTGTCATAGGATTTTTTTTTTTTAGCTTCGTTCATTTTTTATAGGCAAAGCTATGACGAATTTTTGGTCGAAAATCGTTTTTTTACGTTTGAAAGTCCGCCATTTTGTGAAAAATCAATATTTTCAAAAACTGCTATGACAAGTACGAGTTTTAAGTATCTACTTTAATAATATATTTCATTTTTTTGTTTCAGATGAATTAAGGGGGAGCAATCTTGGTCACCGCATTTCACCTTTTTTTCAGAGCGCTCTACAAAAACTGCTGTATCGACCTTAATATTAAATTTTTTTTAATAAAAAAAAAAACTAAAAATACTTTTGAATGTGTATATTTTTAGGTATAAAAACCTTCATTCAAAAATATCCCATAGGTTTCCTTAAAAAAATTCACAAACATGACCTTTTTTTTCGGCCTCTGGCTGCGTTGCTCCCCTTAAATTTCTTTCAATAAATGCTTCAGATTAGCTGGTGTGCGGCGGCATTTTTTTTTTTTGCCTATGAGGCGAGACGGTCTAGAATTTTTGTTTTTTGCCTATGAGGCGAGACGGTCTAGAATGATCCTCTTTAGGTGAAAAATGCATCTTATATTAATTTTACACAATAATATCAAACATAAATCCCAGATTTGATGTTGTTGCTATTCGTATGGTTTTTTTATTTTTTTTTTTTTTTGTTTTATTTAAACTTAGTCAACTACTTAGGTCTACTACTAGTGTATTGAGTGCTGCTAATTTACGTAAGAGGCATCGCAAGTAGAAAAAATTACTGAAATCGCCATGTCAATAAACTAAGCTTTACGAAATAATGAAAAGGATTTATTATCGATTTTGGTGAAGTTACTTTGTATGGGAGGTAAGCATGGTTTTTACCCGATTTTATTGAAGCTGATTTGCAAAATTTCAAATCCATATATTGATTTTTCTGGAATTAAAAGAGATTTTATACTTTTTTGATAAATTCACTTTGTATGGAAGGTAGGCGTGGTTTTCACTTGATTTGACTCATTTTCGAACTTGGTCTTTATTTTTTAGATATAAGCTTAAATATTGAATTTCGTGATGATACAAGTATACGAAAATGCAAATTGTTTGCGTATTAACCAAATCGATCATTTAAGGTCAGCTCCTGATGAAAATTTTCACACAGTTCCTTTATTTGTTAATTATAATTACCAGCTATTTCTAACTTTTTTTTACGCTGGTACAATTTTCATAAATTTGTCTTTCAATCCATTCTGCTGTGATATGCTTCCTTCATTACAACCTAAGAATCATCCTGTCTATTGATGGCCTTCAAAGCGACCTCTACAAAGTGCAAGTTATAAAAACTCCTCCGACTACTAACTGAACAACTCTTAAGGCTATCCCACTGCTAGTTAAGGATACAGCAATTGAACTCATGTTTGTTGTTATTGTTGTAGAGTTGAGAAGAAGGACTCTTTGTTGCTGCAGCAATGTTGAAGTTTGTGTAGCTGCAGTTTTTGGTTCTATTGCCGCTATTTGAAGGAAGAATTTCTCTTATATTCTTTGAGCTGGTGTTGTTAAGGATGGTGTTTTTTGTTGTTGTTGTTGCGATTGTTGTTTTGTTGAAGTTGTTGTTGTTACTGTTCCATTTGTTTCTCTTGTTGTTCTTGTTGTTGTAGCTGTTTTTGTTGTGCCTTAAGAAATCTTATAAAATGATCTCATGAAACTCTTGGATGGGTTTTAAGTTAATTCTGTTAAACAATTTGTTGAGACCTTTGTGTGTGTTTGTATAAGCGCGCAACGTATCTGCGCGGCTCAAGAACTGCGTCTGCTTGTATTCATGTGTGTGTGTAAAACTTTAAGAGGGTGTATCTGCAGGGCAGCTACGCACACAACTTCTAATGAATAAATACTGTCTGTGTGTCTGTGAAGACGTGCGTGTTTGTGTCGATGTATGAGTTGTCTGAGTTACTAAATGTGTGCGTGTGTGTGCATGTGTGGATTCTTGTTGTTGTCTCAGTCTTGATCCTTCTCAAATAAATGTAGGAATTTTATCTTTTCCCTGCTGGGCATAGAATCTACAAAATACGAGCGGAACTAAGAATTAGAGGAAAAAAACGTTGCAGAAGAACTAAACAAAGAATACAAGTAGTAAGAACAACAAAAACAACAAAAACAACAAAAAGCCCAACAAGTGCGGCTCTAGTGATGAATATGTACGGAGCCCAGAAGTTGATAGCAAGAGTTGGAACAACTCTGGGTTTATTCTGCAGTCATCTTGAGAACTATGCTGAGTTGAGCATAAAAGAAGTTTCTTCGTTTTTTTGTCGCTGTCTTACTTGCTTGCTCCAAAGGATTCTCCAAGGAGTTGAAAACTTTTCGTAAAATTTTGCGTTACCGCTATTTTGCTAGCTTAAATATAATGAAATATGAAACCTTTCTTGTTTTTTATTGCTCTTGTTGTTGCTGCTGTTGTTATCGATGATGTTATTGTTGTTGTTGCTGTTGTTGGTGGTAACGTTGTTTTTATTGCAGCAGTTATTGTTGGCTTTTCCATTGCCGTGTGATAATAATAAATTGTTTGCTTTGTAAAGCCTTTTTATAATTTGATTAATTTTGCATATAATTGTTGCATACTTTTGGGCAGTTATACGTTTTAATGCTTAAAGTAACTTAAAATCAAAATAAAAATCAAACTCCAAATCCAAATCCAAATCCAAAATCAAAATCAAAATCAAAATCAAAATCAATATCAAAATCAAAATCAAAATCAAAATCAAAATCAAAATCAAAATCAAAATCAAAATCAAAATCAAAATCAAAATCAAAATCAAAATCAAAATCAAAATCAAAATCAAAATCAAAATCAAAATCAAAATCAAAATCAAAATCAAAATCAAAATCTAAATCGAAATCCAAATCCAAATCCAAATCCAAATCCAAATCCAAATCAAAATCAAAATCAAAATCAAAATCATAATCATAATCAAAATCAAAATCAATATCAATATCAATATCAAAATCAAAATCAAAATCAAAATCAAAATCAAAATCAAAATCAAAATCAAAATCAAAATCAAAATCAAAATCAAAATCAAAATCAAAATCAAAATCAAAATCAAAATCAAAATCAAAATCAAAATCAAAATCAAAATCAAAATCAAAATCAAAATCAAAATCAAAATCAAAATCAAAATCAAAATCAAAATCAAAATCAAAATCAAAATCAAAATCAAAATCAAAATCAAAATCAAAATCAAAATCAAAATCAAAATCAAAATCAAAATCAAAATCAAAATCAAAATCAAAATCAAAATCAAAATCGAAATCAAAAAAATCAAAATTTAAATTGAAATTGAAATTGAAATTAAAATTGAAATTGATATCGAAATTGAAAATTGAAATTGAAATCGAAATCAAATCAAAATCGAAATCGAAATCAAAATCAAAATTTAATTCTTTATAAATAAAGGATTAGCACAAGGATTGAAGAAGGAAAGGATTATCACCAGGAATAAAATAAGGATGTAGACATATATTTAGGCAAAGGCTAGGACATGGACTTGGACAAGGATAAGTATAAGAACAAGAACAGGGATCCAGACAAGGATTGGGAAAAGGTTAAAACAAGGATTGAAATAAGGTCAAAAATTAGGACAAAGATTGGGAGAAGGATTGGGACAAGAAAAGGGGCAAGTGTTAGGAAAGGGGACTAAAACGAGAGTTAAGTCAAGAGTTAAGATAGGGGCTACTCCCTATCAAGTCAAGTATCAAGTTAATATTCGAATAAGCATTAGGATGAGAACAAGATTAGAGAATAAGTTAAGGATACTAATAAGAATAAAGACATGGATAAAGATACTTTGTCACGTCAAAATATCTACGGGTGTGTCCATGATAAAGCCAACTTTATCCTTTTTCAATTTTTTAAATTGTCCTTCGGCTTCATCGAATGCTTCAAGTCTAATGAAAAAAAAATATATATTAATGACTTAATAAATAAATAAAAAGGAAATAAAACAATTTTAAAACCACTCCCTTCAAATAAATATAGGGTTTTCCAATAAGAGCATAACTCAAAACTAAAGCATTTTTTGGTCGTCGTGAAGCACCTTGTCGGACCGCAATTGGGGCTCGGAAAACCCAAGATTTATTGTTGAGAAACCTCGCCATCCTCAACGTGTGACTGTTTGGTGCGGTTTATGGTCCGGCGGGGTCATTGGACCTTACTTTTTCGAAAATGAGGTTGGATCAGCAGTAACGGTGAATGGATTGCGCTATCGAGAGATGATTTATGATTTTTTTATGGTCGGAGTTGGATGGTATTGATCTGGACAACGTTTACTTTCAACAAGACGGCGCTACGTGCCACACAAGCAACGAAACCATTGATCTTTTACGGGAAAAGTTTCCGGACCGTGTTATCTCTTGATGAGGTGATCACAATTGGCCACCGATATCTTGTGATTTAACACCTTGAGACTTCTTCCTTTGGGGCCATGTGAAAGATAAGGTCTACGCCAACAGCCCAGCATCGATTGAAGACCTCAAAGATGGAATTCGTGAGGCTATCGAGGACATGGGGCAGCCACTTTGCGATTTGGTTATAGAAAATTTCATGAAAAGGCTATTGATGTTGTTTTTCATTATTAACGGCATACCTTCCTCTTTATTATGAAATAAACATCCGGTCATTTATCTCAAAAAATGGCATTTTTCTTTGAATACCAAAATAACACCTATTATTGGAAAACCCTTTATATTCTCATCATTTATAAATAAGTTATTATATTCTATTTAAACTTTACAACCCACCCTCTATGGTAGATAAAAACCAAAATGTATGAATTTTCCAATATAATTTTCGAATTTTCGAACTATTGGTACCTTCTCCATCTCTGTGGTAGCTTTATTATTTCGCGCAGTAAAGTGCTTTAAAGCTCATTATCAAAGGTTTTACCATTCAGTGAGTATTATAAGGAGCGAAACATATGGTAAATCGAGACGGCAAGGTCTGGACTATGAGTGTATGGATCAGAACATCTCGTTTTACAGGAACCGAAACATATGGTAATTCTAGACGGCAAGATCTGGACTATAGAGTGGATGGGTCAAAATATCTCATCCGAACTCAGGTAAATTTTTAGTGAGACACCAAACTCGTATGAGCCCTGGCGTTATCGTGGTGGAAAAGCACCCCCTTTCGATTGACCAGCTCAGGATGTCTCTGTTGAATGACATCGATCGCTCAATTTCTGTAGTTGGCGTCAGTAGGTTTCAGAATTTATGGTTTTATTCTGTGAGAGTAGCTTGTAGTAGACAGGCCCCTTCCAATCGCACCAGATTAAGAGCATAACCTTCTTCTGGTAAATGTCTGCTTTTACTTGCCTTTCCGAAGCTTCATTTTTCTTGGACTAGCTTCTTTTTCTGTTGACATTGTTATAGACAATCCACTTTTTGTCAACCGTAATCATACGCTTGAGAGATGGGTATCACGTTTCACATTTCATGAGTCGATCTCAAATGTCAATTTGATCGATTTTGTGCATTTCTTTCAATTCGTGTGTGATTTAAATATCCAATTTTTTTTGGAACCAGCGGACTTTAAATAATTGTGAAAGCTTCCAAGGGACAAATTTAGAGTACTTTCAATTTCTCTGACTTTGGAATGCGTGTTGTCTCCATTAGTCTTGATTTTGTCGTCGTCAGCCTCCGAGGGTCTACCGGAACGATGACCACTCATGATTCGATAAATTTCCACTTCTGACATTGGCATTCTTTAATCAAATCTTCGTTATACACTTCCACTAATTTTTGTATGGCTTCAGTTGCTTTTCTGTCTTTTTTGAAGTAAAAGAACAAAATGCGGCGTATATGCTCATTAAAGTTCTCCATTTTTAAAACTCTTCGAAAGAAAATTGGGAAAAACTGAATTAATTTTTTAAGGTGATATAGGTGATATATATTTTAATATATGATAGATCTTTGACGATAACATTGATATCTACTAGAAAAAAAAACGCACTTTCTTTTTTAACAACCCAGTTTACCATCAACTAAACTAGCTGAACCCTAAAAACATCCTCTGATAGCAGTAAAACGCTGTGATCGACCTTTGATAGATGCACAGAAGTTAAGGCTATGCCTTAAAGTATGACACGATCAAGGTTTACCTTGACCATCAAAAGTAGATAAAAACTCAGTTACTAATGTAAGAGTGTTCTCTCTGCCAAAAAACTTCTGGGTAACTTTCTCGGTATAATTGGCAGTATAAGTAGGACCTAAGTAGCATGAGTGGATCACAGTGAAAAGTCATGCAAGACTACTGATGAGTTGGTGTAGCGGCCAAAGAAATAGGCTGTCTAGTCTGCTGTATGATTTGATCTATACAGAGCCGTTTTTGTTGTTGTTCTTCGATGTTGCCTTCATTGTCTTCATACTTGGCCTAAAGCTCAAATTTATTTCAATACAACCCAATATTTTAGAAAACTTTCATTTAACACGAAGAAAAGTATCATTCGTACGGTCTTACCACGGTCTTACCACCATCAAAAATACTTTTTAAAAGTAATAATTTTACAGGAAGATCATTCGCTGATCATAATGTGCGTATAAATCCGTATCTACACTAAGGGAAAAAAATATTAAATTTATCCAAAAACTTTTTTAATTTATCCAAAAAGCGAGTAATTTTTGCACCAATAACGCATTTACTTAAAACGACTACGTAAATATTTAAAATGTTAAACCTTTTTGCCCTTTCGGAAAACCGGTTCCTAAGTCAATTTAAACATTCCTTATTTTTCTATAAAATTTCATTTAGTTAGCTTTTGATTTTTTAAATCTTTCCATTCCTTATAATCCTTACACACTACAACAAATTTCCCAAATACTGAGCAAAACAAAAATAAAACGCACACAAATAAATCCCACACGCACACAAATAAAATATAAATAAAACATAAACTAAAGCATAGAGTTGCCGCATGTGTTGTGATTGCCAGAGCTTTGCGAATAAATTTGTGTCACTAAAACATTTTCGCCCAACACCCATGCACACACATGGCACACTTTGGCACCCTTTTTGCGCACCATTTACAAATTATGCGCGTATAAATTTAACAACTTTTACATTTTTATTTTATTCTTTTCCTTTATGCCTTCGTTAGCTAAGGCCATGTTACCAGCACAACCGCCAAGCAGCAGGCATTCTTTGATGTGCATTCATACTCGAGCAATTCTTTTCTCCTACAAACTGTCTATCTTACTCGCTCATCGCTGCTCATGTTGATGATGTCTTGCCTAGTTGCTGTAGTAGTAGCACTACTTTCTTCGACTATTCTGGGGTGTTCACTTAAATTTTGTCCACATGTCTGCAAGTGCCCAAGTGGCGCAAGGATTGCATGCATTCAAGTGTAAAATGGGGCCATGTTGAAGGCAGCTGAGAAGAATCATCAGTGGATGTTGAAGAAAAGAAGCCGTTCGTTCTCTGGCTGAAGAGGCCATTATGTGCTGTGAAAGGAGCTGCTATTTGGAATAAGTGTGCAAAAGAATGACTGTTGTAGGGTACCTACAATTTTTTTTTATTTTTCGATTCCATGCTTCTTGAGCATCATAAAAAAGGGTTAACGAATGAAAATTTGGAGCACATTTTCTTGAGATTTCGTTATATTCTGGCTTGAATTTTTGAAACTTTTCTTTTTTTTTTTGTGCTTTAGCCCAACTTCTTTTAGTGCTTTGAGCTTGTTGTATATGCCTCAACATGTTTTGTGGATTATTTTTATCAATTTTGTTTGGATTTTCTTTCTTGTTTTTTTTTTTTTGCTTTTGCCCTTAAGTGAAGAAATGTTGTGCGAATAATGCGCTATACAGGCATTCATGCATGTGTGTGTACAGTTTCTGTCTGATTGTGTGTGTGCTCTATAAAATAACTTCATAGAATTGCAAGGATATTCCTGACAAGTGCCGCTAAAGGGCATTTATTTTTATTTTTTATTTTTCTACTCATGTAACGAATTTCGTTTTATTGTTTGCTTTGAAAAAAAACAAATTCTATTTATAAAATTTTGTTTTTTTTTTTTTGCAAATCAAAAAGTTGCTGCCAGTCCTGCAAAAACTGCCAAAACTTAATTATTTGACGAAAGCAAACGTCAGCGTTGACAGCTCTGATGAAGAGCGATTATAAACATAGCACCAAATCGAAAAAAAATGTATTAAAAAATGCAACCGTCTGGCAGTATCGACGCTTTTGTTAGAAAGGTTCATTCATTCTATGCGCTCTAAACGACTATAGCTTCCGTACAAAAAAAAAAACATATCAAAATGAAAAATCCTATGTGGACACATTTAATCCCAGAGAAGCCTTTGTTATCACAGACGTCTCGTAGTTTTTTTAATTCAATTATGAAATTTTTGTTTTTGAATTTGTTTTTTTTTTGCTGCTGTACATTTTTCAGTACATTTTTAACAGTTATTTATAAAACAAAAGAGAAAATTGCTAAATTTAAATCACGTTGTGGGCTTAAGGAAAAATATTACCGGCATGACCATTAAACGACGAAAAACAAAACAAAAAATCTAAACAAATCAGATTATATAAAGAAAAGGTTGATATATATCATTAAAAATTTATTAAAAGTTAACCATTTTCAATATTAAATTGAAAAAATTTCCTTAGAAATGAAAAGCTGAGAGCATTTATTTCGAAATAAATACATATAAAAATAGGCGTAGACAAAACAGTTAGTTAGAGGTAGAGTTAGAGTTTCCTCCCATGTTTTTTAACCGATTTAATTTTTTTTTTTAATGAATAACAGTAGGGAGAGAAGGAGTGCAACGAATATTTTTTAAAAATCTACCTGCTTTGATCATGTGAAATAATGTAGATATATTTCACCCATTGTGGGTTCGTACTCACGTAGAAGATCCGCACAAAAAGGAGAGAAAAAAAAGCAATGCCGATCGTTTTTTTTCGTTAAATTTTTTATTCTTTAAGGGGGATTATATACCCAGCATCCGCTACGGTCCCACCTTTTATTCTTTGTGATGCACATCTTTTGAAACTATATTTTTTGGTTACCACTGTGGTTCTATGGGTTTTTTGGGTCGCTGATTACAGTCTGAAGTCAAAATTTGAAATTATACAAATCCAAGATGGCGAATCCAATATGGTGGACCCAGTTTTCTGCTAAAGTATGTTTTTTCACAATTTTAAGATCAGTAATCATTCTTGAGGGGTTTTTAAGTAATAGATTACGAATCTGAAGTCAAACTTTGAAATAATACAAATCTTAGATGGCGGATCCAATATCGCAGATCCAATATGGCGGATCCCATATGGTGGACTACCACTGGCTTAAGTTTGCTTTTACAAAATTTTTAGATCAGTATTCATTTTCGAGGTTTTTTTAAGTAGCGGAATACGAATCTGAACTCAAAATTTGAAATTATACAAATCCAAGATGGTGGATCCATTATCGAAATAAATTTTTTATTATATTTTTATGCAGAACACGTCCAATATAACTAATACCCGATTTAACAAATGTTCAATACAACGAACGGTAAAATCTCTTCATTGACTATTCTATATAACGAATTCAAATTTTTTGTTGTCATTCGATTTAACGAATGTACTATTCTTGGTACTGTTATAAATTCCTATGAATCAACATTTACGTTTGTTGGACTGCAAAAAAGGAATGAGTGGTGCGTGCTTAGGTCAGTTGTAATTTTTCACTCGTGTTTAAAGTTCTATATAAAAAAATATTTAGAAATGGTAAGTAAGAGAAAAAGTTGTGAACTAAGGATAATCTATGGCTGAAATGACACCAAAAATATCCCACACAAATGCTGTGGAACACCTCAGGGATTCTTCTTATACAATGGGTTTCGGAAAAAAATGTAAACAGTACTTAAATTAATATATTACAAGAGCTTCAAGAGAAAACACATAAAAAAATCAATGGAAAGCGTCAAGAAACAAACGAGTTTGTTAAGTTTTCTCAAAAATTTATTGAAAAAAAAGGACAAAATAAGCAAATATTTTATGAATATGAAAAAATAAAAACTTAACTACTAAACACTATATTTCTTTGTTTAAAATATTCATTCGATATAACGAATTTTTCGATTTAACGAAAAGGCTGGACACGAAACCAGTGGACGTCTACTGTATATCAAAAACAAAGAAAATGTCAAAAAAATTATTGAAAATGTTTGTTTATAAACGAGAGGATTTTTAAAAATGGCTGAACGTTCAATAAACCCCTCATAAAGCATTTTTAAAATATTTCGAAAAAATATTGATGTTTAAACATGAAAATGTTGACGAAATTGTGACAAATAAATGAAAAGTCATTTAAGGTTTTAAAGCTATTTTAAGATATTTTTATGAATACGGCTGTATATTTCTTTGTTTAAAATATTCATTCGATATAATGAATTTTTCGATTTAACGAAAAGGCTGTAAAAGAAACCATTCGTTATATTGGACGTCTACTGTATGTATATAGCAACCACCATACCATAGTTTTATACGTCCAAATCCTCTGAAATATACCATTTCCATTGATTTATGGGTGGGAAAAGAGGCAGTGACAAAATGTGTTTTTAGTAAAAACATGACCCTATATAAATGTACTGTTGTGCCAAAATTCCGAAGCAATCGGAGAAGAACTTACAGTTATTGAGATTTTGTACAAACATAGATTGACGAATATATACTTCGAAACGATAAGTTTTCTTTTTAATAAAATTGAAACGAAAAGCGAACAAAAGTATCGGAGAGAAGTAAATTAAAATGTTGCTTACGTTCAAATAAAACTCGAAAAAAATTTCTCAATTTTCTAAAAAATAAACAAAACAAACAAAACTTTTCTATTTTAGTTTGCTCACATTGTGCTCTTCTGAGCGGGAGAACTGGTGGCAAATTCATTAGGAAAGTAAAAGTGATGCCAAATTTTTACGGAAAAACATGTATTTTTCACATTATTTTTATATCGAATTTTATTTCAATGCGATTATGACTTCAAGTTTGATTTGAATAAAGGCATTGTGAAGTTGTATATTATATTTTAAAAACTGAAGACTCAGCAATTCGTTTTATATAATTTTTGTTCTAAGAACTAATAATTGCGCAAAATTATAAACTTAAGTTAAATTCAGTACACCGAGAAAAAATCTTACGTAAAATTAATAAAAAACCTAGTATGATTTATACGATGGCTTTGGCAGTTTTCAGCCTCCTAAGTTTTTGGGTAAAACACCTAAGTTTTACATGTGAACTTACCGATATTGATTTGGATGATAAATTAGTGAATTTTTTTGTAATTTACACATTAGCTTCGACAATTTATATGAGTGTGCTTGCTTATTCTGCCGAACAAAAAAGCTTTGTTGAACTAAGAAAATTTAATTAGATAAATAAATATACAGGAAGAAGTATAAAATATACATCTACTTAGGTAAATTACTTTATATTATATGTATAGTATATATATATATATAATAATATATATATATATTATATATATATATAATATACTTAGGTAAAATTTTGTATATTGCTGTTGTGCAAAATTACCCAAGTACTTAGATGAAACTTCTAAATAAAATTAATCAAAATTTTTAATTTTTACTAAGGAAAACCTATTTAATTAAATCTAAATATACATACATTTACAAAGTTTACAAAATAGATTTACAAAGTAAAAAAATCATGTATTTAGATCGCTTATTAATATATCTAATTAAATGCGAAGAAATGCACTCACGAAGCATTGCGCTTTGGCTAAACATGTAGGCTATATCATTTTCATTACAAAAACTAATCGAGAACTATAACAAACCGCGAGTATTCAGCGACAAATTTTGCTCATACCATTTTTGATAAAGTGTCAAAGTTTTCGGTGATTTACCTACAGTATTGGTTAAAATGTTATATTCTTGGCTTGGGTGAATCAAACATTTTTTTGTTGGCAGGGTATCGAAGTAAATGCTCTCAAAGCAATGTATTAAACAATATATTACTTTGGTGAATAAGCATAAGTTTCTAATGTGCATATAATTATTTTTACCTAAGCCGACTTATGTGATTTAACTATTGCTTTTTTTCTCGGTGTAGGTTCAATTCATGAAATTTAAAACTGCTATTGGGCTTTTGTTATTTTGATATTTATTTTCAAAAACAAAATTTCTATCATCAGTTATATACAAATAATAAAACTATTTTATAAAATTTGCATTTAAATTGATTTTTTATTCGATTTAGTGATACAGTAATTCCACAGTAATTTTTGTTTCAATTCACAGTACTTTTGCATCAACAGCAGTAATTTTTTAACGTTAACATCACTGAATTGAATTGCCTTGAATTGAGAACAATTTGCTTGATTCAAGTTAAAAATTTACTGAAAACTAGAATAATTTGCTTGATTCAATTATATTGTCGTGCTTAAAATCCACAACATGCTTACATGAAAACATGTTTAAGATGGTACGCATTGACAAATTAGTATATGGTTCGAAGGCACAGAAAGCATGTAAGTCCAAGTAAAGTAACAAATAAGACACTGCCAGAGATAATGAGATAGTAAACTTCGTTTCTATTGTGAATTTTGTATATTTTGACAAATAAAAATGCTTCTTCTTCAATTTTTTATGCTCTCACGTATTGTGCAAGTGAATTCACCTCATAGCAGTGTTGCTAGAGAGACGAACTGAAATTTACCACTATTTGGGAAAAAATTTACCACTTTTCCCAAAATAAAAAATATAATAAAAATTTTTTAAACAACCGTTATAAATTTTTTGTTAGTATACATATATTTATATCTGATCAACAATCTGACCGTCAACTCTTGACGTGTATAAACTATTTTGTTTCGCTATTTTTGAATTTAATTCACTTGTTGCTTTTACCCCTTCTACATTGATTCTCTTCTGAATCCAAATGTTGACGATACAACAAGCGTACAGTCAATTTTTTCGCCCTTCTCAGCCAATTCGCCGCAATAAGCCAACAAACTCGAAAAATTGCTTTCAATAATTGACCAATGTAAAAGGGGTCTTTGTTCAGCGAGGTAACAGAACTGCCAATAACTCGAAAAATGAACAAGTTCAAAATAAATTATTATATCCGCAAAATTTACCACTTTTGGTCAAAAATTACCTTTTTTACCTCTGCCCAAAAAATGAGTAAAAAATTACCTCAATTAGGTAAATATACCGCAATCTGGCAACACTGCCTCATAGTTGTCAAAAGAAAATTGTTTTTAGCTGCGCAAGAAAATTGTAAATAAAAGTCGATCAAGTAATTTTGTCAATACAGAAATGGGAGTATTGTCAATTCAATCTGTGGAGTTGCTTTTGGGTCAGTCCGCCGAGATTGATCACAAGAGGTCGCTCGACTATTTTAAAAAAATTTTTTTTTTACCACAAATAACGTAATGTTTCGGCATTTTAGAACTGCTTTGAAAAAAATTTTTTTGTTGTATGTGCAAAATGGCGGTCATATTTGTCATGCAACCACGAGCGATTTTCGTATATTATAGAGTTTGCGGTAACGATCATATCTCACCACCTATTAAGCATACAGTAATAAATGAAAAAGCACAAGTTTATATTACATCCAGGATTCAGAATCTGACCTTGCAGGGAGGTTCTGGAATACTTTTGGAAAAAAAACCCATCTAATACTCATACCTTATGTAATAAAATGGACGAATTCTAAAATGCTATATCTTTTAAATGACCCTTAAAAACCACTTTCATTCTTATATCATCAGAATCCTCTCTTTTCTTATTACATAGTTTATTTAAAATTAATTTAAAATTTTTTCACCCGTGCCCATTGGAGATACTTGACCCCAAAGTTGGGGCAAATTTGAGATTTCTCATTTTTCAAAGCAATGTAACCCAAAAAGTTTATGATCTAGTCACTTTTAAAAATTTATATTTTAAGTTCTTACTAAGACGAACCTAATACCAAAAAAAATTGGTCTGCCACTAGCATCTTTCAATTAAAATTGTTTTTTCAAAGTTACCAAAAACTTCGATTTTTTTTAGAAACTTTAACTTTTTTTTAAAAATTAAGTAACATCTCAATTAATTTTTCTGATATGTAAGATAATAGCCTAAGGTATAATTAATATTATGTTTTTTCATTTATTACTGTATGCTTAATAGGAGGTAAGATATGATCGTTACCGCAAACTCTATAATATACGAAAATCGCTCGTGGTTGCATTACATTACGTAATTTGTGGTAAAAAAATAAAAATTTTTTGAATTAGTCGAGCGACCACTTGTGATCAATCTCGACGGACAGACCCTTTTGATAGAAAAAAATTTAATTAAGAATAAAAAACAACCTGTTTGAACAAAAATTGTAAGCTTGATTCAATTAGGCAATGTAGGAGTGACAGTTTTTAGTCTTGCGCCAACTGTCAAAAATAGCATAAATTTGAGAACGAAAAAAGTAAAAGAGAAACTAGAATGTAAAATTTACATGCAAATGACAGTCAGTGCAAGACACTCGTGAGAAAATAGCCAGTTGTCACTTCTACCTGGTATAATTGTATCATAATTGTAATTTAGTTTTTCCCTATGTGTATACTGGTGGCTTAGCTGTCGAAAGCACTGATGTTAACGGCACAGCAATTACTGTTTTCTACAGTAATTTGACGGCTCATACAGTACGACAGTAATTTTTCGACATATTAAGTAATTTCAATGACCGGCCAATAAAAATTTTTTTGAAAAAAAAAAATTTGTTAAAATCACATTTGTAACATCTCTGTTCTTCTCATAATTTTATCATCCCTGGAATTTAGTGCAAAATGAAACGATGCGAAGCTAACTTTGCAAATTATAGTGTGCATATGACTAGCACTAACAACCGTACAATTTCAATGAAACCATTTTGAGCTTTTAGGAAGATTTATGTAGGATAATATAGATCAGTGGTGCCCAAGAAATTTTAAGCGTGAGCTAATGCTTAAAAAAACTAAAAACTAAAAAAATGTTGCTCATTGTTGTTTTTGACAAAAAATCAAACAAAACAAAAAACAATTACAATGCAATAAAATCACATGTAATAAAGTACACTGCTAATGCACTGCGACAAGACTTAATTTCTTTTACAATAACAATGCTTGCATGAAAAATTACTCGACACACGAGTAACGGGATAATCAGCATCGATACCATCGACATCATCGAGTGTGCGTTTTTTATTTTGGCTTTGCATGCATTTGTTTTTGTAAAGTTCGCTGGAAAATGTGCTGAATACTGAACGAGTGCGGTTTGTGTTGTTGTTTTTTTGCGGTTTTGGCTCATCGCAAAGTCAAAATTAAGATAGAAAAAAATTTGTATGAAGGGCCACGCAGGCCATACGGGCCACTACGTGGGCATGTTTGCTCTAAAGCATCTTTTAAGAGAAAAAAAATGTTTCGATTTTTTCAAAATTTTGCTTAGGTGTCCCCCCTTAAATTAAGAAACTATTTTTTTTTTTATTAAAGTCTTGTTTCAGGTTCTAGAATCAAGTATTTTATTTATATTCTTGTTTCAACCAATCATTTATTTTACTCAATTTTAGAAATAAATGCTCATTATAATAAATGTTTTCTTAATTTTAATTTTTAGTGCTTGATTTGAGCAAATGAGGCTTATTTTTAAGATTTCTTAGATCAAGCAAAATATTTGCTTATTAAAGAATATTATTTCTCTCCGTATATTTTAAAGCTTAACTAAATTTTTTCTCAATTCACTAACATTTATATATAATATATATAAGATTCTTATATATACATATATATAAGACTAGCGATACCCGGCGCGCGTTGCTGCACCCAGCAAGTATATTGGAAATGATAAGTAAATTCAAAACTTTTATTAGTCCCTTAGTCTGACACCACGCTCATGTTCCACTGCCCGTTACAGTTTCCCAGTAGCAGAACATCACTCCCAGATGACAATTCCATTATGAGTTTCAATGTCCTGTGATTTAAGCTTCCATAGCTATTCTGTATGGAGAATCGGGCCACACCCCCTTTTCCAATTCACAAACCAGTTTTCCAGTGGAAAGACTTTGGCAATTAGTAACTCCATACTGAGTTTTATTGTCATGCGACGTTTACTTCCAAAACTATTCAATATCAAAAATTTGACTTGTGTGGTCGAAGCCATAACCCCTTTTCCTATGCCCGTCCCAGTTCTCTTGTTTATTTATAAAAAAACTTATTGAATCACGCAATGTCTATTCTATTAAGTAAAAAGTCAGCCGTTTGTTCCTTTTGTTCATTTATAAATTACGGAAAACCACCGTCAAAACATGTGTAGAAAAGTTACATGCAGCGAAAAAAATAAACATACGTACATACATACATACATACATATATCAAGTCGGATTGAATCTTATTCTCATCAAAAAAATCCTCAACATGCTAAAGGTGGTCAGTAAATCCTTTTTAAACAAAACTGTGTTAGATTAATTCACCACATCAAAACTAATTTGAACATAAATATTAGAATGTACTTCGGTCCAATTAGCTTTAAGCGCAGCAAAGTATGTATGTATATGCATTTGTTTGTTTGTTTTGTTGTTTTGTGCTTGCTGAGAACAAAAAGAGTATAGTAGAGAGCAACATGCAGTTTATTGAGGCTCTCGCAGCACAAACGCATGAAAAGCTAACGATCAAGCAATGCATGGCATTGTGGATGATTTTTTAAAAAACTTAACACTTTAATTAAAGATACTTATTATTGAAATTTCGTAAAAAATATAACCAATGAACCTTTTGAAGCACAAATGTGATATTTTAAAACTTATTTCAAAAAAATCGGACCAGTACTTTTGGAGTTTTGCGGACACAAAAAATTTTCACTTTCATTTATAGAATAGTATAGTCTATACTTCTAGATATAGATATAAATATAGATATAGATATAGATTGAAAACCCTTATTTAATGGGTACAATCTGTGCATTGTGCATTCTGCATCGTTGTGCATTGTTGGTTCTACCACATCCTACACATTGTAATCTCGGGATCGCACAGCAAGTAATATCGGGAAATAATTAGGAAAAAAGGTGATCAGCTATTTCTCTCGAAACTAAAAAATCCTTTGTTTTTATTATTTCTTATTATTGCATGTTCTTCAAAACTGTTTTGATAACAGGAGAAGAGTGCATTTTTGAATGGATTTATAAACCTAAAATAAAATGTTCGTATGTATTTTCTGAATTTCGGTCGCTTAAGAAAAATACTGATATTTTTTTTCAACATTTGTTCCAAGCATTGTTGCTGGTAATACAAACAATCACGTAATTCTGAATGAAATGAAACTCTGTCTTCATTTCAACTCGACCATTTTGACGCACTGATATACAATCGATTTGAACCACATCTGACATTGACACTGTTACACAGTGCGTTGCTCTTTTGCTACAAATGCGTAAAGTCAAAGGAAACGAAACCCAGTTAGTAGCATAAGATTTAGTGGTTTAAGCCAAAAGTCCACAAAGCCAAGAATGATGATGCCGCAAACGCACTGGTTCAAGCAATCTGTGCAGTGCACAGATACATAGAGTTTTTGTTATTTCATTTTCGAAACTGCAACTAGCCAGATACATACTCGTAGAATGCAATAAAGTACAGAAAAAAATCATAGAGTTTCTGCTGAAACAGCAGCAAAAACGCAACAAACTGACTTTTCTTTCCGCAAGGCAATGCTGCTTGTTCAAAAAAAAAAAAAACAAGAAAAAAAAAACTAACCAAAAAACAGCATCATATCGAAGTGTGTAGAAGAACAAAAAAAAATACGTATGTATAAAACAAACACATCCGGCAATACTGAAACCAGCAAAATTGTGCTCAGCGTAAATGTAACCAAACCAAAGCTTGTCCAATATATTTCCATGGCGCGTTATAAACTAAAAACTTGTAGCTAGAGCAAAAACGTTGTTGCCATTTTAAGGAAAAAAGAGCAAAAATTAAAAAAAAAAAACGAATTTAATTCTTACCTCACATCATGTTGCCCCAGAGCAACACAACATGCTGTGCCACCCAACATAGTCCTGACAACCAACATATGATCCTTAAAACAATAGCAAAGGCGGCAACAGTAACAGAACAAAAAGTGGGGGGAAAAAAAGTAAGAAATACAAACATAACACAAAAATTGTTAAACTCTGGCCATAGTGTCTGCATCCATCATGGCGAGCCATTTGATGCGCGGCACTTTTTATGTGTGTCTTATTTTTTCGATTTTTAATTTTTGCACTTGCTGTTTTATGTTGATCCACTGTTTCTCTTTTCCCCACCCTCTACCCTTATTCATCGTAGTACTCCCATGTCTGCACCCTTGTGATATTTTTCTTATTTCATATTTTGTGTAAATTTTAGTCCCAGTCGAACAATGCAATGTAATCCTTGTTATGAACATGCAAAGCCCTTGTTGGGTGTGTGTGTGAAGTAAATTTTTTTAACTTTCAAATATAAGCAAAGCTTGCTATTTGGCAACATTGGCTGGAGAAACACAATTTGGCAATTTTTTTTTTTTTTAATTTGACTTCACCTTGAAAGTCGTTGCCAAAGAATATTCAGTAGAAAAAATTTTTTTTTCTTCGTTGTAGACACGTGGATGAATGCTTCATTCAAAATTTAGGTAAATTAGTTTCTATGATTTCCATGAATTTTTATGACGCAAACGAGTTTATTTTTTTATTAATTTTGTGATTCAAAGAATTGCACAATGGGCTTAGTTGTGTTAAAATCGTTTAGAAAATATAGACTCTATTCGGAAGTGAATAGATCTCTCAGATTTCGGAAAATGTCATGCAAACTGGTTTATGTGTAGTTAAAGGTTTGCTATTATACTACACGGAACGTCTTAACATCGAACAATGCGTTAAATGTGGTAAATTGTTGATTTTTTTTAAATGGTGATTCATGTGAGTCAATGGTGAGTCATTGGGTTTCAAGACGGGATTATAAGGTGGATGACACATCTATTTCACGTCTTGAGTGCTCAAAAACCATTTTGTTTAAGCTGTTGTGTGGGGAAACTCGCATTGTCGTGATGATTTTCCAAAGACTTTCAGCACAGAAATGGTTGTATACCAGTATCGACTACAGCATTTGTCTCATTAACTCTTTTCTGTATATGTAAAAACACGAAGTGTTGCTTCACACGCGTGTTTACTATGCGATCGACACTGTTGTATACCATTCAACATTAACAGGTCTACGTTGCTCAAGTGATACAGTTGCGACATGATCGAGTTTTTCTGAAAAAACTGGCAACCATTTGCTTATATGTGTTTGTCGGGTTTTGCTCACTTTGCAAGACCCAAACAGTAGATTGCTGCATTGTTTCGGGCTCATAAGCATAGATTCATGATTCGTCACCTGTGGTAATGATGTAGACTTGTTTCGAATGACATCCACCGAATTTTTTCAGTATTTCCATGCACCAAACGACACGAGCCTTTTTTTTTGTTTGAGCAACCGTCAAATTACGGGGCAAATCTTTTTGATGCCTAAATACTCATGTAAAATTGAATGTATGCCAGTCCCATTAATGCCCAAGGATGACTGTATTTCATGGTATGTCACATGATAGTCTACTTCAAACAGATCACGCACACCATCCATGTTTTCTGCCACAACCGCCGTTTTTGGACGAACTTCACATAATTTGTCTTGGAGAGCACGACGACCACGCTCAAACGCATTAAACCTGCGTTTTACAGTCGTTGGGTGTGATGCTTCTTCATCAAAATTCAAACTTAGTTCAGCGATGCATTCTTTACTCCTCAATCCACGCCGAAAATCGCAAAAAATCATCACCCGAAAATGTTCACGTGCTACGACGACCACGTTCGTACTCATTGAACCAGCGTTTTACAACCACTGGGTCTGCTGATTTATCACCAAAAGTCTAACTAAGTTGATTGATGTATTCTTTCCTTGTCAATCCACGTCGAAAATCGCAAAAAATTATCACCCGAAAATGTTCAAGTGGTAATTCAATTTTTTGCTGAAATACAATTTTCAAACCACTGTAAACAACACAATGAAATTTTGTAAATTTTCAAATGGAAAATGTAAATTTTCAAATGGAACCGTAAAAATTCATCTGGCAATGCTTAATGTTGCCGAGGCGCAAGATTTAAAAGGTAGCCATCGTAATATGTTCTAGATTTTATATAAAATCATAAATCCCCGCTATTCCTGACTGCGATAATGCGTTAAAAAATGCGACAACTTTCAATAGACTTATTATTTTCTATCCTACTATCACTTAAAATTGTTTTGTCGCTACTCACTAGTAATTCACCACAACTAACCGTTTGGCTTAGCACATCGATAACTCATCTGAGTAAATCCACAAACCAATGCAAGTAATTGATAGCATTCCTCATTTCTAATCAACTGAAATTTAAAATTCATCAATATTTACGACTTGAATTTGTAGTTGCTGGTAGACATGGTATAATAATACAAGGTAGCATTGACAGTGGCTTAGGAAAACATATTCTGTCAAAAAATATACTCAAATAGAGAGCGCTCACAATCCGCCATTGAAAACACAAGCAATGTTGAAAACCTTGAAGTGAAAAAAAAACAACAACCACAGCAGCTGCTGATGTATTTGCACAACAAGCTGTTTTTGACAGCAGATGTTTTCTTGCAGAAGAGAAAATAAGCAGTTGTCAATGCTCCTTGTATTATTATACCATGGCTAGTAGAGAAGCTTGTGGACGAGATTGCCTTATAACTTGAATTGACAGAGGTAAAGGCATAACACTTGCCTCTGATTCAAATTCACATGTTTCTTTGGCTTTCCACCACGTTTAGAACATCCTAAACGTGTTTCACTTGATCGCTTTTCCCTCCCACTAATCTATCACCCCATTTCGAACCAAGGCAAACTTGACTGAATTGATATTCCACCTGAAATCGGTTCAAAGCTAAAAATTATCCACCACAACTAATCGTTCGTCTTAGGACATTGATAACTCATCTGGACAAATCCACAAACCAATGCTTATAATTGATAGCATTGTGTGGTTGAATTAAAATTTTTCCCCACACCATAGTATTCCAACACACAACACTTTACCTTTTTGTTAACATGCGGTAATGATTGAACGTATTTAGTATAGCCGATCGTATCCCAATTTCGAATTCGCAGCTCAATTTTGAACTCCCTGGTCCGAAAGGTTCCCCAAAGGACCAGTCATAAATTCGAACAAAATCCATCCAACCATTACTGAAAATTGTTTTTTTGGTACAGGTGTACCTCGCTACTCACTAGAAATTCACCACCACTAATCGTTTAGTTTAGGACATCGATAACTCATCTGAGCAAATCCACAAACCAATGTGTTATAACTGATAGAATTGTGTGGTGGAATTAGAATTTTTCTCCATACCATAGTATTCCAACACTTAAGACTTTCACTTTTTGTTAACATATCACTAAATACCGCTTTCATTTTTTGTTAACACTCCATTTCACAACCCATCCTTTTTCGTATCGTAGGGATGTATATGAAAATCAATTCTTAACCCTTAATAGCCAGATTTTTTGAAGCTTTTGTTTTGTGCGGTAATGATTGGACGTAATTAGTATAGCCGATCGTATCCCGAATTTCGAATTCGCAGCTCAATTTTGAACTCCTTTCGACGGACGGTACCGCAAAGGACAAGCTGTAAATTCGAAAAAAATCCTCAAAAATAAATCACATTTTTATTCCAAATTTTATTTTTTTTTAATTTTACTCTAAAATTTTGAGATTGATAGAGGAAAATTTGAAAAAAAAAATTCGTTAAGCGAAGTTATGATTGTGATAGTCGGTTGATTCCTGGCTGTAACCAGTGGGACGTTATGGGCTAAGAAGTAAGATTCAAAAATATTATTTTTTTTTGTTAATCCTAGAGATTTAAAAAATAAAAATCCTTTAAAACCAAAAGTACTGAAATATATGCAGGATGCCCCATTTTAAAAGACAAAATTCTTGAGAAATAGGGGTCTTTTCATAAGAGGCCACTTTAAACTTCCCACCATTTTTTCAGTTGGTAACATGCAATGTCATTCGATGACTTTTGATAAAAAACAAAACTAGAAGATTTTCAGATATGCATCTATACATACTCGCACAATGCACTGAATTAGTAAAAATTTACTATAAAATCGGTGAAAATATCGCGAACACGATTAGTACTGTTCGTACTGTTTTTGGCCACCATCAAGCGCCTTCGTACGAGAAGTGAAATTAAAAGTGAAAGCTAAAGTGAAATTAATTGATAAAATCTAACGTTTCGGACAAGTTAGTAATGTTAAGACCCCAACTCATGCTCGTACGACTAGGCCTGTACTAAGTAATATCGCAGCTGTAGCTGAGAGTGTGGCTAAAAACTCAGGTTTTTCCCATTGCGAGATGATCACAGGAGTTGGACCTATCCATAGCCACTGTGCACCTTATTTTTCATAAATATATTGGCCTACAAGCTTATAAGGTGCAGTTGACACAAGAATTGAAGCCTTTGACCATGGAAAACGTCGTACATTCGCTGATTGGGTGCTGGAAATGCAAGAAAAAGATCAAACAACAAAATTATTTTGTGAAATGAGGCTCAATTTCATCTGTCTGGGTACATAAACTGTCGCATCTGAAGCTCCGAAAACCCAAGAAAAATGGTCGCAGAACCTTTTCATCCACATCGAGTGTCAGTTTGGTGCGGTGGAGGTATCATGGGGCCATATTTCTTCGAACATGATGCTGATGTGACCATTTCAGTGAATCAGTTGTGTTTCTGAACGATGTTGACTGACTTTTTTCGGGCGAAAATTGATGCCATGGACGTGGACGACATTTATTTTCAGCAATACGTCACTCCATGCTATTAAGCTGGTGAAACAATGGATCTATTGCGTGAAAAATTACCAGCACGTGTGATTTCTCGAAATGGAAACTTTGATTGACGGCCGAGATCGTGCGACTTAACACCATTTGACTTTTTTCTTTAGATCTACGTTGAAGAAAAGTCTACGCTAATGCTCCTGTAAATATTCAAGCACACAAGGGCACCATTAAAGCTATTATTCACGAGATACAGCCGCAATTAAGCATAAATGATGAAAATTTTCATCATAAGAATGGCCATATCTCTAGCTCTTTTCACAAAAATATTATTTTTTTTTTAAATTTAAAATGACACCTCTTGTTGAAAGACCCTTTATATCTCTTAGTTATCAGCCTCTAAGATAAACATGCCCACGTAGTGGCCCGTGCGGCCCGCGTGGCCCTTCATACACATTTTTTTTTATCTTAATTTTGTTTTTGCAATGGCCGTAATCAAAGAACTCTTGCAGAAAACAACAACAGAAACCACACTCGTTCTGTGTTCAGCACATTTTCCAGCGAACTTTACAAAAACAAATGCATGCAAAGGCAAAATAAAAAACGCACACTCGATGATGTCGATGCTGAAGTTGATTGTCCCGTTATTTGTGTGTCGAATTTTTCATGAGATGTGATTTTATTGCACTGAAAGTGTTTTTTATTTTGTTTGATTTTTGGCCAAATGCAACGATGAGCAACATTTTGTGTTTGTTTTTTTTTTTTTTTTGTTTTTTTTTTTTGTTTTTTTAAGAATTGGCCCGCGCTTAAAATTTCTTGGGCCCCACTGCTCTAAGATAACGAATTCTCCCTATGAATTAAATTCTTATCAAATAAATTAAAAATTTACAATTTTTTCCTATCAATTTCGCATTCTCAACAAAAAACTTTTGAAGAAAATAAACTATACTTGACAAATTTCTCTATACAACTAAAACAGAAATATCTTTTGTTTGCCAAATTCACTTCCGGTTTATTTATACAAAATCAAACAAAGTTTCATTCCACACGTGTGCAAATTGTTTAATTGACTGTTACTTAGCAACACTTGAAATATTTCAAATAAATTAAACTTGGGAAACCACTTAAGATGGCAGCTAACTGTAAATTGCTATCCTCAGCCTTCAAAGATTTAAGGAAAAGGTCTTAAACTTGAGCATCTATTAAACAAATTTAAAAAGGTTATCAACGACAAAGGGACAAACATAAGTCCAATAAGACAAGCTACCAAAGGGACTAACCTGCAGACAAACAGACACACAGACAGACAGACAGACCGACACAGACTTGTTAACACTTGAAAGTTTTCACTATAACACAACATAACCTAACAACGAGCACTGTGTTCAAAGTTGAACTTTTACATACTGAGGTTGACTCTGGTGAACATCGCCCCTGCCTTTGCTTTTGCTCTAACTTTTTAGGCTAGAGCTTTACGTGCTATACGAAGAAAACTTAGAATTTTGCTAGTGTTGTAATTTTCTTGAAATTATTTAAGTTTGCGAAGATTTTCAACAGTGTCGGCAGACATTGAATGGTGTTGTAAAGTACATGAAAGTATTTCCTTGGTATCACTTGTACGTTTGTCTGTCTGGAAGTGGGATGTATGTCGGTATCTGTGAATACTCGTATATGTCTTCATGCGTATTATCTGCTAGCCATTGGTAGCAAGCTCTCCACGAACTTCAGTTTTCACAAAACCAACTTCTTAATATGCAAATGTGTTTATTTTTCTTGCTTAAAAGTTAAGTGCCGACAAAGTTTTCCCATATGACCACAAGTGGCAATCGGCAACTGTACCAATGGTACCAACTTCATTCTCTTTCATATGAAACTCATGATGATAGCTTTTAACTTAATGTTGTGAAAAGTCTTAAGAATGTCTAATTCTAATGCAAAAAGTAAAAAATTTTAATTGAGAAAAGAAATTAACACTTTGAAGCGCAAAAGACATTTTGAAATTATCTTAACTATTTATTTTATTAGTTGAGTTTAGTTTAGTTTATATTTGAACTTTTTAAATTATCTAAACTCTTTTTTATATTAAAGGATATTTTCGGTTTTTCTTTGTGACCTCAAAGCTCAGAGAACGCTCAACTGATTCAAATAATGCTTTCACTATTCACTTGATATTATCAGTGGAATTAAAATAAAATCAAGTGGCCGCCTTCATTGACCAAAGGAAAGAAAATGTGCTCTTTTTGCTGCGTTTTCCATCAATTTTTCGAACATTTCAGGCGGTATAGTAATGATTTCGGCACGAATCATTGGTCTGATGCTTTCTAACGTATACTTTGCTTTTCAAATAACCCCACAAAAAGAAGTCTAGAAGGGTCAAATATGGAGATCTGGGTGGCCAGTCATAACTGGTTTCACTGTCGCCAAAATGCTTAACGCGGTGACAATACGACACATGTGCGTTCTCGGCAACACTCTTTCTTACCACTTCAACCAATACATTCGAACGTCTTAGACGTTGATGAACGGCATGTAAACAATTTTCCTCTGTCTCGTGCTCAGCAAAATTCGACACCAAAGAACAAATAGTGTTGTGAAACAACACAACTGAACGACTATTTTAAATACACAGCGTCACTATTTCGACACGTTGCACAGTGGGGTATTTTATGCCAAAAGTGACGATTAATTGACAGGGGCCGAATTTTTATCGAGACAAATATTGTACTTTGGGGGTTTTTGGGGTCGCTGATTACGAATCTGAAGTCAAAAATTTGAAATTCAAAATGGCGGCCATGAACAAGCTTTGTTCTGCAAAAAACGTTTAATGGAGGTAAAAATTTGTATACTGGGGTTTGTGGGGTCGCTGATCATGAATCCGAAGTCAAAAATTTTAAATTCTAAATGGCGGCTTCAAAATGTAATTATCAGCTATGTACCTTTTTCTGAATTACATAGTATATAGAACATAATTTTCGTTATAACTACAAATTGCACAAAACAAGCTTTGAACGACATTTTATACAAACACAAAGGATTGCAATTGCAATAGTTAATAAACATAAACAATGATATTGATTTCACATGTACTCTGCAAACTGCAGGGCAAACAATTTATGTCTTACTTATATCAAAATCCGAAAATAAGTGTTAAAATCGAACAAATATAATTTAATTTAATAGCTTAACACATTCATCTGCTGCTTTTGATGTATAAAAAGCCGGTGTTTGAAAGAAACATCAACTATCTACCTTAATTGTGGAAAGGTGCACTGCATATGCCGCTTTCAATAGTGTAGGGTAAAAAATAGCGGATAACAAAAAACAAAGTGAAGAAGAGTACTGGTAAACAACAAAAAAACAAGAAACAGCAAAATATGTTTAGTGTTTACATTTATTTTGTACTTTATATCGTTTGTTTTAATTTTTTAAAATAAAATTGTAAATTCGTGACATGTAAGTTAAAGTAAAAAAATTGAAATACCGCGAAAGTGCGCAGCATTGACGCAACTTTTTTTTTATAGAATCTAGCTTGAATGTTCATAGCTTACGAAAATCAAAACAGTTTTCCCTAAATCCACTCAACACACAACTATATCTCTATGAATATATTGAAAAATCCAACTTTTAAAGGTTAAATTAAAATAAATAAATTAATATATATAAACACTATTTCATAAAAAAAATTTAACTTTGTATTGCTTAAATACCTGAACAAGAAGGTTCCATCGTAATTTTTTGTAATTTTTAAAAAATAATACACAAAAAAAAAACTTTAAAAATTTCGAATAAACACGTTTGTCACTGTGCACACTCAAAGAAAAAAAAAAATATGACTTTCAAACTGCATTGCGGGTAAACGGTAGAATATTTTTCAACTATTCTTCCACCTAGTGATGCAGAATTTTATCTCCTTTCATCGGGTACCTAACATCACTATGTACCTTGAACGTTTTTTTTTCAATTAATCGTCACTTTTGGCATAAAATACCCCATTGTGCGTTGTTTCGGTGCGAAGCGATTAAAATTGTACTGAATTAATGTTTCAAAAAACTGTCTATTGAAACCAATAAATTGATAAATGTCAAAGTTATTCTATGTTTACATACCGACATAAAATATGGCGCTTATGTTCCACAACTGAAATCCGATACCTAACATGTTGTCCAAATTTGTTCGGGGTTTTACCCTCCCCCCCATTCATGGCGTAAAAAAACTAAGCAAAGAAACTTATTTGAATCAAATCACTAACAGAAAAAGTACAAATATTTCATTAAAAATGCAGTTGGTAGAGTCATGAACACTAGGCTGTCCCAAATAAAATAAATCTTTTTTTTTGCTCAAGCATTTTTAGAAAGCTTATAGAGTCAAGTATTTTTGAGATTTTTTTCAGATTTTTTGGAAAAGGTTTAGAGGTCGTGCTAGTCCAAATTTCCCTAAAAATCTGGTTTTTCGGAGAATTTTTGAATTTCAGTTATAAGTTGGTCAATAACAGACATTTTCTAAGTCATTTCGAAAGAAAAATATCTAAACTTTACTTTAATGTACATAAATCAGAAGTGTTGACAATTTTTTTGGACTTTTTGGTGTAGTACTATATTTTATTTTTTAAGAAATTTGCGAAAATTTTTTAAAAAACGCTTAAAAAAAAAAATTTCACCAAAATGAAAAAGTAATGATGCACTATGTTAAAGTTCGTTTGTCTTCATCTTTGTCCAATTTTCTTTTTAATCCATATCCAAATACTTGTCCTAGTCCTTGTTCGAATTAATTTTATTATCCTTGTCCCGCTTCTGTCGCAATTCTTTAGCCTAACTGTTGTCCTTAGTGTTGCCAAAATTCTTGTCCGAATTCTTTTCTGAATCCATCTCCAAATCTTTGACAGTATATTTCTTTCTCGTTCTTTTTCAACGCCTTGTCCAAAACCTTGTTCTAATCCTTGTATTTTTCTTGATCTTAATCGTTTATTTAAACTTTTATTAAATTAAATTAAATTTATATTTATTTTTTTACTACTTCTTTCGTAGTATATCCCCATCCTATATTAATCCTTTTTCTACTCTTTGTTTAGGCTTGGATTCTTGTAGGAATATTTCTATTTAATAGTTCTATTTAAAATTTTTATTTTGCTTTTATGTGGTACATTAACCTTACCGCCATGCAATAAATCCATGCAACAATAGCGCATTTTCGAGAACCCAAGAATAGAGCATAAGGTCGAGACCCAAATTTTTGGTGTGGTAAAATAAAATTTGCCGTAGACCTCAACTCACCGAGTAATAATTCCATACAAATATATTAAACTTTTGTTGCATAAGCTGTTACCCTGCCAACGACATGACGATGTCATAATTTATTTTTTTATTTATGTCGTTAAGCCAAGTTCAAATCCTTCATTTTTGTTTTATAGCATTTACTGTTGTACATAAACATGCTGAGTAATAATTCCATGCAACGCCATTGCATGGTTGTGGCATTTTTGATTCTGTTGTGGCTTTGTCCGTGGCCTCATGATGCCAGTAATTTTTTGTCTATTTTTATAATGAGGCGTTTCCATGACGTAATAATTGAAATAATTGTATTTAATCGAATAACTACCCAGCAAACAATATGACCCTTAAAAGACTCTTTTAAGACTCATATAAATGAGTTTTTATCGTCAGAGGCACTCAAAAAAGACTCTTTTATGAGTACATTTTCGTATGTTGTGGGCTTTAAAATATGATTCATAATAATGACTGCTTTATGTCTCATTTTGGACTCAACATTAAGACTCTTTTAAGACTCATAATAAAGACTATCTTAGAACTCATATAAATTAGTCTATTTGGACCCAAAATGAAGACTCTTTTAAGAGCCATTACTCTTTTTAAGAATCAAGCAATGGACTCTTTAAAGACTCATACGAAGACTCTTTCAGAACTTATAGAAGTTATTATTTTAAGAATCATAAATCTCATGCTAAAGGCTCTTTAATCATAGCAAAAATAAACATATTTCCATATTTTGCCATTCATCTTACTCATAAAACACGCATAAAAAATACTCTTCTTAGAGTCTTATTTCTGAGCAATCATTTTGAAATCATATCAAAGACTCCTTTATGAGTCTTTTTAATGCACACTCATAAAACACGCATAAAAAAATACTCCTTTTAGAGTCTTATTTCTGAGCAATCATTTTACAATCATATCAAAGACTTCTTTAGGAGTCTTTGTATTGCGTACTTATAAGACACGCATAAAAAGTACCCTTTTTAGAGTTTTATTTTTGAGTAATCATTTCACAATCATATCAAAGACTCCTTTATGAGTCTTTTTATTGCACAGTCATAAAGCACGTATAAAAAATACTCTTTTTGGAGTCTTATTTCTGAGCAATCATTTTACAATCATATCAAAGAGTTCTTTATGAGTTTTTTTATTGCGAAGTCATAAAACACGCATAAAAAATATTCTTTTTAGAGTCATTTTGTTTTTTTGAGCTACTGAGAAAATGTTTGCAGGGTAGTATTTGCTGTCGTAGCGTTACATTTCTCGTAGTAATAAATAAAAATAAAAATAAACAATAAAAATAACATTTCTCGTAGTAGTATCCAGAAAATACTGTTTCTTAGCCCTAACAAAAAAAAAAAAAGATCGGAAGTTTATGATGTTATCAGAGCGAGGAGAGAGCCGATTCAAGATCGTTGCATTCAAGATGAAACAATCATGCAACGGCGTTTTGTTATTACATACATTACATGTGACATTATTGTTGTATGGAATTAGTACTCACTTAGTAGAAGTGCTAAATACCACAGGCTAATTGTAGCTAGAGAATATAGAGGGAAAGAAAGTACTGTTGCAACGAAGAAGGATATGATTTTGAATTTTTAAAATAAAAATCGAATTAGTTGATAATGTTTTTGGTAACACGTATCATCCTTGTTATAGGTTCACAGCATTCATAGTCGGTGCGATGAAAGTTGAAATGGAAGTGAGGTACTGATCTAAGGTTGCGAGGGTTGGTTGTAGGGGATATCAGTTGGAAATATGGATAGAGCAGGATAGTTGGTGGTTCGGTCTTAAAACTGACTTATATAGATTATATCGCCGACTTCCCTGAGTTTTTTAAAAACTTTGCATGTTACTCAAAATCAACCGATCAGCATATGGAAGTAGATTAGGACTGTCAGAATAGGGAAGCCCATGTAAAGCGAAACGAATGAATCTCTACTGTATGACTTCCATATGCATTGAGTATAAGTAATATAAAGAGGACCAGACCTGGTTGGCATATTCAAGGATGGGTCTTTCAAAAGAAAGGTACGTAGAAAGATTTCGTAACGTATGGTTTGGATAATTCTTTGGTCTAATGTTTCACAAAACTAAGTGCAGAGTTAGCTCTAATTATGATATTATCAATCTAGGAACGAAAATTCAGTTACTTGTAGTAAATAAGACCCAAGTCCCGCGAGGAGTTTACTTAAGGAACTGATTTACCCAATATGCAAGAAGTTTTTGGTGACATTTGTAGTCTCTTTCGAGAACGTTATTGACGTTGAGCACCAGCAAATTTTTTATGCAACTTATGGAAAAACTGTTTGTAATCGTCTTGAAGGCGGTTAGACTTAACAATAGTACGTATCTGTTCATGGATTTTTATCAGCATAGACAGAAATATTTGAGTCATTGAAGATACCATTTACGACGGTTATTTTTGAGACGAATAATAAAGGACCAAGGTGACTGCAACTTAGGCAAGTGTAGTATTAACAGAAGTTAGCGATGTTTGGGCACCTAGAAAAGAGAAGTATTCGTAATCCAGTTCATCATTGTAGCTGATAAGTGAGTAACTAAAGAAATTTTCCAAAAAAATTTGCGATTATTACAGGGTAGCCCTTGGAGATTCCTCAAAATTTCAGAGTGTGGGGATAGATTTTATCTTTATACTGATGAAATAGTAGAAACTTTTTGGGTTAGTTATAAGCTTAATTTGAATATTCATTAAAGTAAATCCAAAACTTTTATATTTTTAATACAATAATGATGCTGACACTTATTTTGGTCTACCCTATAAACTCCTGAAGTTCTCTAGGTCAAGACCAATAAGCCACTGAAGCTTGACATAAATGCCTTAAATTTTGAATAAACTCATTGCAAGCATGTCACTCTTTTGTCACTCAAACTTGGTTAAAATATTTTTCAACACAACTTTTCACACATACTTGTGCATTATCGCTGTCTTCACAAATATTTCTTCCAGATACGCACAGAAAATTATGTATTTCATGAAAATGTTCATCTTGTATTTCATTGTGTTTACCTGCCGGTTGAATCCAATTTATATTCATGAAATTTTAAATTGGCCTCATAATATTTTAGTCATTAAAAGTTTTGCATTATAAATGTATGTGTTGTTGTGATGTTGAAAAGATGGGTGGTTGAAAGAAAAAAGGGTGGAGCAGTCAAAGCGATGGTGGGTGTTTGGGGGGTAGGAGCTTAAAACTCAACACTCTATGTTCAGCACTTTTTATTTTCGTTGTTGTTGTGCTGCAAAGTATTTTGCGGCATTATTACGAAAAGCAACAACATGTTGTTGGATCAGGTGGTAATGGCGCACTAACAGTACTTGAACAACAAGAAAAAACAACAACAAAAACAACAACAACAACATGAAAATTACCTTTAAGCCTACAGACATTGCACGAAATTGTCGCGAACAACGTGCTAAAGAGAAAGCTTTTTCTTGTTGGTGATAATGTGTGGTTACACATATATTTATTTATAAATGTGTGTGTGTGTGTGTGTGTGTGTGTGTGTGTGTGCTTGTGAAAATGCGTGGGTGTTCTTTGTTTGTGTGTATATAACACGTTTGCGTAAATGTTAATAATTACAACGCCATAAAATTTACAATTTTCTTTTTTCTCATTTCCCATTTCATTGATGTGCAAATGGAAAATATGCGTGAAAATTAAACCGCAACAACAAAAACAACAATTGTACTCGTCTCCATTGTGGATAGACGACGGTGCGTATGACTGACATTTACATGTTACGATTTTAATTTACGTTCATAGTTTATCCATTTTTAATGATATTCACATGAAATGAAGTTTCACTTAAATTTGCCGCCACAGCAGAATTTCTCGACACTTAATTAATTGTCAAAAGTACGAATGGCTTCTATGACGAGCATTTTTGTTGCATGTTAACGAATGAGGGTAAATAATTTATTCGTTTTGTGCTTCTGTGTGGCAGTTATTTACTCAGAAATTCGGTTATTTTATTTCGATACCTCATTAAATTTTCATTTTCGGCGAAAATTGCTGTGAACGCTTATTTGTTCGCATGAGGATTGTTGTTGTTATCTTGGAATATTTGCTGAAATAATTATTTTAATTAAATTCAACATTTATTTACGGAAATTAAAACAATTTTTTTAGGAAATATTGATTTCAACTGATATATATATTTCCAGTTATTGATAGCTGAGTTAAAAAAACAAATATACTTTCTTAATGTACTCCGACAAGCCAGAAGAGTCAGGGAAATCTTTATACACAATATAAAAAAAAAAAAAAATAAAAAAATAAGATGATGATATTTGATGATATTTTTAAACAACTGAAAAATTTTTCAATATTTCAGAAAAACATTTTTATTAGTCGTTTTTAAGGGTCTTCTGTTCAACCCGAGCTTTGCGAATACATTGATTTTCTTCAAAAAAAAAAAGAAAAAAAAAAGAAAAACCTAAATTCACGAGAGGATTGAAAATATTTAGTTTTCCTTTTGTTGTTGCTGACTTATAAGCAATCAAAACTATTGGTACGATTTGCTTTAGTATGTCAAAGAAGGGTTAAGCCTCATGGTAACAAAGGAAAATCAAAATCAAAATCAAAATCAAAATCAAAATCAAAATCAAAATCAAAATCAAAATCAAAATCAAAATCAAAATCAACATCAAAATCAAAATCAAAATCAAAATCAAAATCAAAATTAAAATTAAAATTAAAATCAAAATCAAAATCAAAATCAAGATTAAAATCCAAATCAAAATCAAAATCAAAATCAAAATCAAAATCAAAATCAAAATCAAAATCAAAATCAAAACCGAAATCAAAATCAAAATTAAAATTAAAATCAAAATCAAAATCAAAATCAAAATCAAAATCAAAATCAAAATCAAAATCAAAATCAAAATCAAAATCAAAATCAAAATCAAAATCAAAATCAAAATCAAAACCGAAATCAAAATCAAAATCAAAATCAAAATTAAAATCAAAATCAAAATCAAAATCAAAATCAAAATCAAAATCAAAATCAAAATCAAAATCAAAATCAAAATTAAAATCAAAATCAAAATCAAAATCAAAATCAAAATCAAAATCAAAATCAAAATCAAAATCAAAATCAAAATCAAAATCAAAATCAAAATCAAAATCAAAATCAAAATCAAAATCAAAATCAAAATCAAAATCAAAATCAAAATCAAAATTAAAATTAAAATCAAAATCAAAATCAAAATCAAAATCAAAATCAAAATCAAAATCAAAATCAAAATCAACATCAACATCAAAATCAAAATCAAAATCAAAATCAACATCAACATCAACATCAAAATCAAAATCAAAATCAAAATCAAAATCAAAATCAAAATCAAAATCAAAATCAAAATCAAAATCAAAATCAAAATCAAAATCAAAATCAAAATCAAAATCAAAATCAAAATCAAAATCAAAATCAAAATCAAAATCAAAATCAAAATCAAAATCAAAATCAAAATCAAAATCAAAATCAAAATCAAAATTAAAATCAAAATCAAAATTCAAATCAAAATCAAAATCAAAATCAAAATTAAAATCAGAATCAAAATCAAAATCAAAATCAAAATCAAAATCAAAATCAAAATCAAAATCAAAATCAAAATCAAAATCAAAATCAAAATCAAAATCAAAATCAAAATCAAAATCAAAATCAAAATCAAAATCAAAATCAAAATCAAAATCAAAATTAAAATCAAAATCAAAATCAAAATCAAAATCAAAATCAAAATCAAAATCAAAATCAAAATCAATATCAAAATGAAAATCAAAATAAAAATTAAGATCAAAAGCAAAAGAAAAAGTAAAAACAGAAACAAAATCAAAAGATAAAGCAAAAGCAAAAGCAAATCAAAAGCAAAGCAAAAGGCGGCCTCGGTAGTCGAGTAGGTAGAGTTCTCAATTGCCACCCCAGAGGTCCCGGGTTCGAATCCCGGAAATTGAAAATTCATCAATATTTACGACTTGAAGTCGTAGTTGGTGGTAGAGAAGTTAGTGGATGAGATTGCCTTATAAATTGAATTGACTGGGATAAAGGCATAACACTTGCTTTAGATTCAAATTCATATGTTTCTACGGCTTTTTGCCACGCTTAAAACATCCTACACATGTTTCTTTTGATTGCCCCTTCCCTCCCACTAATCAATCACCCCATTTCGAACCAAGGCAGACTTGACTGAATTGATATTACTCCTGAAATCCTTAGTTCAAAGCTAAAAAAAAGAACAAAAGCGAAACAAAAACAAAAACAGAATAAGAATCAGGATTAAGACAAGAACAAAGATTGGGAGAAGAATTGGCAAAACGGTAAGGAAAATGATTATGACAAGAATTAAAATCAGGTGCGGAACAAGGATTTGACAACGTTTAGGACAATAACTAGGACAAAGTATTGTATGGTTAGGACACAAAATAGGACAATGATTTGGACAACTTCTTGGGCAAGGAGTATGACAAGGTTCAGGGCAAACATTATGCCAATATTTGTGAGAAGAATTATTTTAGAGAAGAATTGGGATAAGTAGCAGGATAACATGGATAAGAATAAGAATGAGAACAAGGATTGAAACAAATTTAGTTGGAAATAATAGGATTTGTACAAGAACTTCAACAAGGAATAGGGTTAAATATAAGGACAATGACTGTGAAAAGAAGTTGGGTAAGGATTGGGAAGAGAATAAGATAATTAGGGCAAGGTTTTTCCGAAGATGATTTTTTTTTTATCAAAATCACCGGCATTTCTCAGTTGCTCCAAAGCGCAAAGAGGGACAAGAACATTGTGAGAACATTGTTCCTTGGAAGAACACATTTTGGGAATGTTTGTTGAGATACGAAAAAAAAAATGCTTGAAAAAGTGCGCCATATCTGGCGGTCACTTGCTCGAAATCATATTTAAATACTAGTGGCATAACATTAAATGTCTAATAAAGCCAATTTTCATTTTAAAATCAGCTTATCTCAATATTTTTTTCAATTCAAAGTTTGACTCCTCTTAAAAAAAGTTGCCTGCATCGTGGACACACCCGTACGTTTTGACGCGACATCATTTCATTTTCCTTGTCCTTATTTAAGTGCGTATATTTTTTTTTTTTTTAAAATTTTCGTTATCCTTAACCTTATTTTTATAAATATTTGTCACAATTATTGTGAAGCTTCTTGTTCAAAAGATTTTTTTAATTCATGTCGAAATTCCTGACCTTATTATGATTGAATTTCTTTCCTTACCCTTGCTCCACTTCTCTACCCAATTTCTATCATTAAGCTTGCCTTTAGTGCGTCCAAATCTTTGTTCTATTTCTTGTCCCATTTTTTGTCCCATTGCTTATCCTTATCTTTTTCTTATCTTTTTCTTATCTCATTTTCCTTACCCTTTTCCTTTTCCTTTTCCTTTTCCATTTCCTTTTCCTTATTTTAAAGTTTGATTTAGATCTGTCTAAATGTTTATTCTTATCCTTGTCCCAAAAAATATACTATAATAAAAAATAATGTCTCCTAGAAACTCCTTAGTTCTCCTAAAAACATGGGGCGTCTGCTATAGAGAATAGTAAAGAGCTTTATTAACAGTTAGCAATTTTAAAATGTTAATCAACAAATGATTTCTTAATCCAGGTCCTTTGACTATACTGTCAATGACAATATTGTCTGCATAGAAATCCTTGCATGGATGTCAAATTTGAGCTTGTGAACATCTTTTGTATTCAGTCCAGTAAGTTCTACTTAGATTTCTGAGTGCTTCTATTTTAATGTTATCGAAAACATTAATTATTATCGAAGACTGATGAGCTTTTCTGTTGAAAAAAATTTCATATTTTTGATTTTCCTATCCATACCTACTGTATCCCTCTGGGGAATGGGAAAATTCCCGGATATAAGCAGGAAACATTCCAAATTGCCCCAAAACAATCAATCGTTTCCACATTCATTCCTTAAGAAGCGGTTTGGAAACAATATCAATTTTAAACTTCCCATAAGTTTCCAAAAGATACGGTGAGAGGTATAGTAAATTATTGAAAAACTATTTGTTAGCTTTTTAAAATATTAAAATATTTTAGTGAGCAAAAGCTTTCTTACCGAATGTATTTTACGCTCCTTACTATTCTCTATAGCATACGCTCGACGATTTTAGAAGAACTAAAAGACCCACAATAGAAGAAATTATTTTATGCCTTTTAGTGCGTTGTAGAAACGTGGCATATTTATGTTTTTTTTTTCGTTTTGTTTAAATAATTTTGATTTAAATATAATTATTTTTATTTTATTTTTATTTTATTATTATTTTATTTTTATTTTATTTTTATTTTATTTATATTTTTATTTTATTTTTATTTTTTTTTGTTTTTATTTATATTTTTATTTTATTTTTATTTTTAATGTTAGTTTTATTTTTATTTTTATTTTTATTTATTTTTATTTTATTTTTATTTTTATTTTAATTTTATTTTTATTTTTATTTTTATTTTATTTTTATTTTTATTTTTATTTTTATTTTTATTTTTATATTATTTCTATTTTTTTTTTTATTTTTATTTTTTATATTTTTTTATTTTTATTTTTATTTCTATTTTTATTTTATTTTATTTTTATTTTATTTTTATTTTTATTTTATTTTTATTTTTATTTTATTTTTATTTTATTTTTATTTTATTTTTATTTTATTTTTATTTTATTTTTATTTTATTTTTATTTTATTTTTATTTTATTTATATTTTATTTTTATTTTATTTTTATTTTATTTTTATTTTATTTTTATTTTATTTTTATTTTATTTTTATTTTATTTTTATTTTATTTTTATTTTATTTTTATTTTATTTTTATTTTATTTTTATTTTATTTTTATTTTATTTTTATTTTATTTTTATTTTATTTTTATTTTATTTTGATTTTATTTTTATTTTATTTTTATTTTATTTTTATTTTATTTTTATTTTATTTTTATTTTATTTTTATGTTATTTTTATTTTATTTTTATTTTATTTTTATTTTATTTTTATTTTATTTTTATTTTATTTTTATTTTATTTTTATTTTATTTTTATTTTATTTTTATTTTATTTATATTTTTATTTTATTTTTATTTTATTTTTATTTTATTTTTATTTTATTTTTATTTTATTTTTATTTTATTTTTATTTTATTTTTATTTTATTTTTATTTTATTTTATTTTTATTTTATTTTTATTTTATTTTTATTTTATTTTTATTTTTATTTTTATTTTATTTTTATTTTATTTTTATTTTATTTTTATTTTATTTTTATTTTATTTTATTTTTATTTTATTTTTATTTTATTTTTATTTTATTTTTATTTTTATTTTATTTTTATTTTATTTTTATTTTATTTTTATTTTATTTTTATTTTATTTTTATTTTATTTTTATTTTATTTTTATTTTAGTTTTATTTTATTTTTATTTTATTTTTATTTTTATTTTATTTTTATTTTATTTTTATTTTATTTTTATTTTATTTTTATTTTATTTTATTTTTATTTGTATTTTATTTTTATTTTTATTTTTATTTTATTTTTATTTTATTTTTATTTTATTTTTATTTTATTTTTATTTTATTTTTATTTTTATTTTTATTTTATTTTATTTTATTTTTATTTTATTTTTATTTTATTTTTATTTTATTTTTATTTTATTTTTATTTTATTTTTATTTTATTTTTATTTTATTTTTATTTTATTTTTATTTTATTTTTATTTTATTTTTATTTTATTTTTATTATTGCTTTTGTTATTGCTTTTGAGATTACTTTAAGGGGAGCCCTGGGGAGCTGCATGAGACCACTAATTTTTTCTTTTATTGTTATCATTATACCAAAAACCTCAGCTTTACTATTCCAAAAAATTAATCGTAGTGCATATATTCACAGAGTTATAATTCCATGCAACTTTTTTCGCTGCTGTTGCATTTTTAGCACTTCTGATTAGCGAGTAATAATTCCATGCAACAAATTTCGATTTTTGTAGCAAAAACTGCTACCTTCGTGAAATAAATCCTTTATTTATGTTTGATAGCATTAACCTTGCCGCATATACTCACCGAGTAACAATTTCATGCAACGACATTGCATGATTGATGCAATTTCGATTTTAGAGCGGCTCTCTTCGCAACATCAAGACGTCATGAATTTTTTATCTTTTTTTGTTATAAGGACTGTTATATTTTTTACCGCATTACCTCTATATATCAAGTCGTAATTTCATGCAAAAAATTTGAAATTTCGTTGCTTAGGCAGCTCCCTCCGGGTAAAGAAGACGTCTTTAATTTTTTTATATTTTTTTTTTATTTTTATTATAAATTTAAAGAATTCACTTTTACTGTCATGTCATTACTTCTATCATAACACATATACTCATTGTGTAATAATTCCATGCAACGCTGATTAATTTTGGAAAAATGCTTTTTTCAACTCTTAGAAACCTGTGCGGTTGTCACTCGTTGTCACGTCAAAAAACACTCTACACAAAGATATTTGCAAAATATTCGAACTTGTTCAAAACAATTGTTCGAAATTATTTAAAAGTGCTTATTAAAGTGCAATATAGAGCCTAAAAACAGAAAGGTATTTAATCCGAGTTGCGTTACTTAAAATAAACTTTGATAAATGTCAAAAATATATTCCTAAAAAGCGATTCCCTTACAACAAAATTTTGCTGCTAAAGATCATTACAGTAAAAGAGTTGAAATAAAGTTAAGCTGTATGCATCCGTTTAGCTATAGGTAAGTCAATATTGCAAAACTTCATAACTGCACCTGAATGAGTGAATCTACAACGCTGCAAAGCCTCGTTTCCGTGATGGTTCGTGCAACTCAAACAATTTCCCTAACGAATTTTAGTCACGTAGAGAGTGGTAGGTTAAAATAGACGGAAATGCAGCCAGCAAACAACACTCATCCGTGTATAGTATGAGTGTATTTAAGCGTGCATATTTACATACACACACACAAAGTTCCCTATAGGCGAGGGTACATGTTGTGGAAGGAAAAACTTATAATATTCTGTTTGGGTAGCAGCAGATGTTTGATTGAAACTGTTTTAAAGTAAAAGCCTTAGGACTCAGACGCTCTTGCCACATCAAATTAAGAAGAAAAAAAAAATGTGAAAGCAATTTTTTATGAAATGTTAAAAACGTTTTGGTTGCAACAAAAACACAAATTTAAATATTGGTAGAATTTTATAATATTTCAATAGTAACTCCTCTATATGGGGCTTAAAGCTCGTAGAGGTGAACGCGGTATCATAAAAATGCATTTTGCACTCTTTGTGTATTTTAACCATGTCAAATTGAACCAAAACGTATTACTCCCGAGTGCCAAAATCTAAGGTATTCAACTTCGATTTACTTCAAAGCACGTATCTGGCGCAACGACTCATCAAAATAAGCCACCTACACCGAAAAAACTAAAAAAAAATAAACTTCAAATTCCAAAGCATTTGCACGTTTTCCACTTTTTTTTTTCGTCGATGGTAAGGCTAAACCGCCAAATGTTGTCAATATCCAGCGTAAATAGCTAACAAACACACGACAAGCAGACATGCAACGCGACTCAACTTCAGTCAACTACGAAGTCCGGAACGTATTGCAAAGTTCTGGGGCGTGATTTTCTACACGCTAACCGAGATAGCAGCAGCTAGCTTAGAAGATAGACATGTCGTTGCCTGTTAAAGCAGGGTTGCCATCAGTGCATGTGCACGGCAAATCTAGTGGAAATGCATTTTCCAATATTTTTCAAGTCAAGCTTAGCTGGGTGGATGCTGCGCTGGTGTTGCTGTTGTTGTTGTTGCTGCTTCTTCTTTATCATCATCATCATCATCATCATCATCATCATCATCATCATCAAGCAATAAAAGCAGCGGAAACAACAGCAACTGCACAAGAAACTGCAAACAAATACCAAAGAAAATCAAACAAAAATTGCCAAACATGGCGTCGCTTCCGTTTGTTGCCTGTCTTGCTGGAAGTTTTTGATGTTGTTGCCCGTCTCTATCTGTGTTGCATTTCAATGTTGAGGTTATCGCTGGTATTTCTTGTGATGAAAAGTTTATATATTCTTGCAGAGCTTCTATTTTTATTGTTGTGGCCATAGTTGTTGTTGTTGTATTTCGTGTTGTTGCCGTTGTTGTTTGTGTTTTTGTCTTAGTTGCCATTATAGCATACATCATGGCACGCCCGCCGAACAGTGCAGCCAACTTGATGCATCGAAAATATTTTTTTCCACTCCCAAGATTTATTGCTATATTTACTGTGAATAGTTTTAAGCAGTTGTTCTTGTTGTTGTTGCTTAAGTTTGAATTTTATCTATTTATATCTTTAAGATACATATCGTTGATGTTTTATGCGAATATATGCGCCAATATTGTTGTCGAATTTCAACAGATTCGACGCATGTACACTTAGATTTTTTCGAATTCTGCTTAGGTCGATTTTGGAATGGCCTTTACCTCCCTCTGCGATTTCTATTTGACGACTTCAACCGTCTCAAAATTTTTTTTTACGAAGCGACAATTTGAGTTTTGGGAATAATTTCTGGCGAATATGGTGCTTGACATTGTCATACTGACATTGTTTTTGGTCAAATAGGGTAGACTGGGTACGGTTGAAACGGAGGACGGTTGAAAATAATCTAATATCTCTACACCGTGCATGATGAGGTGAGGAGTATAAGGGGAAAACGAACGAGCGACAAGTCGAAACACGAGTTTTCGTGTTGCATCCTTTAAAAATATTAAAAAAGTTGTTAGATTATAAGTGCCGTGAACGACTTGAATATTTTTAAACAAATATTTGTGATGTTCAACTGTGCCATCACGAGTCTTAAAATGTTATTAAACGATGAATAGAACATGTACATTTTGTATTATTTGCGTGTGTTTTAATTGATCCCAGGCATGGGGACGATTGAAACAAATTACATTTTTTTTTTTTTTTTATTTTACACATAAAATACAATATAGTTATCTGAAATACCATTGCCCATTGGAAATCCCAGCTTACTTAATTTATAAATCAGTAACTTGTGGCTCAAACTATCAAAAGCTTTTACAAAATCAGTGTATAGAACGTCCACTTGAAAGCCCTTCACAATGGTATTTATACAAAAATTTTAAAAAAATAGCCAAGTCAGTGCTAGTGGATCTGCCAGCAAAAAACCCATGTTGTTCAGTCGAGATGTAGTTTTTTACTTCGGAGAATAGTTTTTCAGTAATTAACTTGTCTAACAGTTTTGGTATGACTGAAAGTTTTACAATTGGCCTTTAATTCTGAATAACAATTTTTTGGACAGAATTGAAAATGGGAGAGATAAAGGCCAATTTCCACTCATTTAAAAAGATTCCACTCGAAAGAATTCTGCAGATTATTGAGATGTTTCTACGTCATACTCATACATCCAAGTTTCGTTACTAATAAAGATGCGTTGAATGTATGTATCGTCCATTAAAAGTATCTCCTGAGCGACAGTTTTGCGAAACTTTTTTTGAAGGAAATTCAGCAATTTTGGTGCAAATCCCGCTGCAACCCATAGCATTTCTAAAACATCATACACTGGTGAGCATCATAAACGCAAGTATATTTTCCACTGTAACAAAACTTAACGGACCAAAAACAAAAAAACAAAAATAAGTGAAGAAAAACCAAAATTTTAAGAACAAGAACAAGAACACTGTATTTTGCTTTAATTGCCTTAACGTCATTTTTTTTACTCTTTGGGTTGAGCACATAATTAAACGCATATGGTTATTATTTAGTCTAACTTAAACTATTGTTGAAGACAGTTTAAAAAAATATTTCTTTGTGCGTTAAGTGAACAAGTTGATAAATGGGGAAAGGAAAATGTTTAAATGACCTTGAAAGAGGTCAAATTACAGTGCTGTTTAAGAATGGTCTGTCGATGAGAGCAATTGGCAGAGAAATTGGGAGATCGGAGACAGTTGTTCGAAATTTTTTTGAAAAAAGGGGACAGTTATGGAATCTATAGAAATACTGGAAAAAAATCGAAACTAACCAGTCGGGATAGACGTTGAATTGTAGCTATTGCAAGTAATTCAATGTTGAGTGCGAACGACATAATAAGTTCCTGCGACTTAGAAGTGTCCCGTTTTACAATATATAGGGCTCTTACGCAATCGGGTGTGATTGTAAGACAACGCTTAAAGGTTGCACCGAGACTACAAGATCACCACAAGGCTGCTCGTCTTGAGTTTGGAAAGAAAAACATGTCAACTGATTGGACCAAAGTATGTTTATTTTTTTAACTTAAAGTCATGTTTTATTTTGTGATGAAATTAACTTTCAGATTATTTTTTCTGACGAAAAAAAATTCAACTTGGATGTTACTGGAGAGATCTACGCAAAGAACCACGATATTTCTCCAAGAGAAACTTCGGAGGAGGTTCTCTGATGGTATGGGGCCGTTTTTGTTTGAAGGGAAGTTTAGAGCTGGCCTTCACTAGTTGCCATATGAACTCCGCCGAGTACATAGACATACATAAAATGAATGTACTGCCTTTTTTGAATAGTAACCGCACAAAAAAATATGTTTTTGAACACGATAACGTTTCGATACACTCAAGCAAAGTGACTAAAGCTTGGCTTTGTTCGGAAAAAATCAATGTGTTAGAATGGCCAGTATGTTCTCCGGACATGAATCCCATGGAAAACATTTGGGGCATTCTAGTTCATAGAATTTATGAAAATAATACCCAATACAACACTATAACGGAACTAAAATCTGCAATAACACATGCTTGGGACTCTCTAGAAGCTTCGACCCTAAAATCTCTTATAAAAGCATGCCCAATCGCGTATTTGAGATTATCCAAAATGGAGGAGGATCTTCCCATTACTAATTTTATCATTATACTTTTTTTTGCAATTTCTTTTGAATAAATACTTTTCTTTCGTTATATACTATGACTGCGTTTAATTATGTTATCATCCCAAAAAGTGAAAAAATTCCGTTAAGGCTATCAAAGAAAAATACAGTATTCTTGTTGTTGTTGTTCTTAAAATTGTGGTTTTCATGCTCTCTCTTCACTTGTTTTTGTTTTTTTGTTTTTGGTCCTCTAAGTTTTGTTACAGTGGAAAATATAGTTGCGTTAAATTATATGCTCACCAGTGTATAAAATGGTGTGCGCCGATCCAGTCAATTTATCAAGCTCGGCAGCTATTTTTTACGATATACGACGATTTTGTAGGACAATTTCCTTTACTTTTTTGATATTTTCATCGTTTATCGATGTTTCTGGACGAGAAGTTGTCAACTGATGTGCGACCCTCTTTAAACAATTTGTGCGGCATCGGTAGTGGAGTAGGTAACGTGCTCGTTTGTCACCCTAGAGTTCCCAGGTTCGAATCCTGGACAGGCCATGGTCCTACACTTTAATATTTCTACATTTTCTATCATCATTTCTAATCAACTGAAATTAAAAACTCTTCAATCAATATTTATGACATGAAATCATAGTTGATGGTAGAGAAGTTTCTGAATGAGGTTGCCTTATAACTTGAATTGACTAAGGTAAAGGCATAACACTTGCCTCAGATTCAAATTCACATGTTTCTACGGCTTTCCACCACGCTTAGAATATCCTACACATGTTTCAATTGAATGCCCCTACCTTCTCACTAATCTATCACCCCATTTTGAACCAAGACCGACTTGACTGAGTAGATAATACACCTGAAATCCTTAGTTCAAAGCTAAAACGAAACAAAAAAAAAATAAAAGAAATGTGTTGGTAAAACACAATTTAAAACACACTCTTTGCTCAACTTTTTTTTCATTATGAAATTCGCAAGACAGACTTGATGTGGACTTGTTTAAGTTAACACATTCCTCAACCTACACGCGCATCCGTCAATTTCTGCAACGCAAGCATCTGTGACCAGCCACTTGTGCTGCCGCAACAGTGATATCGACCAGTGAAGATCAAATTGCGCTTTGCGCAACCATAGCAAGAACAATAACGACAATAGCAATAACAACAACAGCAATAGCAACAACTACAGCAACAGTAGCGGCAGCGACAGCAGCAATAGCAACAACAACAACGGCAGCAACGACAATAGTAATAATTAAGTTATTAGGAGTATTTTATGTTAGTTCCGTTTGGACTCCCAAAACTGGCACATGGTGCCATAATGGAATCCTGTTTGGATTCCTAAGAACTCCCTTTAAGTTGATTAAAATTCGTTTAACAGATTTTAAACAGATATGTATATTATTTGTGAAAAAAATCACTCTAAAGGCAAAAGTCCACTTTTACTCTTAAATGATAGAGGTAATATCGCTCGTTTTTTGCAATAACTTTACAACTCAAAAAACTAAATTTTTCAGGAGAAACATTTTAAGTTTTGAACAGACAAGGAAATTAAATCACCATTTTCAAAATATGGAGAAAACATCAAATATACAAGTACTACTGTAATGTACATGGTTTAATCCATACAAAGTGACAAAAAAAACTGGAGATTATCGATATATAATACGATCTAATCGGAAATATATTGAGGTGAATGAACCACAAATTCTACTCTCCTGCAAAAACTAAAGAAGATATCGTTACCAAAATTGTTCACAGCATAGATCATGGTAACACGAATGTTGCTGTGTAATTAACTCAATTTTTATGTTTTTTGGATTGTAACGTTATTGAAGAAAACGAGTGATATGGTTGTATCAGATATCATAGGATCTTTGTACTTTATCTCCACGTATTTTAATGATATTTTTTTACTTATTTCAAAAAGCCTCAAAATAAATTATTTCTTCATCGACAGGAACTAAACAGGGATTTTAATAAAACAACCAGGATCCCAAATAGTTCATAAAAAAGTGTATTGAATAAAAAATATTTAATTTCTCAGTTATGAAAAGTAAAAGTACTGGTAATTATAATTACTGGTAGGAGTAAATTGGGTAAAGTCTACATGAAAGGTCATCTAAAAGTTGAATTCTACTCGAAAGGTAAAGTTGTATATAATCGTATATCATGAATTACTTTGACTTCTGCTGAGGCAAAAACTAAAAACATACTCTCACTTTAACTCTTTTCACTTTCAGGACCGTTGTACAACATTTTTAACAAAATTCTGCATAGAAAATTGCCTGAAAATAGCAAAAAAAATCCAACCCATCTCCAGCTAAAACTAAATTTTGTAAAATTAAAGTTATCAAAAATGAGGCATACTTAAAAGCACTTCGATCCCACATCATGACCCAAATTGAATCCACACTCTTTAAACCTCATTTGTTCGCATTGTTGCCAAAGAATTTTCGTAAAATATAATAAAATAAATTCTTGTAGCTGCTATGCATCATTTGCGACACTCAAAGAGATTGATTGAATTTGAATAAATTTTGTTCGATGCATAAAAATTGCAGAAATTTTAGGTATAAATTTAAATAAACTTTAACCGCAATTTTCATGCTTATACATAAAATGAAAAATAAAATTATAGCTTATGTGTTAAATTTATGAATAAGCTTAATACTGAAGCCACTGAAAACACATCCAATTGACTTTAAAGCTGAGCCGAAACTAATTGAAGCAAGCCTCTACCAAATGCAGTGACCATATCGGAAAATCCTTTCAAGTGCACTACCATAAAATCAAACCCATCGATGGGAATATGTTGCACAGCAGCAGAGATGTTTACTTGAAATTTGGGTCAATGGGCACTCGGAAAAAATTTCACTTGCTGGCATCCAACATCGCTATGCATATGTTGCCAGGGCACAGCACCGGAAATAACGCGCACCTACGAGAAGTGGAATAAAAAAGAAAAAAAAATTTAAAGACAAAGAGAAAATAGCAAACATTACAACAGAACCAGACCAGAGTTCATTACTACACGCAGGTAAAGTTACTAGTAAAAAGTAGTAAATTCAAAATGGGAGTAGAAAGAAAAAGTTTGAATAAACATATATAAGTTAAAGTTGATCAAATAGAATCGAATTGAACGCAATCAACAAAAAAATAAATTAATCAAGGAGTTATAACAATTCAATTCTTAGGGCACCTTTTTGGGTGGTAAAGCCGTGGTAAGTCGAGAAAAGAGAAGAGATGGGGAAAAAATTGATGCTTTTAACTTTCTCTTAGCTATCGAAAATTTGAAGACAAAGTTTACATTTTTGCTAAGTACCAAAATATTTCGATTAAAAATTTAGAATTAAAAAAATACAAAAATTTTTTGAAGATTCAGTGTTATTTTTTACTTATTTAACATAAATTCATTAATAGATTTAGAATAGTACAAAAATTTTAAAGAACTCTAGGCTTCATTACTAAAGTAACTTTATTAGCTTCATTGCTAAAGTAGCTCATTGTCAACCCTGAAATCGTTATACCTACTGCTTAACAGAATTTTCCATAAATACTTTTCCCTCTTATAAAAATGTAAGTTTAATATTTTCACTCTCAACACAGCTAGTACAAAAAAGCATACGTACAAAATACCAGCTCACGCTTCAGCGAGTTTCTCCCAGGAGGCACTTCTGTCGAGGCTCGATAAATCCTTAATTAATTAGTTTTGTTGTTGCAGTTTGTAAAACAAACTTTTTTATACGTAGTCATTATATTTTTGCTATTATGTTTTTTTTTTTAATATATTTGCACTTGCAACAAGTGCTCTCCTAGGTACACTACAAAAAATCATAGTGTTACTTGTATACGTACTCGTTAAAAGTGAAATAAAATAGGAAATGAAAACAAAACTTTAAAGATAACAACTCTAAAAAAAGAATTATAACTAAAATCACAAATATAACCACAACAATTTCAACAACCATACCTATAACAACAATCATAACCTGACCACAACCATAACTATAACCATAACCATAACCATAACCATAACCATAATCAAATTTAACCATAATCAAATTTAACCAAAATCAAAATCAAAATCAAAATCAAAATCAAAATCAAAATCAAAATCAAAATTAAAATCAAAATCAAAATTAAAATCAAAATCAAAATCAAAATCAAAATCAAAATCAAAATCAAAATCAAAATCAAAATCAAAATCAAAATCAAAATCAAAATGAAAACCAAAATCAAAATCAAAATCAAAATCAAAATCAAAATCAAAATTAAAATTAAAATTAAACTCAAAATCAAAATCAAAATCAAAATATAAATCAAAATCAAAATCAAAATTAAAATTAAAATCAAAATCAAAATCAAAATCAAAATCAAAATCAAAATCAAAATCAAAATCAAAATCAAAATCAAAATCAAAATCAAAATCAAAATCAAAATCAAAATCAAAATCAAAATCAAAATCAAAATCAAAATCAAAATCAAAATCAAAATCAAAATTAAAATTAAAATTAAACTCAAAATCAAAATCAAAATCAAAATCAAAATCAAAATCAAAATCAAAATCAAAATCAAAATCAAAGTCAAAATCAAAATCAAAGTCAAAGTCAAAGTCAAAATCAAAATCAATATCAATATCAAATTCAAAATCAAAGGAACAAGGAACTTATAAGCGCGTATATTTAAGTCATCTAGACATTGTTTAGTCAAAAACCTGAAATAATCAATATATAAATAAAATAAAAAATTAAAAATCAATGCAACCAAAATGCATTGGCTTTGCATGTGGTTATTACTCAATGAGTGAAAATGTTATGATAAAAAACATTACATAACAGTAAAGTTAAGCTTTATTACCAAAATAAAAAAAAGCATAAATTAAAGACTTTATCGTAACACAGAGGGAGCTACCTAAGAAACGAAACTAAAAATTTGTTGCATGAAATTAAAACGCGCTTAGTACAGATGCTACGGTAAAAACTATAACACAGTAAAGGCTAGTTCTTAACCTACCTTAAAAATAGACAAGAAATACAAAACGTCACGAAGCCACGAAGAGAGCCGCTACAAGATCGGAATTGTATCAATTATGCAACGGTTTTGCATGGAACTATTTTTCGGTGAATATATGCGGCACGAAAGATGTTATAAAACCGAAATAACTATACTTGACCTTACGACACAAAAGAAAAAAAAAAAAATATGTCGTCGCGACTTCAGGTCGCGTAGGTAACAGCTTATGCAATAAAAATTAAAATTGTTGCAGAAAAAGTATTGCAAAAATTTTCATTTAACCACAGCAAAAAAATAGTTTTTTTGACCTTATGAAGAAAATTCAAATATTTTTGGAGCCACGACACTACAAGGAACAATGCTAATGCAACAACTATGAAAAAACGTTGCATGGAATTATAACATCGTGGCTATTGGCGCTAAGGTAAATTTAATGGAACGACATGTAATCAACAAAAAAAAAAAAAAAACTTTCTTAGGGAGCTCCTGAAAGTAACCTTCATGCACCAAATACAATAGCAAAAGCAAAAAACAAACAAAAAAAAATAAAAAAATAAAAACGTAAAAAAAAAATTAAATTAAAATTTAATGAAGTCGGTTAAAAATTAAGAAAATAATTTCGATAAGAATTGGAAGAGAATTAGGAGTAGGGATGAGTGCGGGGTTACGACCAGGAATAAGATAAGGCGTAGGACAAAGTTTTGGACAAAGATTAGAGTATGAAATTGGACAAAAATTAAGACAGACGAGGATTAATTCAAACAAGAATTAGGAAAGGGTACGAGAATGATCGGGACAAAGATCAGGACAAAAATTTAGATACACTGAAAACAATATTTCGGACAAGATTGAAAAAAAAAGAAAAGGATAAGGTCAAGAAATGGGAAAAGGAATAGAACAAGGATTTGTACAGACTAAGGATAAAATTTAGGACAATGATTGGGAAAAGAAGTGGGAGTAGGATTAGAAAAAAAAATTCGAACAAGAGTAAAGTCAGAAATTTGTGCACAAGAAGTGTGGCGGCCGAGGCCTAGTGCGTTAAACAGTTTGTGGACCACTCGATGCCAATGAGAGCCCAGGTTCGAACCTTAGCTGAAACAACTGAAAGTTTTTTCGATTGAAAATAATTTTTCTGAACGATCTTCACTTCTCTGCAGACAATGGCAAGCCTCAGAGAGTAATTAATGCCATGTCAAGGGTCTTGCAAAAATGCACATTAGGTTTTCGAAGTTGGAAAAAAAACTAGTATGTCACGATCTCGATCATTTGAGTACAAACTTTCAATACCACTCACAACACAATTTTTTTTTTTTTTTTTTTTTTTTTTTTGGATTCGCCCGGAGGTAAGAAATCTTCATAGATACGTATGACCCGCGCCATACGCATGCACGATTTACATTCTAAGAAGTTCCCGGATCAGCCGGACTGATAGAATGCACCTACGTGCTAAAACTTACCACCTGTTGGCAAATAATAGCCTCCACTAAGCACAATTGCTTGGCCTTTCAGCGGAAATTAAAATTAAATAAAATTTGAGAATTTTTTGTGCTTATGTAAACTTCATAAACATCATCGAATAAAAGCACATTCTTCATAATACGAAGCAATACAAGACAACATCCAAAGTTATTTATTAGACCATATATAACCGCATTTATAATTGTTGTCGTTCGGCTTGAGGCCACTGTCCAACCCAAGATCCTACGTGGAAAAGAGATGCAACTCTCAAACACCAAACCAATACCAAACATAGCACAGATATACAAGTATATATTGTGCAGGCACAATATATTTATATATTCGGGTCACTAAAATAAGGGAACACCGAGCTAAAGTTATTATTTGGATATGCATTTGGGCCAACGCAGGTAAAAACTTGTATGGAAAAGAGATAAACTCTGACACACCAAGCCAAGAGACACGGTATACATGGTCAAATAAGGAAGAACTAAAGATCTAAACTAATTTCATGAAAAAATAAAGCAACGAAACTGAATAAAACGAAAACTTAAAGTATCTATCATATTCGATGATGCTTATTTGTTAAATCGTAAAATCTACACAATTATCGCGAGTTATATTTGTTATCACAAGGAATGCGTTAAGTATTCAAATGTAATATCATTTTGCGTTTTAAGACATCCACCGAGTCAGAAAAATTTATCAAGTTCAAGTTGCCATTAAAATCACTACACATACATCGCAAAGGGTCGTGAAGGGCATAATTAGAAGTGCAGTGACTCAACTTAAAAAGCTGGAAATGTCTGGCTCCGCTCCTGGGGATGTTGAAGTTTAATGAAGAAAGGAGGTATTGTGAGTCTATATCACCACTGAGTAATTTGTATAAAAAAGAGACATTGAGCATAATTCTTCTGCTTCTTAAGGAAGGCAGGGAAATAATTTTGAGGCGTGTTTCATAAGGGGGAAGAATAATATTGGGGTTCCAACGATAATGTAAAGCAAAAAGTAAGAATTGTTTTTGAACCGATTCTAATGCATCGATGTGGACATTGTATTGAGGGTTCCATATTACGGATGCATATTCAAGAATTGGTCTAACAAGAGAGGTATAAAGTATATTAGTAGTGAAAGGATCGTTGAATTCTTTAGCCCATCTTTTAATGAAACCAAGGACACCTCTAGCCTTATTTACCACCAAATTAACTTGAAGATTGAAACGAAGTTTAGGATCCATAATTACACCTAAATCAAGAAAACTGTGTACAATTTCTAAATTAGTATTATTTATAGTGTAATTTATACTATTAGCAATTCGACGTGAGAATGTCATTTGCTTACATTTTTTTAAGTTTAATTTTAAAAAGTTAAAATTACACCACTCAACTAGACTGTTTAAATCCGATTGTAAGAGTTGTTGATCTTCAGGCGATTTGTAAGTTAGGAAAAGTTTCACGTCATCGGCGTACATTAAGACGTTAGAGTGTTTTATTACAGAAGGAAGGTCATTTATAAACAGTAAAAATAAAACCGGACCAAGATGACTTCCCTGCGGAACACCAGATGTGACCAAAATATTTTTTGACATAGAATTCTTATATAAAACTTTTTGAGAACGATTCGACAAGTACGAGTTAATCCAGTGTAATAGTTTGACGGGAAACCCAATTAGATGAAGCTTTTTCAGAAGAAGATAATGATTGACACAATCGAAAGCTTTGCTAAAGTCTGTATAAATAACGTCAGTCTGTCGTCCTAAAGTAAAACCTTTGATGACACGCGAAGTAAACTCCAAGAGGTTAGTTGATGTAGATTTTCCCTTTAAGAAACCATGTTGAGAGGTGGAAATGGAGGAAGATACAACGTGGGTTATTTGATCAGTTATAATTTTCTCAAATAACTTAGGGATTGCGCTTAGTTTTGCGATACCTCGGTAATTGGAAACATCAATTTTTGAGCCGGATTTATGAAGAGGTATTATATAAGATTTTCTCCATATATAGGGAAAATGACCACTGTGCAAGGATATGTTAAAAATTTTTGATAGGGGAGAACACAAACTAATAAAACAATGTTTTAAAATGCAGCTCGGGATTTCGTCAGGACCAGTCGTAAAAGAAGATTTAACTTGTCGAAGGTAATGCATAACTATATTAGAATCTATTACGGGGGTTTCAAAAGAGTTAACTGGTGGTAGGTAAGGATATTCAAGACTCATGCTCAATGGTATATGGGAGTAGGTTGTTTTAAAGAAGTTTGCAAACATGTTGGAAACTTCGATGTCGCAAGATGCTTCTTCATGATTGAATTTCATAAGAGGTGGGAAGCTAGAGGTTTTTCGTTTTGAGTTGACAAAAGTGTAGAAAAGTTTCGGATTATCTTTGAATTGAATTTTTATTTTGGCTATATAGGCAGAGTAGCACTGTTTATTTAATAGTTGATATCTGTAACGACAAGAGGAATAGCAAGCGAAGTCTAAATTAGAGCCTGACTTTTTATATTTTTTAAATAAGCGATTTTTGGAGTTTTTTAAAGACTTAAGTTCATTAGTTAACCAAGGGGGGCTTAAAGGTTTGAAATTACTATTTTTTTTTTGGCACAGATAATGAGAAACATTTTTGCAATGTATCATTAAGAAACTGTACTGAAGATTCGACATCATAAAAAGAGTACGAAGACCTATTATTTAAAATTGGGGACCAGTCAATCCGCGCGAGAAGAGCATTAAGTTTAACATAGTCTGTTTTTTTAAAGTTAAAAATTTTATTATTTCGCGTATCTGGAGCTAATTTATTTTCATTTATGTTGGCAAGTAATATTGTTATTTCAAGAGTTGGATGATAATCGTCTTCAGGTAAGGAAACTGGGTTCGAACGACGGAGATTTACGGAAGTGCATCTATCTACAAATACAAGGTCAAGAGATCTATAATTTTTATTAAAAATATTATTAACCTGCTGAAGACACAGATCGGACAACTTATCTAAGAAATCATTTATCCAATCAGAGGCAGAAATAGGAGTAAGAAATGCGGAATCATCGGAAATACTCCAGGATACAGAAGGTAAGTTGAAATCACCTAATGCAATGATAGTATCCATATTTTTAAGCATATTATGGACTGTTTCGATGGCACTAATATGGTTTAAGTAAATTGTTAAATGACTTTTAGGTGGAATGTAAGAGCAAGTAAGAAAAATCGTATTATTATTTACTTTAACTGTAACACAAATAAACTCCAGGTCGTTGGTACCAGGAATTGTTAATTCCTCCGAAGCAAGCGAGTTATGGACAGCTATCAGAACGCCACCACCGATCTTATCATAGCGATCTTTACGAAAAATTTGGTACTTATTGCACATTATTTCAGAGTTTAAAACGTTAGAGCGAAGCCAAGTTTCAGTAAAAACTATAAAGTTATATTCAAAATCAAAACTGTTCATGAAAATATCGGAAAGTTTAGAATTGAGACCTCTAACGTTTTGATACACAAGCTCTAATTTAGACTTGTGATTTTTTAATCGTTTTTTGTATGGTACTGAGGACTATTAGAAGGACGAGGCAAGTGTACAACATTTGCAATACGCGGTTTGTTTTTGAATTCAAATTCATGAACAATTGTATTACGGGGCCAAAAGTTTACATCCACAAGAGTATTAAATAAATTTTCCGGAACAGTCAATCTAAAAGACGTAGTCAGTCTCGCATTTAAATATTTGAATTTTTGGATCGAAAGAGGCATACTACTATTTAACTTTGAATTAATAAAAAATTTTATATCATCTTCAGTTGTATCAGCAGCTAAGCGCGAGACAAAGATTGCTTTAGTTGGTGGAATTGCAATTAATGGCTAAGGAGAAATAGTAGCAGTAGTAATAGGAATCCGTTGAGCGTTAACAACTGAAGTTGCAAAAATAGGAGTTTGAACAGTAGGAGGAGCAATTGAAACAGCTTGAGCATAAGTAAGAACAGGCTGGTTAACAGGAATGGATGGTGCTAACATTGGCAAGGAAACGGTCTCTGGTACATTTGGAGCAGATATAGAGGCAATCGTATCAGTACAAATGTCCATATCGTCTGCAATGTCACGTTCAACAGGTGGTGGTATTGGTGGTGTCGAGTTAGTTTTCTGTTTATTGCGCAGGTTCATGTATTTCTTTTTACGCTTGGGCGAAGGAATTGGCTCATCAATATATTTACACTCATCGAAAAGTGTTTGGTACTTTAAAAATTTTGCAGAAAGCAAAGAAAGTTCCCTACTTATCTCAGAGAAACCCTGCTTTGTCTGCTTAAAAAGCTTATAAAAATTGACATCAGTCAATCTGCACTTCTCACAACACCAACGCAACCCTTAACCTTCTTCAATAAGGTCTGCAACTCTACCCATTATGCCCACACATTTGGTGTGAACGATATCATCACATAGCCAACATGATAAAAATCGCTCAGTTTCACCCTTAGTGGAACAGCCAGGCTTAGAGCAGAGCATTTTAATTAATAAATAAAAAAAAAAAAAGACCAAAAAAGTAGTAAAAATAAATAAAAGTAGTAAATGTAGTAAAAATATTAGTAGAAATTAATAAATAAAAATAGAACCAAAAAAGTAGTAAAAATAAATAAAAGTAGTAAAAGTAGTAATAATAATAGTACTAAGCAAAAGTAACAACCTGAAGTGATGGCAACCCTTAGTATGTATAATAATAATACGTATTCAATAGCTTAGCTAGACAGAGCTAGGCAGATGTCTTAAACGCAATTAGCAATAGAACAAAAAGAAAGCAAACAACTTAAAGTGCGAAGAATATAATAAAGAAAATGTAAAGAAACTTGTTCAGCACTTTAAAGAAATTTTAATAATAATAATAACACTTATGTTAACAATAGTAAAACAAATGCAAAACTTATCCGCTGCAATCATTAGACTTCACATAAGCACAAAGTTTTTTAATTATTTTCAAAAAACCACTGTAATTAAATTTAAACTTTGCAGAAATTAACAAACACAACTTAAAGAAATTTTAGCGCGTTGCCAACTGATTTGATCATAAGAAGTTCGGTCAAAGTCCTTTCGAGGGCTTAAATGGAAATTTTTTTGACGTAGAATACGTCATTGTCGGAGGTAAGTAGGATGGTTGATAGTGATCAGGTGTCGGTATTAAGGCCACAATTTGAGCCTTTGGTGTGCCTAAAGTACTGATCGTACAATGTTGATGTTAGCACTTGTTGGTCTGCTTGATCCTCACTGGGAGAAAAATTCATGTTTGAACTCTCTAACTTAAATAAATTTTACACAATTACATGAAATATAAAGCCAACATTTAATGTTTTTGTTTGCTTAAGTTTGCTACCTATTTATCGGCAGTTTCCGGTTTTATCGACAAAATCATAAAATTTGTATGGGAGCCCCGCTAAGGAGTGGTCGGAGGGAATAGGTGTCCAAGGCAAAAATGTTCCTTTTGCAAAAGTAATGGGGGTCGATGATACATATTAACCCTTTCCGGCACTCTTTTAAAGGTCATATGCTCAGTTGTATGGAATAAAGATACAAAAACCATAAAACTTGTATAGGACCCCCCTAAGGAGTAGTCGGAGAGAATAGGTGTCAAAGGCAAAAATGTTTCTTTTGCAAAAGTAATGGGGGTCGGTCATAGATATTAACCCTTTCCGGCACTCTTTTAATAGTCATATGCTCAGGTGTATGGAATAAATAAACAAAAACCAAAAAATTTGTATGGTAGCCCCCCCTAAGAAGTGGTCGGTGGGAATAGGCGTCAAGGGCAAAAATGTTCCTTTTTCAAAAGTAAGGGGGGTCGGTCATACATATTAACACTCTCCAGCACTCTCTTAAAGGTCATAAGCTCAGGTGTATGGAATAAATATACAAAAACCATAAAATTTGTATGGGAGCCCCCCTAAGGAGTGGTCAGAGGGAATAAGTGTCAAGGGTAAAAATGTTCTTTTTGCAAAAGTAATGGGGGTCGGTCATACATATTAACCCTCTCCGGCACTCTTGTAAAGGTAATATGCTCAGGTATATGGAATAAATATTTTGCTAAATATTTTTTAAAAAAGATGTCATCAAAAGCGAATTGAATAATTCTACGTCTTGTGTTACGACATAGTCAAAACTACTGTATCTTTTATTGTTATTGTTTTTATTGTTGGATAAGAAGCAGGACAATTATTAGAACAAATATAGGAATAAGGATGAGGACAAGTTTGGCAACAAAGGATATGATAGGAACAAGAATAAGGACAAGGCTTAAAATACGCTGTTATAACAGCGGATGTAGGATTCGCCGGAGGGGAGGGCTTAGCTAACAGCCCGAGGGGGAGGAGGGGGGTTGAAACGGCTTTTAGGGCTTATTTTCATTTGTTCCATACAAAAAAATTCTCCAAGGGGAGGACTAAACTCTTTTCAGCCCGTATGTAGATCCGGCACTGGTCCACGATATAGCTAATTTAATTTTTTTTTATAAAGTAAAGCCTCGAAAGGATAAATGAAAATTGAAAAAAATATTTAATAATATAAGTTGAATTGAATTCTATTTCGAATTTTTTAAGAAACTCTCTAAAAGTGAAATTTTTTTTTCTAAGTGTAGTTAGAAGTTACTCTTAAGAGTCGGGGATACACATGTGAGTGTGAATGTGGGATACTGAAGTTTATGGAAATCCTGTTGAGTTTACCTGTGAAAGTGCAGGGTGGAAACTTGCACGATGCCTTTCTTTAAAAGAGGAAGAATTGATGCATAATTAATGATAAATTTTCCTTCGTAACATTGGAAACTACTGAAAGTGCATGTTCTTTTCAAAGTCTTCAACAGATGACTACTAATAGATAACTGTATTATAAAAATGTAGTATTCAAAATTTCAATTCAACAACAAACTTCCTACTTTTCTTAGTATTTGTAAATATTACTTGTGAGCCACTACTTTGGCTACCAAAGATAACTTCAAACTACGTACAAAACCATCATTATAAGCTGTAGAAAATGTTTAAATAAGAGTCAACTAATAACAACAACTTGAGCTAAAGGCCAAAACTAAATTTCTGCTCAAGTGAAATAGGCCAAGTTTAACCTTTATCTTGTTGTTACAGCAGCTACTCATTCCATAGTTATTTTCAAATTCATTTTCATTTTGCGTTGGCAGCTTCTTTCGGGGAAGTGTTAAAAGTCGTTCATAAAATTCAAGCAGCCACAATTTAAACTCTTGCATTTTATTTGTTGTTGTTATGCAAAATATTTTTGCCAAAATAAGCAAGCAAAATGTATGCAACAATTTTTGGTTTCTCTTCTCGTCATCCTGCATTTCGCTAGGAACTAGCTTCCTTTCTCGACTCAGCGTCAACATGTTTTAAATTTGCATAAATTTTCTGGCATAAAACTGAGGATTAGTAAACAAGTTTTTCGATAATTCGCTTTAATTACAATTTAATGCTTGGCATTATTTACAGTTTGAATTGCAGCCAGCTTAAGACTGTATCTCTTACAAGCAATAATAACAAGCTGGCTTAAAGGATGCTTCATGAGTTTCATTTTTATTGCTTTTAGAAATTAAGTGTTTTTGGCATTGACAAGAAGAATATATGTACATACAATTTATCTACGCTTCCATGTCGAGTAATGAGCTAAAACAATTCAATGAGAAATAATATGTATGTATTTATTTGAAATGGATATATGACTGTTGGAGTTCTTAAGTGTTTTAAGGCTATTGGAGAGAAATTCATGTACATACATATTTTTTATGTCGGACAGATTTAATCCTTTTGTGAGAATATAGTTTAAGAGTAAATTATTTTATGTGTTCAAATGAGAAAATGAATCAAAGAGTATGTAAACGAGTTAATGTACATATTTTTCTTTGGGGTTTTTTGACGACGATCCTGATAAGGCGACGCTTTAGGGTCTGGCGAGTCTGATTGCCTGAACTTGACAATACCAGCATTATCCATGTCAAAATCGTCTCAAGTTGAATCAAATCTCTCAGTGGTGATTTTAAGAAATGGAACCCTAACCATTGTTATTTTCACGGCGTATCAGAATGGTATGCTTTCAGCCTTTAAACGGTTGTGTGTTTGAAGCTCATTACGTAAAAAAATAATTCGAATGAAAAAGAAAAGAATAAGGAAAAAAATTATCCCCAAATCTGAGGACGACTACCGAAAACGAAGAACTGACCACAATTTATGTATATGCGCGTCCAAACCCTAAAAAAGGGGGTTGCTATTTATATTTCTGGTCCAATAATGAAAAACAAAAAAACATTTTTGATCCAAAATTGGTTTTATTGTTCTTCAAAATATTCTCCATTAAGATCAATAACTTTTGCATGCGCTTGAACCAATTTTTACAGTACTTTTTCCACTCCAATTCATGTAACTCTAAAAGAAATAAGCTTGGGTAGTTCATGAACGAACTAAAGAGTGATTTTTTAAGTGCCTGATAACTTTTTTTTTAAAAAAAACGCATAAAATTTGCAAAATCTCATCGGTTCTTTATTTGAAACGTTAGATTGGTCCATGACATTTACTTTTTGAAGATAATTTCATTTAAATGTTGACCGCTGCTGCGTCTTAGGTGGTCCATTCGGAAAGTCCAATTTTGGGCAACTTTTTCGAGCATTTCGGCCGGAATAGCCCGAATTTCTTCGGAAATGTTGTCTTCCAAAGCTGGAATAGTTGCTGGCTTATTTCTGTAGACTTTAGACTTGACGTAGCCCCACAAAAAATAGTCTAAAGGCGTCAAATCGCATGATCTTGGTGGCCAACTTACCGGTCCATTTCTTGAGATTAATTGTTCTCCGAAGTTTTCCCTCAAAATGGCCATAGAATCGCGAGATGTGTGGCATGTAGCGCCATCTTGTTGAAACCACATGTCAACCAAGTTCAGTTCTTCCATTTTTGGCAACAAAAAGTTTGTTAGCATCGAACGATAGCGATCACCATTCACCGTAACGTTGCGTCCAACAGCATCTTTGAAAAAATACGGTCCAATGATTCCACCAGCGTACAAACCACACCAAACAGTGCATTTTTCGGGATGCATGGCCAGTTCTTGAACGGCTTCTGGTTGCTCTTCACTCCAAATACGGCAATTTTGCTTATTTACGTAGCCATTCAACCAGAAATGAGCCTCATCGCTGAACAAAATTTGTCGATAAAAGTTGCCCAAAATTGGACTTTCCGAATGGACCACCTAAGACGCAGCCGCAGTCAACATTTAAATGAAATTATCTTCAAAAAGTAAATGTCATGGACCAATCTAACGTTTCAAATAAAGAACCGATGAGATTTTGCAAATTTTATGCGTTTTTTTTAAAAAAAAAGTTATCAGGCACTTAAAAAATCACTCTTTAGTTCAATTGAACTATTCCCACTAGTGAACTATGTACACTAGTTCAGTGTTTTTTGTTCTTTTATTTCATTTTAGTTCAATTGATTTTACAGCGAGTAGGAACGAAACGAACGATAGCAAAAATAACTTAATTTACCAAGCTATGGTTTGAGTCCTTGGTTTGTCGAAACGAACTAAAAGGCCTAGCAAACTAAAAGACCGAACGAACTAAAAGAACTAATGAACAAAAAGAATGAACGGAATATAACATGCAACGAACAAAAAGAACGAACGAACTAAAAGAACAAAAGACTTAACCAAAATAGACAGAACGAGACATAACGAGTAAGTTCGAACAAATGGAAGCCATTGTTAAAACCCAAAATGCACATACGTAACTAATCGAAACTGAACGAAACATTGCGACGAGACGTTTTGTTCCGTAACAACCGAACTTTTAGCGTCTCAACTCGTCAACAACAGCTGTGCAGAGTAGTCTTTTTCTTTTTCAGACGATTGGAGGAACTCGTTTCATTTTGGGTTAAATGTCAAGACAGACGTAACGATTGCAAACGTTCGGCAAGTTGCAACCGTCTCGTTTCGTCTATTTTGGTTAGGCCTTAAATGAACGAACTAGTTCATTACGTACGATTGAACAAAAAAGAGCGATCTTTGTGGTGAACTAAAATGCCCAAGCCTAAAAAGAAGTTTTGAATGCAACGACCGCTTCGTCGGGTGTCGGAAATTTTTGTTTTTTTATTTCCGGAAATATCAAAACAATAATCATTGGATGCCAAACGAGAGCTGTACGGAGAATGAACCATAAATTCGTCTTTTTAGCTGGTCAAAAAGGTCTTTGTATGAGCAGAAGTGTGAGAGGTCGCATTGCCATGTAACTATTCGCCTCTTCTTCGACAATTTTTTTTCCGAATTTCTCCGATGTCTTTTGGCAAACAAATGGTCAAAAAAAAAAGAGGCAGCCATTTGCTTTGATGTACTACCTACTACCGCGAATAACTTTTGATGGATTTAGCTCTGTTTGAAAGACCCATACAGTTGATCGGTGGTTTTTTTTCGGGCGCATACGCATAAATTTATGGTTCGTCACCTGTATAGATGTTATACACCTTTGATGTACCTTTCGTCCCGGAGCGAACGTCGACCACGATTGAATTCGTTATAATCGGCTATGGGCTGAACCACTACATTTAAAGATTATGTGTTGTTTCTGTGTTTGTCTTTTGTCTAAGATTTGTTGTTGCGTTTTGTGCTGCTACATAAGCCTTTGCTCTCTATTCTTGCTCTCAACGCTCCTAGAGCTCTCTCTGCCCAAAGCTGGTTATAATCCTTTTCTACAATGCTGTTGATTCGTGTTTTATCGCCGTATAAAGAATTTAATTCATCTATAAATTCTTGCCTTGATAATCCATGTCGAAAGTTATGAAAATTATTGCACAAAAATGTTCACGAGTTAATTCTTTTTTTGCCCAAGAGGAATTTTTCAAGTTACTTTAAATAACACAAACTGCGCTCAGATGGCAAAATGTTTTAAAGAAGAATATGTTCAACTATGTCAAGCTTCTAATAGAAATGTCAGATGGGAAGTATTGCTACTTACTGTTGCCAAGGCCAGTAATGTAAATAGCAACCTTGGTACAAAGCTAATATCACTACACTCCTAGAAATGTGATGAAGGGGTAGAGTTGCTCATGGCATCATGTGTTATCTACAGTGACTATGAGGAGAAGTACGAGATTTGGAACAATTCGCCATAACCTGGTTTAAAGCTAAATTTTCGCGTGCACCCCACAGTTGAGTAGGACGATGAGACCTAAAAAAGTTTCTACGAGCGATTTCCAAGTCCGATATAAAAATTTTACTTTGTGACATAAGCAGTAAGATGGGCAAAGAAACCTTTTTTACTCTTAAGAAACTTAAACTCTTTGGAAACTTCTGCATTCATGATATTACATCCGTTTAAGGGACGAGGATTATTGACTTCGGCCCAACACAAAATATGGCCGGAAATACCACTCGATTCAAGCATCTCACCCAGGGCCACCTGGGTGTTCCCTTATCAAAAGACATACAACCAAACTGTTAACGCACAAGCGAGTGCATTTTCTCAAAACTCTCCTTAACATGAACAGAGTAGATCTTGTGAAGTCAGATGCTCTTGGCATTCTAGGCATATCGATCGACTCGGTCTTCGTTGGAATGATCACATTTTCGATGGTTCAAAAGAAACAGCCTAGTGCATAGGTTTTTTAAAACGGTGTAAGAAATACTTCACTCCAACTGAGCTTAGCAAGATCTATACCTCATATATAAGGCCGTAAATGGAGACCCATTCGTATATTTTGGCAGAAGTTTCAAGATCTCATTTGAAGCTTTTGCATTGAATTCAACAAAGTGCGATATATCTGATAAGGGATGAAAACATTTCATCGTCTATTAACTCTTTTGGGCATCGACGCAATGCTGGTTGCCTAAGCCTTCTATACAAGTACTACAAGGTAAGTGTTCAAGGGAGATATATAAATGATCTAACGCTATCAGCTCGTGTGTTTCACAGATTCAATCGAGGCCCATCTCTATACCACTGCCCTAATGCCACATAGAACCTCGCATTCCCAGATAATTCGTTCTTTAGTTATACAGTTAAATTGTGGAACAATCTTCCTGCGTGCGAGTTTTCCGGCAGTTTTTCTCTGTATGATTTCAAAGCAAATTTTCATCGATACTACTCCATCTTTTCACCCTCCAACTAGCTATCGCCCTTCTTCCAAATCAGCACAATGCTTTCGCATTTAAAGCGGGCTACCCCGGAGCGTTGGTTTGTTCTAAAAAAAAAAACAAATACATCTCACTTTTTCCGCTTGATACGTACGCCTGCCGAAGAGGTGATTCGATACCATCATCTTCGCCGAAACCAGTGACACAACCAGAGAGTGTCGCGACGCCACTGCAGAGAAAGCCACCACCTACAAAGCTATGCCGCAATCAATTATAACGCATGCTGCTAAGGAACGATACAAAGGGAAAAGTAGGGAAGCAAGCCGCATTTTCAGGCGGAAGAAAAAGAGAGACAAAAAGGCTTGATTGTGAGAAAATGGAGATGCATGGCAACAGGAATAATCTCCGAAATTTTTTCGAAAAGATAAGATCTTTGCCCGATGGACTTAAGATCGGGATCTCTTCCCACACTTCCTGCAGGGACGAAAACGGGAATTTAGTGACAAATATCCAGAGTACACTGTATTTTGTATGCAACACTTCTTTAGTGTAACACTTCTTTGAATGACGCCTCTGGAAGCAATCCCACCAATAGAGATGATTTCCAAGAATCACCAATCGGACACGATGTTGTCGAAGTTCCACTGCCCGATTATAATGAAGACTGACAGCTTAAGTGTGTTCAGCCCATAAAAAGGCGACAAGATAGGTGATTCCACCATTTGCACTAACTACAGTGGAATTGCCTTCTTTATATCGATTAAAAGGTTCTGTCGAGCGTATTATATTAAAGACTGAAGTCCACCGTAAACCAACTGATTGGACCTTATCAGTGTAGCATCAGATCTGTCAAATCCATAATCGACTAGATATTTACTACGACAAATCTTGGAGAAAACTCAAGAAACAGAAAACGGAACACACCATCTTTTTGTCGATTACAAAACCGCCTTCGACAGTCCACTAAGGAATCAATTATACTCCTTCATGTCTGAATTTGGTACACCCACAAAGCTTATCTGTATCTCGAGGATGGCGCTAAATAACACCAGTAATGGAGTAAAAATTGGGAGACGCTCTCCTCTCCTTTCAATACCAAACGAGGTATCAGACAAGGTGATTCCTTATCATGCGACTTTTTAATTTTTATGATGGAGAAGATATGCATCACCTGCTTATCTGAGATGCTGTGGCATGGTTCTACAAGCGAGTAATGCTGCTGGCTTCTGCTGATAATATTGATATTATTGGTCATAATGACAAAAAGTCAGTACAGCCATCTCCAGAGTAGATAATTAGCTCATCGAATTGTTCTTCCAGTAACTCCCTCTGTACTCACGAGCAGCCTGTCCAAAGCCGGGATAAATTAGGATGATCGCAGGCAACGAGTTCGCTCTACCCTGTGTAAATGTAGAGGGACTACCCAGATCCTGCAGTTGGTCGCCCAATCTGGTGAGTAGATGGACCGTTTGACTAGATCAACGATAGCGTATGCCTATGAAGTAATAACAATGATATTTAAAATTTGTTAGCACGAGGATAGTTGTTACGCTCGACAGACGTACTATCACAATTTCTACCGGCACATTGGCATTGCGGTCTCTGGATTGTATTATAAAGACTGGTTAAAACGATGGTTTATGTGGCGTATGATATGGTGTACAAGAGGTGTGAGAATTGGGTGTTTTGAGGTGAAAAGTATATCTTAATGGCCTCGGAGTGCCAGTTTGAAAAGGAGCAAATAGTGGTGACCATGTGTCACACACAGTCAGAAATGGTGTGGTCTCGCTGTAGCACGTCCAATAGTGGTGGCTTTTGCTACTGCCGTCCTGAACGATGGGTGCAGATGTGTCGGTTTGTGTTAGTGAGTGTCGAGGTAAATCCCTTTTGCTCGGGGAGACTATCGTTGGGCTCTTCGGGGACTATCGTGCTGGCTGTGGTATTTCAATGTTGCGAACAGTTCTGTGATCGGCATGGAGTTGCGCTTATGAACCGGGTGGTAATGCCCTCAAATTGTCAGATATATTAGATGGTTCTCTATTTCCACCATTTAATGTGGATGGCGACCAAAGTAATCATCCATAATTGGTACTGTTGCGTTTCAGCATTAGTTGCTATCAATACAGTATATTTATTAATTTAAAAATATGGTGTGTAACCGTGTAACCAGTGTATGGTGTGTACCCGGTGTTGAAACTACTATGACAGGGCGTTGGTCGCGTCTGGAGTCATGGAAATGACGCCCAGAGGATGTATGATGAACGGTTTATGCTATTAGCAAGACACAAACGTCCTGAAGATTTATCTCCTGAGCATCAATTCCATGAACCTCGACCTCATTGCCATGGGGCAAGGTGAAATTAAGCCTATGCGGCAGGTGTCCGCGTTTCAATAATAAGGGATTTCAATCTGTCCTTCCAGTAAATGCAGATAATACTTGCGTCAACAAACAAATAGTCCCAACGAAAAAACCGCGTCACAATTGACTACACCTTGTAGGGAATTTCATATACCTGTGGTACACCATACTCCTTCAACGTCAACACAGCTTTCAGAACTTCAAATACATAAGATCCAATATTAACTTCTTCAACCATATCAGAATTAAGATTAAACGAAGGACTACCAACAGGTGTTACTTCGAGCTCAATAGGCAATTGAAAGGGAGAACTCTATCTCCTGACGAGCAAAATTCACGCTGTATAAGTCACTTATCATGCCCGTCCTAGTATTATATTCACCAGAAACCTGGACGTTGGGAAGTTCCATTGAAAAGACTTTGGGGGCATCGAGAAAAATATCCTTCGTAAGATCTATGGTCTAATCTGCATCAATGGTGAGTACCGGATTCAATGGCAACAAGAGCAATGTGCGTCTATTATTTTGTTCATTGACATAGTACAATGTTACTTCGCAGGTGAGGTCATGTTGACCGAATGAAAACTAGGCTACAGTGAAAAATTAATTCGATTTGGTACCCAAGGGCAGTCACCGCAGAAGTGGACGTCAAACTCACGATGTTTCGAATTTCCAACTGGCGCCACTAATCGTGCGACAAAAGAGGCCAGCGCAATGGCTTAGATGAGGCCAAAACCGACTTAGAGCCCGAACAGAACCAAAGGGCTGTCGGTTGTCGGGTGCGCTGTGCAACAAAATACATAAAAATGTATGCAGCCGCCAAAAATTAAATCGCCGTAGAAATCCGCGACGGAAAATGCCAGAATAGAATAATTTTTATTTTTTCTCCGACGGCTGGCAGATCTCTCTTTGAGTGGCAACACTTAATTGCAATATTTTATTTTAGAATTGGCTGTGTTCAGTGCTGACGTTTCGTGTTGTATGTGTGTGTTGCATTCCATGACCTGACGTTTCGTTTTGTGTGTGTGTGTATTGCATTTGTACCATTCTCACACCGAAAAACAACGCTGATCCGACAACCGCTCCTATTCTGGACGAGTTCTCAGCGGATTTATACGAGAGATTACCGCCAACCGACAGCCGCTTTGGTTCTGTTCGGGCTCTTACTGTTGGTAGTGCCAAGAGTAATTAAGTTAGTATTTGAACCGTAATATATCAGACGAGACACATTCAAATAAACTGTAATGCTTAATTTTGATTTAGTTTTAAGAAACTGCCACCGGGACAAATGTGTCCCACTAGCTTCGAAAGGGTTAAACGCAACAATGTTTTAAACAACTCAAAAAATCTGACATAACCAAAATTTAATTTTTGGTCAAAAAGCCACAAGCAAGATGTTGCAATGTCACCACGTGGCTAACAAAGCAATTTCACATGATTTACTTCGTACAACACATGCAGGCGATGCAGTAGACGATGTCCAACATGGTTAGACTAGGGTCAGACACACAAAAATGCAGCAAAGTAGTCTGGAAAAACATACCGCAGCGTAGCGTCTGAAGCGTGCATAGTTTTCAAATACACGGAACAGAGTAAAAACATGATTGGGATGGACACTGCTCCAAAGAGAGAGAGAGAGATAGAGCACCACGATTGTTAGCAGACAACAAAATAAGTCTTGTGTAGCTACTTAGAAGAAATGAAATTTCCATATAAATTGAGGTGGTCCATAGACCAAACCACCCCTTAACCCACCACCCAAACACCACCAACAACCGCAAAAACTTTCCATGCCTTAGGGATCATTTATCAAACAAAAATAGTTGGTGGATAGAATAATATAGTAGAGTAAAAAGCAAGTCTGATATGATACTCGTATGTATGGATAAAGATGCCTGTTGTTGTCCAACATAGTCTGATTATAAAAATTCAATGGTTTTTCCTCCACATCCTGCAACTGATATTGATATTTGAAAATTTTATAGTATTTTTAGTGATGCGGTTTATTGCCAAGTTTGCTTCAGTTATTGCCTACCCTGACTACGACGTCTTCGATGGAGCATAGAAAATCACGTGGGACTATTTACAGCTAAACTATTTGCCCCAAAAAGAAAAGAACTAAAAAAAAAGCGAAAAAAGGGCCAATCAAATTAACATGAAAATGCAATTTTTGTACATTTAGCTGAGGCAAGTACCAAATTTAATGTGAGCAACATTTCGTCCTTTTTTTCGGTGCAGGTTGTTGTAGTTGTTGCTGGCTATTTTTTAAGCTAAGCACATGGTGTTTGTTGTTGTTTTTGCTTGTTTAGTAATAAATTGAATTTTTGTTTCTCCCTGTGGCCACCCTTGATATTCGGGTCAAACCTAGCAGCTATGACGAAGAATTTAATTTTCTAACAAACAGGAGATGGTCTTGTCTGGCTCGAAGGTTCTTTCGCCTTATCGTCTACTGATTCTTGCTGTCTTTGCTGCTGCTGATGATGATGATGATGATGATGATGATGATGATGTTGTTGTTGTTGTTGTTGTTGTCGTTGTTGTTGTTGTTGTTGTTGTTGTTGTTGTTGTTGTTGTTGTTGTTGTTGTTGTTGTTGTTGTTGTTGTTGTTGTTGTTGTTGTTGTTGTTGTTGTTTTTATTTTGGTTGTTGTTGTTGTTCACTTGTGCTATTTCATTGACATTTTTTTGGCCATCGATGCTTGTTGCAAAAATTTTTGATTTTCCTTAAATGCTAAGCAAAATTTTCAGTCAATTGGTCCAACACCCTCTCTCTCTCTCTTTCTCTCTCTCTCTCTCTCTCACTCACTCTCTATTCTATTTACTCCTCTCACTCTTGTTTTCTCCCTATATTCACCCGAAATGTCATCATCAGTGTGCTTGATAGTCAATGTCCTGCCTTTGTTGTTGTTCTTGTTGCTGTTATAGCCACTATTATTATTGTTCTGTGTGACATTTTCTCTGTTTCCCGAAATTTATACACATTGTTTATGGCATTCCATTCGCTTTGGCAAAAAAGTTTTTCTGTCTGCCTGTCGGTTGGTATGTCTGCAGTGCGGTATCCTTGAAACCACTCACAATCAGTTCGTTCGTACGCTTCCAGTTCTTCGATACCATCAACTATGCCTTCACAATTTCAGTTTTCTACATACTTTCAGTTTTTAGTCCTTTGCCTCTGCTCTACTCTACTCCTTCTCTTATGGTTCATCTCTTTCTAAGCCCTTCATTCAAATATCATTTGTATGCAAAATAAGCTGTTTGTATCTTTTGGATTTTTGCAAATGGAATTTATATCGAAAGGAAATTAAGTGGTTATTGAGAAATGTTTGATTTGTGTCTTCATTTATCTCCATGCGTGTATGTGGGTATGCCAGGCACATGTGTACGTGCGTTTGGTTTTCCATCGAGTGTGTGTGTGTGCTCTTAAGGACATTGTGATTTGCGTTGAGAAAATTTGTATTCTGATATGCTTAAGGATATCTTCATTAACTGAATTGAAATGCGAAAAATGCACAATGAAAAATGTTGTTCAATGATTTATGTTAAGGACTCGTTTAAATGAAATGATTTGTGTTTTCTGACTGGCACACACACATACACATCCATCTAGTCAAATTCTTGAAATTCCTAAATAAATTACTTTTTGCCAAACCAAATTGTATAAGATTAAGTTTTTTTATTGCTTAAATAATTGCGCATATTTTACAATTTATTCTGAGAAGGATTTAATCAATTTCATGTCTCTTCGGTCTTTTTTTTTCATTTTCTTTTGCCAAGTGATGCAATAGAGGTATTCAATATATACATGCATAGCCTGGCAAACAAAATTTCATAAATTTCAAAGAATATATTCGGAGAATTTGGCCAGAATACCTTCATCTTTGGACTGAGGCTTGGTATAAGAATTCTTTTTCCAAAGGTAGAATATTTTTTTCCAGGAACTCAAGACCATTACAGAGCCAATGTAGAGCAGTGTTATTTTTATTTCTTTACCTTCATCTTTGGACTGATGCTAGGTCTAAGAATTTCTTTCCAAAGGTGATATAGTATTTCCAGGAACTCAAGAGCATTACAGAGCTGATGTAGAGTAGTATTATTTTTATTTCTTTATTTTTTAAGTTTACTCCTTAAGAACCCTAACATAAAGTGCGGAGTACGAAAAAAAGATGGCGGATAAAATCAAGTGCAAGCAAACAGTGAAGGCGTTATCTTTTTAAATCGCTCTGTTCCACGTTAAAACGCCACTTATATACGCAAAAGGATATTTGATGTAATTGTTTACAAATACAGCAAAATAAATTGGCGAGCTTTGGTCTACGAAGCCATATCTTCTCAAGAAAGACTTCGGCATCTATCAAAATGTTGGCAGTTTGCCAACTCTAGCTCCTTGTGATAATGCTTACTTGAAAAGAAATACCAACCACGATATTCAAAGCAAATCAACTCTTGGGGACATATGGGCCGAGGGATGCCATTTTGCCTAACGGTATATAAATTCTTTTGGTCACAGATTATAAATCAGTCAATCAGAACCCGAACTTCATACCTTTAAACGGTTGTGCGTCGGGCTTAAAGCCCATTACGTAAAAAACCATTTCAATGAAACTAAAAAGAATACAGATAAAAATAATCCCCATATCTCATGACGACCACCACAAACGAAATGGTTTACGGATATGCACTTGGAACGTCCAAACCCTTAATTGGGATGGTGCCTCTATCCTACTGATGAATATTTTGGAGAGATATAAACCTGATATAACTGCAATCTAAGAAATGCGATGAAGCTGCTCACGACAACCATCCTGTCATATCTACTACAGCGCCCATGCAGAGAAGCACGAGTTTGGATGCGAATTTGTGGTTGGCAAGAGACTACAGCATTATATCCTGCGATTCATGCCTGTGAACGAATGACTTGCCATAATCCATCCTATTATGAAAAATGTTCTCCCGGGAATTGTAAAAGGGAGTTTCCGCTACCCGGGATAATATTTAGGGCTGAATAAGTTTCAAGGCAAAATTCTTCAATATAAGCCTTTTGTGCTCCGACAGAAGATACGGAGGATGAGACAAAAGAAAGCTTCTATGAGCGTCTTGAAAACGTCTATGAGCGTTGCCCCCATCACGACATAGCAGTCGTGCTTGGTGACTTCAACCCCAAGGTGGGAAAGGAAAATACCTTTGGTCCAAAAATTGAAAAGTTCTATGACAAAACCTCCTATAACGGAATGAGGCTAATTAGCTTTGCCACGGCGCGAAACATGGTCGTTAGTAGCACTAGATTCAAGCATCTCAATATTCATAAAGCAACTTGGCTGTCTCCTGATCAAAAGACATGCAACTAAATTGATCAAGTCTTGATTGACCGAAGGCACTCTTCCAGTGTTTTAGATGTACGCACGATCCGTGGTGTCAATACAGACTCGGATCATTATCTTGTCGCAGCCAAGATCCGTACATGTCTGTGCGCAACCAAGAATGCGCGGAATCCAGCACAGAGAAAGCTAGACGTTGAAAAGCTGCAATCAAAACGAAAAACCGAAGACTTCGCTACTCGACTCTCACTCCTGCTTCAAGAAAGAAATCCTCCGATTGAAGATATATGCGCGCAGTGGAATCACATTTCCCACTCTATGCATACAGCTGCCGAAGAGATGATTGGCTGTCACCGCCCTCGCCGAAACCAGTGGCACAACCAGGAGTGTCGCGACGCCACTGCAGAGAAAGACGCCGCCTACAAAGCCACCCTGCAGTCGGTTGTAACGTGTGCTGCTAAGGAGCGATACAAAGAGAAGAGGAGGGAAGAGAGACGCATTTTCTGGTGAAAGAAAAGAGAAGCGGAAAAGCGTGAGTGCAAAAAAATTCAGATGCATAGTGACAGGAATGAGGTCCGAACATTTTTCGAAAAATAGACGCCTGGCCGATGGTTTCAATACCGGGGCCTCTTGTTGCAAGGATGAAAACAAAAATCTAGTGAAAGATATCCAGAGTACACTGATAATGTGGAGGGAACACTTCTTTAGGCTTCTGAATGGCAACGCTGACAAGAAATCTGCCGATAGAGATAAACCCCAATTGTGAACGACAGCGTTTAACTTCCGCTGCCCGAATTTAATGAAGTCTTGACAGCTATAGCTCGGCTTAAAAACAACAAAGCCGTATGAGCCGAATGCTTACCTGCAGAGCTCTTCAAGAATGCAGGCGAAGCTCTATTTAACTGCATTGATGAGCTTCTATGCAGAATATGGTCGGAAAAATTAATTCCAAACTATTGGAACCTTAGTGTGCTCTGCCCAATTCTCAAGAAAGGCGATTCCACCATTTGTTTCAACTACTGTGGGATAAGTCTTCTTAATATTGCATATAAGGTCTTGTCGAGCATATTATGTGAAAGACTGAAGCCCATCGTAAGCCAGCTGATTGGACCTTATCAGTGTGACTTCGGACCTGACCACCTGAAATTCACCATAGACCAGATATTTACGCTATGAAAAATCTTGGAGAAGACTCTACAGAAACAAATCGACACACACCATCTTTTTGTCGATTTCGAAGCCGCTTTCGAATCATCTATATTCCACCATGTTTGAATTTGGTATTCCAGCAAAGCTCATCCGCTTTTACAGAATGACACTGAGCAACAACAGCAGCACAGTTAAAATCGGGAAGGATCTCACTCCTCCATTTGATAGCAAACGAGGTTTCAGACAAGGTGATTGCTTATCGTGCGAATTTTTCAACCAAATGATGGAGAAGATCATTCGAGTTGCTGATCTGAGACGGATTGGCACGATATTCTGCAAGAGTAGTATACTGCTTTCGTATGCTGATGGTATCGTTATCATTGGCCAAAGTACACTCGAAGTCAGTGCAGCATTCTCCAGATTAGCAAAAGAATCAAGTCAAATGGGTTTTGCAGTGAACGCAGATAAGACAAAATACATAGTGTCAACAAGCAAACAGTCTCAGCGTGTTGGAAAGAACGTCACTGTTGACAAAACTCTCTTGGAGGTTGTTAAGGACTTCGTCTACCTGGGATCCAGCATAAACTCTTTCAACTATATCAGTATTGATATAAAACAAAGGATAACTCTTACCAACAGGTGTTATTTTGGGCTGAGTAGGCAATTGAGAAGCAGAGCCCTCTCTCGTTGAGCAAACTCACGCTCTATAAGTCACTAATCATGCCCGTCCTATTATATGCAGCACGAAGTTGGACGTTGAGCAGTTCTGATGAAAAGACTTTGGGAGCCTTTGAGAGAAGGATCCTTCGTAAGAACTTCGGTCCAATCTGAGTCAATGGCGAGTACTGAATTCGATGGAACCACGAGCTGTAAATAGCTCGTGGTTCCATCGAAATTCGAAGAAAAATAGAAAGAAAAAGAAAGAAAATATTCAATTCGGTGCCCGGTGGTGGTCAACGCAGAAGAGGACGTCCACATCTTCGTTGGAAGGACCAAGTGTTGGACAAACTGACGACGTTTGGTGCTTCCAAATGCAGCGTTATAAAGTGGTAAATCAACCCAATACTCAAGACTTCAATGAAGAATCGTCTGTCTGGGGATATCAGGATATCAGAGCTTCGGGATTCAAGATAACCTCTGAGTTCCAGAGGCTTCAACTATGGCTTCTTTCAAGTAGTCCTACTAAAAATATTTATATCCGTGAGAGAACATTTAAACTGAGAGCTTTAATCTGAGAGAGCAGCTATTTGATCGAAGCAAAGCCTGGACTTTTCTTAAAGACCGCAAATGAGTTAGGTAACGAATTCCTAATATAATTCGCAGTTGGATCGCCGTTGAAATTATTACATTATGAAGAATTTTGGCAAAATAATGGATCCTCCGAATCATGACTGAAAATTGTGACAAATTTTATACATACAAACCATTTGATATTACTGTCGACATGCTTAATATTTCAACTTGATGAGTAAGTCCTGAAATTTTTATTCACTTATTCGGATAATGATAAAAACAACCAACAACAGTTATTGACAAAACAAATACAAACTAAACGAAAAAAAAACCAAAAATCATTGCAGCTACTTCTTCGCTATATCCCAAATCTTGTCCTTTTGCGTGTCCTTCGATTGTTCTTCCATATAATTAACGTTGGCAAGAGCAATTTTAATGAGCCCGCCAAAATCATGCATGAGCCAGAAAATGCAAATGTTGCGACATAGCCGCCCGTGAGCTCTATGAGAAGTCCACCGGTAAAGGTACCTATAAAAACACCCGCACCCATTGCCATGGCTGTGAGGCCAAAAGCATTCGTTAGTTTATCCAAACCAAGTACTTGGACATAGATAATGGCTCGCAATGTAGAATAGAAAGCTGTTGTATGAACCAATGGTTAAATAGTTATAGAAAATATTATACAAAGAATATATTACCTGGTGCTATGGCAAAACAAACGGCAAACACGAATTGAAACCACACAACATCTTTGCCATACAGAGAACTCAACAATGTGATCACTCCGCCAAAAACAATACCATAACCACAGATAGCAATGGTATGATGGCGGAATTTGAAGGCTACGACGCCCGAGGCAATGCGAAAAAAGAAGTTCGAAAGACCAATGGCGGGAGATATAAGATTGGTATAGGATGTGTCGATTTCGGCACGCACTAAATGTTCAAAAATGCATGTTAGTGTTGATAGATCATTGGAAACTCTGACACTGACAAACCTTTGGAATAGACGAAGGGAATATTGAAGCCCATGGGAAAGAAGAAGGCCGAGGCGAGCAACACCTGAAACTCCATAATGCCCAAAAGTCTTAAATCGAAGAGCATATGAAATGCTCTCTTTACCTTTGGATGCAACCAATGTGCGGGCGATATGAATTCCAGAAATGCATTTGAGCCTCTTCTAGCTTTTTCAGCGTGTGATTGAATACTTTGCCTACTGAGGGACTCATGTCTAGCAGTCAAGTTGTAGTGAATGGACTCAGTCTAACGTGTTGAGAAAGAATTTAGATAAGAAAAGGATATGAAGGACATATTAAGTGTTCGTACTCTGTGATTAGCAACGGGTAGCATTTCAATTTCAATTTCCATGTCAATTTCATTATCATGTATTATTTCAGTTAAGCTTGATTGTTTGTACTCTTCAAACTCTGTTACCCCAGTATAATAGATATCCTGCCTATCCAGTGGATCTTGACGTATAACTACGCGTTTTTCATCCGGATTTTGTTGGGAAACACGCACACGTTGCTCCATGAAACGTCTAAAGGGTGGACAGCAGCTTTGAAAGCATTTGTTTAAGCGACTTGCTTCTCTCGATTTGGTCTCGTATTCAACTACGGGGATAGATGTTCTGAGCTAGAACTTTATGAAGATAACTGAAAATATATATATGCACCTAAAAGGTTGCCCTGCAGACTTCTCGAGTGTCTGTGCGTAGTCGACGGCTCATGCAGCGTTATTCTCGAATAGAAAAAAGAATGAATTCCAGTTTCATCAGAGTCCGTTTCAGTATCGGGCAAATTCTACAAATAGTAAATAGTAATAAGATCAATAGTTTCCTTAAGTTGTGGGCACGAGGTGAACTAACATGGTCCAACATTCGTCCAATGCGAGTGGGCTCCACCTCAATGTAGCAGAGTACAATCAACAGAACGAAAACCAAGAATAAAGCATGAATACGTGAGGTGTTGCGCCAGCCCACCTCGGGCGCCAGTTGACTGTTCATATAGGAGAAAATAAGTACGCCAGCTCCTGCACCTGAACATGATATGCCCGATGCAATAGGACGCCACCTTTCGAAATAATAGCCCACTATGAGCTGCGATGATGACCAAATCATGCTCATCGACATGCCACCTGAGAGAGTGAGCGAGTCACAGTCGAGTCTCACGAGTAAGAGTACAAAAATTAATACTCACCAAAAATACTGTAAAAAAGGATCAATGTGGCGAGATTAGGACTTAAAGTCGATATCAGTATGGTGCAAATAGCCATTGTTCCACCGAACAATGCAACTGGCCGAAAGCCATACTTATTAATGTAGGCACTTGTAATTGGACCTGTAAAGAAATAAATACCTTTGTGTGTGCTTATCACTAACACGCCAGAGTTTGTCAAGCACTAAGAACTGTACCAATTTGCGTGGAGGCAACTAGAGAGGTTGTAGAAGGACTTGAACCCATGTCTTCTGCTATGAAAGGCAATACAATGCCTAGCGAGAGCACGATGCCATCGACAATCACCTGACAGAGAAATGAGACGAATAGCACTAACCAGCCATAGCCGCCATCTGGTGGTATTACCATGTATACCTTTGCCATGTCAGAGGTTAAATAGTAAATAACTAAATTCTTACGAATACAGACCACAAAATACTTACGAATGCACCTCCTTGGCCTAGATAGGTAGTTTCACCATGCCCCCAGGGCTCAGCAGGCTTCTGGTGTCCTTTATTTGCTTCCTTTGACTTACTCATCCTCTTTCGTTTTGCTTTCATTTTTTCTAAGTACACCTCATAATTTTCAGAGTCTTCATCATTATCATTATCAGATAACTCTATAAATTTTTCTAATTCTGATTTTCCCATATCATTTTTGGTAACGTTATTTTCTGTAGGATTTTGTTCGGAACTTTCTGCTGTAGGAATTGAAAAAGGAATCACTTTGGGGAGGGAAACTGTTTCAGTAGTCTTGCTGTCTCTTTTTGTTTTTGCACGCTCATTTCCTGCATTATCTATGGGTTTTTCTTGTTCCTTAGAAATTCTGGTGCTTTTACTCGGCCGGTGTTCAGTACCTTCCGCAATTTTCGGCATCTGAGGTATTTCTTGCTTAACTTCCTTCTGACGATCAACATTTTCTGTTAACTTTTGAGGAGGCTTTTCTGTAGGTATTTCAAGAGCTTTTCCTTCAGTCTTTTTTTCTGTTAACTTTTGAAGAGGCTTTTCTGTAGGTATTTCTAGAGCTTTTTCTTCAGTATTTTTTTCTTCTTGTTTTTTTGGTGTCTTTTCTTCTTCTCTATCTACCTTTTTGTCTTCCCTTGTCATAGCAGGTTCCTCATTTTTCTTACTCTTCTTCGTTTGTATTGGTTTCGAGGTTTCCGGCTGTGCATCCAACTCATTCACACCTTCGGGTATTGACGGCAGTGGTTCAGTTGGTGCATTTGTAGGTTTCACCGTCACTTGTGGAACTAAACGGTCAGCTTCATTATCGGTCCTTGATATTGAATCACGAAAGCCTTCGCTAGAACTCTTGGCGTCAAAAAATTTGATATCTTCATCATCACTGGCCGAAATTGCGCTGTAGTAGACCCTTCTACTTTTTTTTTGCTTGGGATTTGTTTTGGAGCTGCTTGTTGGTTGTTCTTCATTCTGTCGATTTTGGCTTTGCTCCTTCTTATCTTGTTCTCTCTTCTCCTGTTCCCTTTTCTCCTGATCTCTCTTCTCTTGTTCTCTTTTCTCCTGTTCCTTCTTTTCCTTTTTAAGTCTTTTTCTCTCACTTTTTCTTAAGAAATAAATACATATTTGTTATCCCTGCTAAGCAGAATCTCCAAACGTTGTACTTACTCATCTTTGGGTTGATTTTCACTCATTATGTGTCGTTGTTAAAATGAATCTTAAAGATATACGCAATTTTATTTAGATAAATAATTTATAAACAAAAAAAAAAGATCTTTTGACAAAAGGCTATGACTTGAATATCAAAGAAAGCTTCTATTTCATATTATAAATAATTTCCTTTAAAAAAGTAATAAGCATAGGATTTCTTCACTTGATATTTTGAAGTGAAACTTCTTTAGCACCGTTGTGATTTGAAACTTGATGAAACGAAAAAATCACATGAAAAAAGGAACTTTAACAAGAGTACTTATAGAAGCCTCAGACGCTACGACTTTTCATACCACTTAGCCAAGTCGTATAAAAAGTCCTAGTGTGTGAGAACAAGTCGTATAAGAAACTCAAGTTGTACGCCCAGGTAGTATGGAAATCAAAATAGTTTGATTTTTTCTCAAGTTCAAGTAAAATTCTGAGTGTGTGAGGGCAAGCCATACGACTTCATGCTTGCTTTCATTGTTCATTCGCATTTTGTAAAGCATGCAAGCAGAATAATCAAAGGATAAGAACTTTTTTGAGGTAAAAACTGTACGCAGATTGAAGTCTGATGAAAAGTAGTATGAAAAAGTCGTAAAGTATGATGCGAACGTACGACTGAGTCATGCTACCAGGTAGTATGAAAAGTCATAGCGTCTGAGGCGCCTATTAGAGTAGACACTAAAATTATCCCAGTGGCACTTAATTTTACAGATCAATAGTTCCTGCAACGTTTAAAATGCGTTTGAAATTTGTTTGTGTACCAGAGATCTGCAACAAGTCAATTGAAAATCAAGTAACTTGAAAATAATCAAGTTTCGACTTGACTTGTAGAAATTGATATGTTTCTACCCTACAAGCCTCGACTTGCTTCTGAAAAACGAATCATAAGTCAAACGTGATTCTATTTTGTTTCTACCCTACATTAATTGGTAGAAAAAAACCAAGCTTTCTACTTTTCGAGTCTGTTTTCAAGTCTATGCGACTGCGCAGCCGCAGAAAGCTACTGACGAGCTATGTTGCCAGAAAAGCACGATAAATAGTGCTTATGGTATTTTTCAACGATTGTGGGATGTGGGAATTCCCATGGTATTTTGTGGTAAAAATCTCTCGCGGGGGAAAAAATACCACATGTGAGATATTTACCACGCGTGGGAAAATAAATACCTCAAATTACCACAAAACACCTCAAAATACCATAAATTACCTCAAATTACCACAAAATACCAAAATACCTCAAACTACCTCAAAAGAAGATTTGAGGGATTTTGTGGTAATTTGAGGTATTTTGTGGTATTTTTAGGTATTTTGCGAGTGTGGTAATTTGTGGGAATTTAGTGTGAGAAAAAGAGAATTCTGGTGGTAATTTCATCTTGCGACACTGCTGACGAGCGTCTACTTATACTTTTCTATACAAAGTGAAAAAATAAAAAATAAACAACAACAACAAAAAACAAACAAACATACTTCAATCCACCATGCTTCAATCTAATGCTTTAAAGCAGTGTCGACTGCGTAGTACACACGAGTGGGGAGCAACACTTTGTCTTTTTGCGTATATATGAAAGAGTAAATGAGACAAAAGCTATTGTTGTGGTCGACACTTCTTTAAAGTTAAACTGGTTTCTCAACTCGAGAAACGAAGTTTGCATTGACGACACGAAGTTAATTCCACGAACTTCGTAAACAGACTTGAAAATAAACGATTTGTAGGCAAAATAATTGTTTTTCCCTACATTTCAAGTTTCTACATTTCAAGTTTTCTACATTTGGCGACTTGATTTTTGCTGCCTATGAATCGCGCAAACTTGTTGCTTGCCTGCCTCGACTTGCAGGGAGTTGAAAAATTAAAGGAACTTGAAACAGCAAAATGAATCCATTAATGCAGATCTCTGTTGTGTACACAAACCAATTGGCACCAGACCAAAAAAGTCTAAGCCTATACTGCCGTCATAAGGAAGAGTGCGGCATCTAAAATAAAATAAATAACTGGCCATTTCAGCCCTTGAAAGGACTTTGACCTAGCTTCTTAGGATCAATTGTGTTGTGCGTGTTATTAAGTTTGTACACAATTGACCGAGAAATGGACCAACAGGTTTAACGCCGACTCCGAACGGCGATGAACGTAATGTTCTTATTCTCAAGAAGCTTTACATGGCATTTTGATTACTCTCTGAGGTTTGCCATTGTCTGCAGAGAGGTGGCGTCCGTACAGAAAAATTATTTTAATTCAAATAATTTTCTGTCGCTGCTGGGGTTCGAACCTGGGTCTCCGGCATCTACATATTTCAATATTCTGAGATAAATGAGTAACAGTAATTTATCAAAAATTCACTGACTAGGATTTGCATGGTTATAAATATTTGGCTCTTCAGCATAGTTTCATCCAGTTTTTAACGTAGAATACGTTATACGGGGGTGTTAATCTGGAGCACAACATTTTGAGAAAATGTTTGTCCTTTCATTATAAGTTTTTAATACTTTATGCATGCATTGAAGAAAATTCAAGTATGGTCGTAACATATTTAATATGTCTTCTTTTGATTTGTATTTAAATAATCATATTGCTACATATAATTTTTTTGATTCTATAAGTAAATCAAAAGTTAACTCCTTCAAATTTTGTATTAATTTTCATATGCTTTGTATTTTATGTATTATAACATCATGTGTAAGAGCAGTACGATCATCTGTGTGTTCATCACAGAACCAGTGTGAGAAAGAGAAGAAGTATAATGACCAAGTAGCGAACGACAACCATGATAAATACAACCATGATTTTTGTTTGTCTTTTCTTTTAATATCAAAGACATGCTCCATATGCGCCCTTTGCAGCATTTTTTTATGTGGCGACCATTGTAAATCCATAGGAATTCTTAATTTTTGTAGAGATTTTCTATAGTTCAGACACAAACCTTACAATCATAAAGCCTAGTATGCTGTAGAAACGAAAATTTCTTGGCATATAACTCTACACCCGAAATATTAGTGTAGAGTCAAAAATGTTTGTGTGGAGAAAAAAGCAACTACAGTACGACCTAACTCAATGCAACTAATAGAAATTCGGCCAGTTGACGTAGTTAATGTTGAAGAAACGCAATTAAACTTCTAAACATAAAGCTTTATACCTCTGAATCCTAGATATTGTGGTTTTATGTATTAAGATATGCACTTTGTTTCCTGATATATTGTTGTAAGAGATTTTTCATACATCAAAAATGTATTTTACAAGAAAAGAAGAACTCAAAGTAAATAATATAAAAGTTTATGGAAGTGTACGCAAATGGAAGTTGCGATAACTGTGCATTTTTTTTTTAAGTTGCGTTTACTGAGTCAACAATGTAAATTTTTGAGTATTGCGATTATCGAGTGTTGCGTAAAGCGAGGTCGTACTGTTTTCTTATTGAAATGTCAAAATTCTGGTGCCAATTAAATGCCCGGACATATAATCGACAGCGAAATTTTGACATTTCAACTCTCCACATGGTAGTTGTACTTGCTAGCATTGAACAAATTTTTCACCTCTACAGCGTACTAAGTAGCGAAAAAAAAATTCCGCTGCCTTTTCGCTGTCAAAAACTTAATGCATTCCTTATGGAAAGTTTCTTTCCGCTTCTACAGCATACTGGGCTTAACAATGTTAGCAAGGTTGCATAGAAGCTGCGTAAAGCCTTAAACAGTGCGTAACTAAACAAGCGTTTAAAGGTTGTTTAAGGAAATCTATTGCATAAAGCTGTTATTGACTAACGTATTCTACGTCTGACCTATGCGCCCGTGTTATCTAACACAGGCTTGAGCTTTTTTTTTCAACATTAATGATATTTTACCGATTTTATTAAAAATGCAAAAACGGTGGAACAGTCAGTGTAGATGCCGCTTTTTTGCTTGAATGATTACTTTAATTTGTGAAGATATGACACTTCAGGTTCAAATATTTAGCATGTGAGCAAAGAATTCGTAATTTTTATTTAATTTTCTTGAAGATGAAAGCAATATGTTTAAGAAAAAGCAATAAAACTGATTTTGATTTTCATGCTAGATGCCGCACTCTTCCTTATGACGGCAGTATACGATAAGCAAATTACGCTTAGCTATGTACAAAAACCAGCATTTGTAACGTTGCAGTAGCTGTTGAACTGTCGGACAAATTTTGTGTCCAAAACTTAAAAGGCGCTGCAAACACATTTAGCGCGTCTCCCCTTTGTGCGTTGCTTCGTAGTCTCACAAGTCCTTTCAATTGTTTTTTTGTAGTTTGCAAGATAGCAATAGCATAATTTCGTCGTTAAATTTTATTAATAAAAAACATTTCAAAGTATGCCGAAAACCAATGCTAAAAGAAATCGTAAGTATCATCAGAACAAAAACCGAAATAAAATTAAGAAAGACGCAAAAAGTTAAACGGAACGTGTGCCTGAATTTCGTGCACGCCGAAAGGCATTATTAAATGTGCAGCATAATATTTCTATTGGTCATAATAATACAACAAATAGTGAAAACGATCATCGTAAGTACTTTCATATTTTCTATTCAATAAATATCGTCCTTAATGCGCATATTTCTTATTCTCTCTCAAGATGACTTCCAAGTCGATTTTCCAAATGTGCGAGGTGATGCCTCAATTACACATTATATTGAAAATATCGATTGTGAGTACCCGAATACATTTGTATACGCAAAATTTATTTTTCCCGATTTCTCATCGCATGTTAAAAAAAAATTGCTTTTCAGATGACTCTCAAGCGAATGTACAGCCTGAAATTCAGTACTCACAATTTCGACAAAATAAAGTTGCTCATGAAGAATTTCGCAAACTATATGAATAAACCCTATAATTATCTCACTCTAAATACAGCATTTGTCTCATTCTCTCACAGTTTAGTTTTCTGAATGTTTCACTTCTACCGTGCGTGGCAGCCACACATATTTTTTTTTTTATTGCTATTCTAGTCTAGAAATTTGAAAATATCGAACATTTGTTTCCTTATTTCGATAGTTTAGATATTTAAGAACTATTTTTAAAGTTATAGTCATTTTAGTGACGTAGCACCCAGACCGGTTTAGACGGAACGTAAAACTTTAAACGCGTTTTTCTTGAAAGTACTTTTTTTGATGAATATTCTTTATATGTATATCGTATCGTATGAACCAATAAAAACTAGAAGTTTTTAATCTATACTAGCTTTTTCCCGGTGCGCTTTGCTGTACCTTATCTAGATAAGTACCGGAAAATGTTGCATTGCCTTCAGCGTTATTATTTCTAAACCATCTCGTACTCGAAACATAGGGGTCGTTCATAAATTACGTGACCGATTTTCAATTTTTTTTACCCCCCTCCGGTATTCTTCGTTGTGCATTTCAAAAACACTCCCCTTCACCCCCATAAAGTAACGTAATATATGAAATAAAAAAATAAATTGATTAAAAATATTTTTAAATATAAAAAAATAACTGTCGAGAAGCAAGCAAAGAAAAATAATGCCCTTACTACACTTGCCACACACACTACATGAAGATGTAAGGATGAAAATGGTTTGAAATGTTGGGTTGTATTAATTTAAATTTTTTCGAGTTTTTTTTTATTTTTGGTCACATTACTATATCTGAGACCCCCTCCTCCCATTCGTAACTTATCGTAGTACCTTTTTAAAACCCCTCTCTCTACTAAATTAGTAACGTAATTTATGAATGACCCCATAATTACTGCGCAAATTTGAGCTCAATCGGCTCAGTAGTTTTGGAGTCTATAGCAGCATTCTCTATTATAAATTTTTTGCATTTTTAATTTCCCAGTAGCAGGATATTACCAAGAAGTAACTTCATTCTTATTTCTATGTTCCTTGTCTTTTACTTTCATAGCTTTTCTGTGTCATAAATTTGGCTTGTATGGGTGGAGACACACCCCCTTGTCCAATGCTTGTCTCCTTTTCTAGCAGAAGGACATCACCAAATGGTATCTATATTCTGAGTTTCAATGTTCTGTGACTTTTACTTCTATAGCTATTCTGTATCGTAAATTTGGCTTATTTGGGTGGAGCCACGCCCCGTTTTCGAATGCCCGTGCCAGTTTTTCAGTAGAAAGAAATTCATTGTTGTACGACATTTAGTTCCAAAGCTATTCGATATCATAAATTTGGCCTGTGTGGTCAAATTCCCCCTTATCTAATGTTCGCTCAAATATATAGTAACTGCCTCTTGGGCCCATAGCATCTACATATAAAGTTTCACTATCAGAACATGTACATTGTACAACTTAGGAAAAATAATGATTTCTAAAAAGTGGGCGTATATATATAGTAAGACCACGCCCAGTTTTAGTATAGTTTCCGACAGTAATCATACGAACTTATTAACCAAATTTTAGTCTAATACGACCAAAACCGTCTTAAATATAGCATTTTTATTAAAGGGGGTATGGAAAAAAAGGGGTATGGAAAATTTTTACTATGCCTATATTTTTTGCGCAAATGCAAACTAAAGTAAAACTTGCCAAATTATTCCAATATTCCATTTATTTCCAATTTCCCTTGCAAATATTTCTCCATATACACCATATGTGCGCACCTGTATTTGTTCACACCTGTATTGTTGTATATACACATACAAAGACCGTTTATACATAAAAACCTTCATATTGACGTCACCTTTCATGGGAAATTTCCAAAAACAAAATCGGTTCACGCATTACCGAGAACATCAATTTCATACACAATGCAACTTATTTTTATATATATAAGTTATAGAAGAAGATATATAAAAAGCAAAACATTGTCCGTCTGTCTGTCTGATGGATATAGACTCCAAAACTACTGTGCCGATTGAGCTGAAATTTTAGCAGTAGATTTGTATCTAGTACGAGATGGCTTATTGAAAAAATGTTTGCCACACCCCCTTTTACCGACCACAAATCAATAAAAATTCTGTATTTCACACGGTTTTGGTCGTGTTAGACTAAAATTTAGTAATTTAGTTTGTATGCTTAGTTTCGGCAACTTTATTAAAAATGGGTTGCCACACCCCCTTTTAAGACCCCCTTTTCTCAGACGGTTTTGGGAATATTAGACTTAAATTTGGTAAAAAAATTCATTCAAACAATAATTGAAATTCGATTGGCACCATTTGTTATCGATCGCAAATGTTCGATAAAAAATTAATTTCGGATGGAATCGTGATTGCTCGAAATTATTTCAATAAAAAAATTATTTTAGGGCGGAACGAAGTTTGCCGGGTCCTCTAGTTTTTAATATTTTTAAAAAATTCGGGAAAGTTAAAAAATTAGTGGGAAAATCGAACTCAACTTTTGAGTAGCCACAATTTTGCGAAAAAGTTTTTTTTCACTTTTCCTAGTTCATACGATACTGACATTTATACTGATTAAAAATTATCCATTATTTTATTTTTCAGGAGACCAGGAGGGAAGATATCATGACAACCAGAACACGGCTTATTTTTCCGCCCTCTACTTCAACGACGCATAACTTGCTGAGATTTGAATATATTTTTTTTTTTATTTTCTATGTTCTCTTGAAATATGAATATATATATAAATTATTAAAATAAACTTGCCATTTCAGCCCATGAAAGGACTTTGATCGAATTTATTATGATCAAATTGTGTTGTGTGTATTAATTAAATGTTTGAACACAATTGATCGAGAACTGGACCTACTAGTTTTTTGCCGACTACGAACGGCTAATGTGAATGTTCTCACGAAGCTTTATATGACATTATTTACTCTCTGAGGTTTGCCATTGTCTGCAGAGAGATGACGGCCGAACAGAAAAATTAATTCAATTGAAAAAAATTTCTGTGTCAGACGGAATTGAACCAGGGTTCTCTGGCGTATGGGTCACGCACTTAACCCACTGCGCCACGGCCGCCACTATGATATATGAATAAATAAGGTATAAAAAATGGATACTAAAAATATCAATTGCTTTTTTTTATGCATCCTCAAAAAAACTCTCGATATTCGGGCTCAAGATATGGTTTTCTACCTAATTTTTTAATGTTATCATATCGCCCGACCCTTCTATATGTGCGTCTCGACTTCGAGACCCCCTTTATATAACAAAAAACTGGTGGTATTTAAGGCCTATCTTGCTTCGTTTTCGAAATATGGCCCTTTTTTTTGAATTTTTAAAGTTCTAATTGTGTTTTCGACTGACCCTCTATATTTTTGAGTGCATGTTGCACTCGGTGTGCTCGCTATGATTTGCCGTTACTTTTACTTATGTGTCGTTCTTTGATTTGATATTTTTCAAAATTTTCAACCGTACTAACGAAGAGCTTTCAAGACATGACATTAGTGCTTAATTTGACGGCGCATCGTACAAAACATTTTTGCTTGATGTCATGGCTACACTGAAATATACTGCACCTTCATAGTGTACACTATTTAAATACTGTGAATAGAATGTTTGGTGCTGCTCTTTAGAACGTACTATAAAGCTTAATCAAAAACCACGAGTTCCATACAGCTATTTCCATCTTCAAGCAACAAGCTCACACTGTAATCACTACCAGCTCAATAAAGTTGCTTACATCGGCAAGCACAATCCAGCACCAGCACCAGCTTCAGCGGGCACCATTTACATAGCAGTATAACATACCATTAACATACCGTCCTAGCAATACCAGTATGTAACAATACCAGTATAATTCTGTCTCTACCTTTGAATAATTGTTTTGTAAGGAAACTCATCTACTAAGTTGGTCTATGACTTGGTTCCGAAATTAATAAATGATAGACAAGGTAATGGTTGTTTTTTTTATTTATTTTTATTTTGATATATATTATTTTCTGATACTTTATACAAAAAACTATATAATTATACAATATTTATAATTATTCAGTTATATTTAATTGAAATAGCTCATCAAAGCTCTTGATGACTGACTTAATGCCAATTTTATTCAATATATTTCACAATGTTACGCTAAAATTTTACACAATTTAAATAATTTATGCATATTTAGTACTAATATGACATCAACTATAATATAATTATCTGTTATCATTTTGGTTTCTTTGTTTGTTTTTTTTTTTTTTATTCAACGTCATGAAATTAATTGCTCAAACTTCAAAAGGAATTTCTGATGATATCCTGGCTTGAATGTGGTTGTGATACACATCATGGCTGTGTTGGGCATGTTGTTTGCGGTCTATGTTGTTGTTGCTATTGCTATTGATTTTTAACTGTTTTTTAATTCTAAAATTATGTTTGTTACAATATCTACAATTTTTTTTATAGGTTCTTTTTTTCTCTTATGCTTGTTGTTTATATGGCTTTGCGGTTTTTTTTTTTAGATTTAAGCAAGTTTCATCTCTGATTATAAAATTAAATTCGCTTCAGTTTATGTTTTTTTTTATACGATTATAAGTTGTAAGTTTCAAAAATATTGTGTACTTAACTAAAACCTAAGAATTTGCATTTTGATTTATGGGGCCTTTTTTCCTTTAAATGATATTGATAATTTTTTGTACAATCCTATTTAAATTTTATAATTATATATTTATAAACATATTTCTGGATAGAGTGCATGGTTTTATCTCTTATATGTTTTTGATTTATTTATTTTATTTTAGATTCTTTAAAAATTTCAACTCAATTCAGTTTTTCAAGCTTATTAGCCTTTGCAAGAATTTTTAAACGAAAAAAGGATTACTAACAGCTAGATTTTAGTTATAATTAAAATATATATGTATATATATTTATAAGTAAATTTTTAAAATTTTTTTTGTTTTTTTATTTTTATTTAATTTTTTTGTATTTTCTTGATCTTAACAAATTGCATTTCTTTTAAGTTTCAATTTCTTACATTTTCATTTTTTAAGAGCGTAAGCTTTTGTATCCATTTTTTTGTTATTTTTTGTTTTTGTGTGTGTGTGTGTGTCGTTTTTTGTACGACCTATTTTTATATTGATTTTACAATCTCGTTAAACTAAAATAAAAATAAAAGATACAGCGAATGAATAATTATTTTAAGTGATTATTTTTATCAGCTTTTGACGATTTGTACTGATATTTTTAAAATTTGATGAGTTTTTAAAAATTTCTTATCCCACGATGCCTATTGTATAAATCTCGAGGTTCAACCTGGTTCGAATCCCACTTGTTAGAGACTATTTTGCAATTGAATATATTTTTCTAATCGCTGTCACATCTCTACAACCAATGGCGAACGTCTGGGTGTTAGAAATGGTATGTACAGCTTCTTGCAGAATATGAAGCATAAAAACAAGTAGATAATGTTCTCGATCATTTGTGTGCATTACTCAAATCATTAGAAGTCTTGATCATTAGAAGCTTTGATTAAAAGAAGTAAAAAGCCTCTTCGGGAATAAATCCACTTTCTAGGCAACCATCATTGGGTGCACTAGAACTCTATAAAGAAAAGCACTTTTAACTTGTTCGTTAGAGCCCGAACAGAATCAAAAATCATTGCGATTGACGACATTACAAAGCTATAGAATGCATGATCATGTATGAGCACGTCCAGAATGAAATTGCAGGTCGTCGACCGCAACGATATATCGCACAACGATATATCGCACAACGATATATCGCACAACGATATATCGCACAACGATATATCGCACAGCCCAAAAAAAACCAAAGCGTCTGTCGGTTGTTGGGTTCGCTGTGTAACAAAATACATGAAAATCTATGCAGCCGCCAAAAATTAAATGGCCGTAGAAATCCGCGACGAAAAAACGCCAGAATAGAATCAATTCTATTTTTTCTCCGACGGCTGGCGGATCTCTCTTTGAGTGGCGTAAGTGTTGCCATATTTTAGCTAAGAATTGGCTGTGTTCAGTGCTATTTTCTTAGCTTTTTCCATGAGCTGATGCTTTGTTTTGTGTGTGTGTGTTGCATTCCATGAGTTGACGTTTCGTTTTGTGTGTTTACAAGGTGACAGTTCTTTCGTCTTGCGCCAACTGTCAAAAATAGTATAAATTAGAGAACGAAAAAAGAAGAAAAGAAAATAGAAAACAAAATATACAGGCAAATGACAGTCGGTGCAAGGTACTGGTGAGAAAAAAGCAAGTTGTCACTCCTACCTTGTATAATTGTATCATGGTCGGAACGATTTTTGATTCTGTTCGGACTCTCAGTGAGTTCACATTCACAAAAGGTTCAAATAATATTTTTTTTTTTTGTTTTTTTAAATCTTTTAAAACGAGGAAGTCAGATGATGATAATGAATTAAAAGTAAAGACTTGTAAAAAAAATTCCAAATAAAACATTCCGTTGCTGAGGCTTGAACTTATGTCCTCTGTACATTCGTCCGTCTGTGTTTTTTTTTTAGCTTTGAACTTATGATTTTGGTGCGTAGACTGCTACTTTAATTTCGAGATCTGACGTTTCAGCTGGATAGTTTGACATTTTTTTGCTTATATGTACGTTTTGGTGTACGTGCTTTTATTGTGTTGCTTACATTGTTTTTAAAATTGTATTGCTGGAAAGAAAAAATGATATTAACACGTGAACATTTTTATGCGATTATTTTTTACAACTTTCAACATGACTTATCTCAACAAGATGCATCTATAAACTCAAATCGAACGTTGGCGATAAAGCACCATCAACATCTCTATGTCGCTATCATCAGTTCACAAAATTCAAGCGGGACGTACTTCGCTCACTGACGAATTTTGTAAAATGCCACCAAAATCTGCAGTTTTGAGAAAAAACATTGATGCTGTGCTTAAACCGATAATGCTCGATCATCATGTGACATACCATGACATTGTGGCATCCCTGCTGGGCATTTTTGCCACCAGCAAACATACCATTTTACATGAACACATGTGAAATTTTTCCCACATGCAGTTGTGAAAAAGATCTGTTCACGTTGGATTTCACATAATATGACAATCGTTGGATAAGCCTAAAAGTAGACAGCATTCAAATGTATGGTTCTTTCGAAATTAACCAAATTTAACAAAAGTTGTTCAAGCTCGAAGCACTGCGAGGAAAATGGCCGCCTATTTCTTCGAAAAAAACTGGTCATGTGACTACGGTACCACTTGAGACACGAAAAACGGTTAATTCGGAATGGTAAACAACCATTTTCTTGTAATAAGTGTTCCGTGAAGTAAGGGAAACAAGCAAGCGTAAATTCTTCATCAAGACAATGTGATCTCTTACACATAAGCTCATGAAAATGCATTTTTGAGCACTCAAAACATCAAAATAATGGGTTATCTGCCATACAGTCCTGATTTTACCACCCAATATATTTCTTTTGAAAAACTGAGTTTATAACTATTTTCGACGCCAGAAGAAGTCGTTGATGAGTTAAAAAACTTTGTTTTGGAGTTGTCTCGAAAGGAATGGGAGACAAATGATTCGATCGCAAGCAAAAATGCATTAAGTATAAAAGAGAATATTTCGAAAAACAACAGAGTTATTTTCGATGAAAAACAATAACAACAAAAAATTCGGTCTTTATATTTATTCCCGAAATATATGAAGCAACTCTCGCATTACGCCTATTCAAACAAGTCTGCCTTGGTTCGAGTGAAACATCGTTAGGATGTTCTAAACTTTGCGGGAAGCTGTCAAAAAATAATGGGATAATTGGGATAATTAAGTCTTCAAGAAGTTTTTTTACAAAACTTCAAATAGAAGTTGTATATTTTTCTATAAAACCCTGATATCGCAAAAGTAAAAAGTTCCATTATCTAAGCAATTGTGCTGATTTATTTCGCATTCAAACGTTTTCATCGCGGCGAATTTAAATATTAAATATTTCGGATTGTGCCGTTATAAATGTGCTCACATAATTAAGTCTTTGTGTTTGAAAAGGGTCAATGAAATGATTGACGAATCGAAATTCAACGTGTTTGGTAATGATGGAAAACCAAATGTATGGTGGCCCTAGCTGCAAGAACTCAATCCTTGATACACTAAAAAAACTGTAAAGCATGGTGGTTCATCAGTGATGGTGTGATGAACCACCTACACTTCATCAGGAGTTGGTCCGATAATTAAAATTGATGGAAAAGTGACAGGCGAAATGTACAGGCGTATATTGAAGAATCATTTAAATTGTGAATATATGGACAATTTACCGTTAGCTTGAATATTCCAACACGATATTGACCCCAAGCACTGCTCGTGGGTCGTTAAAAACTGGATTAGTGCTAACAATATCAAAGCCCTAGATTGGTCAGACTTAAACCCCATAGAAAAGCTATGGACAAGGTTATAGCCAGGGACGGTAGGGGAAAGGGGCAACTGCCCCCCTAAATCCGAGATTTTTTATGTAATCGATGGCTTTGAAAGTAGTTTCTATATGTTATTCCTTTTTAATATGTGGTTTTTCCTTTTTCTTTAAAACTAGATATGGTAAAAAGAAATTTATAAGATCTTACCCTCCCTAGTTTTCATCTTGCCTACGCCCTTGCCTATGGAGGAGTATAAAAATAGCAGTAGCTGCAAAAAACCTTCAAACAAACCCTCTATTTGGAAAATAATACAGGCAAAATGGATATTTTTATGAAATAAGCTCCGCTCAATATGCTGATTTTCATACAAAGTGCTCTCATTTCGTCAAATCTCAACCGATTTTGATCATCATTAACTCATTGGAAAGAAATTATATTATGGTCAACAACATAGATCTAGAACATTGCAATATAGATCTTTGAAAAATATAAAAGTTTTTATATTTTTTTTTTTTTTTCATATGAATGAATGTGTACGAGTGCATTTGACCGTGAAGAAAGAATGTACGTAGCACACCATCTAATCTGAAGCACTTCTGTAGGACATTTTTTTTTTTTGACCGAACGTAGGGGTCGAGCATTTAAGTTTATCTTCGGCATTTACAGTCCGATCTTAAAGAATGATAATTCAATGTTTTTATTTCGAGGAGTCCAACTTTGTTGCTGAACCAAGCGAATGAACGCAATATTTTTCTTATAGTAGTAAAAATAAGATATAAAATAAGTTCTCCGAATGGAACTGCATTTAAATTACTTTGGTTTTTTTGCTAAAGAAAATTTTCTTTCTTTAATTAAACATACTAGTCGTTTTAGATAAAGTTTCGTTCTATCACTTACGTGACTCAATTATATGAACACAATAATGTATGTACGAGTACTTCTCCACCAGCAACTGAAACCTTACGTCGTCAATATTGATGATTTGCATTTGGAAATGATGAAAGAAAAAAAAAACAACGGCATTCCGTAGTTGGGACTTGAACCCGAGACCCCTGGGGTGGTAGTCAAGAGCACTACCACTCGACTGTAAAGGCCACTAATAATTAGCGGTCATCAATCATTGAAAATAAAAACTTTCAAGTGTGTTGCATTTGAGAAGTCGGTAATGATAAAATTTGATAAAATGATAATGATAAAATTTGTTTTTAAGAAAATTAAGCATTTTTCAAATTTTCCAAATTAACTTCCAAGAAAATTTATTTCTTTATTAATTTTAATAATTTTTTTATTTCTTTTGCTTTCTTTCGCTATTTTGACAGTTATGGTTCACACAAAGAGAGCACAAGCAGCCCTACCTCTACTTTGTTTATTCTACAATTTATGTCCAAAATATTTTTAACTGATGATTTTTTAAAACATCAAAATTATATTTTTTAAGTCATCGTAAATCTCAAAATATATTCTTATATAATTTGAAATCAAACTTAAGTTAGTTTAATGAATAAATCCGAGTGAAATATAGCTATTGCAATATTTTTTTTATATGTATGTGTCATGCCAAACTTGTTTCCTTATATTGTCAATAGTCTGTGTTGTTGTTTTTAAATATCTCTTTTTTTTTTTTTTAATTAAACTCTTGATGCTTTTGAGGTTTTTTTTTAATGGGATTTTAGTTTAAAGTTCAAAATTTATCTTAAATTACGCGAATTTTTCAAAAACATGAAATTATAACTTATGGCTAACGAAGATTTTTGTTTTTAAATTTTATATTTCATTTATTATTTATTATTTTTTTATTTTAATACAATTATTTAGCAATAAATAATACGGCTTATTCTAAGAGTTTGTTCAGAAGTTCCATATACTTCGTGTTGTTCATGTGTTGGACCTGTAAGAGAGAAGGAGAAAAAGAGAGAAAGAGAGAGAAAGAGAGAGTGGGATGTAGAGAGCAATAAATTTTGCAGATAATGAATTAGATTGATATTGATTGTCTTAAACTTAAAGTTAGTTAAATAATGTCTTGTTCCCCGAAACGAGGCTTATTTTGTTTTGATTTTTTTAATTAAGTAATTCAATCGGGGTTATACGCAGTCAGGAAACAAAAATATATATTATTCTAGCTATGTACATATATTAGGGTATAAACACAGAAAGTTTCACGTTAATCCAACTAATATTTTGGAAGTTACACGTGCATTTGTAAAGACATCTCGAAACATCTTTCTCAGAAATGAGAAATTTTAAACGCTTTTTCTTATAAATATGTGGGGTGAGCAAGATTTCACGAAAACGACTAAAGTGATTTGTCAGAAATTATTTCATAATTTTTTTAAACATATTTTTTTAAATTGAAACAAATTTGAGCTTTAGGCCAAGTATGTTGACAACAAGACAACATGAAGACAATGAAGGCAACAACCAACAACAACAACAACGGCTCCGTATAGAGCAAATCACACAGCAGACTAGACAGACTGTTTCGTTGGTCGCTACACCAACTCATCAGTAGTCTTGCACGACTTTTCACTGAGATCCACTCAAGCTACTTAGGTCCTACTTATACTGCCAATTACGCTGAGAAAGTTACCCGGAAGTTTATTTTGACAGAGAGAACGCTTATACATAATAGCTGAATTACAATACTGCGTTAGGTCGGTCGGCCTTTGACCGTACTTTGGTCTGCGTTGTAAAAACTTTACGATATAAGCTGTCAAAACGGACGACCTCAAACTTTGCAAAACTAAATGTTGCGTTGACAGATCGTGCGTCTGTCATTTTGGTGATGCCAATAAAAGCAGCTATACTAAAAATCCCACAAAACGTCCCTTTTTCCGAAATCATGCAATTATAATTGTAATCAATGAAAAATTAAGAGATAGTGTCATAATAGCGTTCAATAGCGTTAAAAATCTTTTTTAAATGCTTTATAAATGAGATAATTTTAAAAATGGAGGAAACCTTCAATAAACCCTCGATAAAGCATTTTTAAATTTTATTTTGTTTTCATCTGAGCACAAATTATGTCAAAAATACATCAAATTGTTTCATAATATATAAAAAAAAAACAGAAAATGTAAAAAAAAAATTATTGAAAATGTTTGTTTATAAATGAGAGGATTTTTAAAAATGGCTGAACATCCAATAAATCCAATAAACCCCTCATAAAGCATTTTTAAAATTATTTGCTCTCATTTGAGGACAAATATTGTGAAAAATAATTAAAAATACTTCAAAAATTTGGATAATATGTCAAAAAAATTCAAAATTATAAAAGAATTCAAAAGAAAAACAAAATAAAAACAAGAAAATTGGTCAAAACATTTCAAAATATTTACAAAACAAGATAATAAAATGACGATGTTTTCAGTGCAGAGAGTAGCTTCGAAAAAACAACGATGTTTAAACATCAAAATGTTGACGAAATTGTGACAAATAAATTAAAAGTCATTGAATTTATCAAATACACAAACCATTATTGACACTCTTCCCACTTCAAATCGAAAGTGTTCCTATTTTAACTACAAAGCAGCTACAACATTTTTATGAATAACAAAATTTTAAAAGACTTTTTAGCATTAAAAAGCTTTTTAAGTATTGAACGTTTTAAAGTTATTTGAAGATATTTGCATGTAAAAGTAATTTTATTTTTTACATTAAACCATTTTTTTCTTCAAAATTAACCTTTATTACTATGGATTAAAGACAATATATTATTAAAGCTTGGAAATTAATCTTTCATTTGGTGTATAAAATTTAAGATTTACTTGAACTTTTATCGTGTTTTTCTATGATATAATGATTGCCCTTGTACGAAATGCTCTAAAAAATAGGGTAGATAACGATTTCTGGAACGCCACGATTGGACAGTGCATTTCAGAAGTTCTCTTCATAAAAATAAGAATGGCTGAAGGTTTTCTAGTAGATGGACATTACCAAGTGGCAGCTCCATACCAAGTTTCATTATTATGTGGCATTTAACTCCAAAGCTATTTGATACCATAAGTTTGACTTATATGGGCGGTGCCATGCCCCCTTGTCCAATGCTCACTCAATTTTTCCAGTCAAAGGACAAGACTAAATAGTACATTCTTACCGAGTTTCATTGATGTGTGACTAATAATTCGAAAGTTATATCCACAATTTGGGCAGCCGAAAAAGTGCCACAGCCTTTTCCCAACGACCATAAAATTTTGCCAGTGGAACGGCACATGTAAATCGAGGCCGAACACCTAATTCCAATGTTGTGCGACCTATAATTCCAAAGTTATTCAATATTGCAGATTCGAGCTTCCACGCCCCCTTGTACAATGCTCGCTGAATCACTTGTAATTAGTGAGTACTTGGGTACAACTTTACAAAAACAAAGTGAACGGCATTTGCCAATCTACCTTACCACAACATTCCTTTGTGTGTTATATTATTCAAACAATGATATTAAGGGTATTCGTCCTCAACCAACCTCATTAAAGTATCTAATTGACCAATATATAAGTTTGCCATTTTGCATGAATACCCTTATAATATTATTTATAATATACTACAAAATGCATAAATTTTAATATGAAATATAATTGAATAATATTTATATCATGCTAAATTCATCAAAATCATTTTTATACTACTTAAGCAGCATGTTAATTTAAAAAATCTGATCAATTTAAAAAAAACTCGCATCAAAATATAAAATTCCACGATAATCCTATGAAAATCTGAGTTTTCCATCGGAATCCAAGAATACCCACATTTTAGCATTGCTCAACGAAAATGCAACACAGCGTTAATATGGAATGTCAAAAGCACGACCTAGCTTGAGCATGTCGCTACTCATAGCGTTGATCGTACGTCACCCCCTCAAATTCATATTTACGGGATGAGGTCGACGCAATGCATGAGGTCATATTTTGTGTTGCTTCATAAGAACCCATTGTTTCTAGTCGAGCTGTCAAAGGCCGACCGACCTAACGCAGTATTGTAATTCAGCCATAAGTAACTGAGCTCTTATCTACTTATGATGCACCCTGTGTCAAGGTTAATCTTGATCGTGTTATACTTTTAGGCATAGCCTTAACCAAGGGCGTCCACAGGGGGTAGCAGGGAAGGGCACTTGCCCCGTGCTATCAGCCGTCGTGTTATCAGCCGTCTAGGTGATGTCAATTGGCCGCCTCGGAGCTGCGATTTGACCCCTTTAGACTTTTTTTTTTTATTGAGAACCGTGAAGTACCGATGTTATGCCAACAAACCGGAAACGATTCAATCACTTAAGGCCAATATCATCCAAGCAATCCGTGAGCTACAACCCGACACCTTCAACAAGAAAATTGGAGAATCTTGGAAAATTGGAGTGTAAGAATGCGCTACTGCGAAGTCAGCCGTGGCATCCACTTGAACGACGCACAGTGGGGTATTTTATGCCAAAAGTGACGATTAATTAAAAAAAAAAACGTTCAAGGTGCATAGTGATGTTAGGTACCCGATGAAAGAAGATAAAATTCTGCAGCACTAGGTGAAAGAATAGTTGAAAAATATTCTACCGTTTACCCGCAATGCAGTTTGAAAGTCATCATTTCTTTTTCTCTTCGAGTGTGCACAGTGACGAACGTGTTTTTTCGAAAGTTTTTTTTAGTGTGTTATTTTTTAAAAATTACAAAAAATTACGATGGAACCTTCTTGTTCAGGTATTTAAGCAATACAAAGTTAAATTTTTTTTATGAAAGAGTGTTTATATATATATTAATTTATTTATTTTAATTTAACCTTAAAAAGTTGGATTTTTCAATATGTTAATAGAGATATAGTTGTGTGTTGAGTGGAATTAAGGAAAACTGTTTTGATTATCGTAAGCTATGAACATTCAAGCTATATTCTATAAAAAAAAAATTGCGTCAATGCTGCGCACTTTCGCGGTATTTCGATTTTTTTACTTTAACTTACATGTCACGAATTTACGATTTTATTTCGAAAAATTAAAACAAACGAAATACAGTAAAAAATTAATGTAAATACAAAACAGATTTTACTGTTTTTTTGTTTTTTTTTTTGTTTGTTTTTTTTTTTTTTTTTGTTGTTTACTAGTACTCTTCTTCACTTTGTTTTTTGTTATCCGCTATTTTTTACCCTACATTATGCAAAGCGGCATATGCAGTGCACCTTTCCACAATTAAGGTATATATTTGATGTTTCTTTCAAACACCAACTTTTTATATATTAAAAGAAGCCGATGAATGTGTTAAGCTATTAAATTAAATTATATTTGTTCGATTTTAACACTTATTTTCTGATTTTGATATTAGTAAGACATAAATTGTTTGCCCTGCAGTTTGCAAGGTACATGTGAAATCAACATCATTGATTATGTTTATTAACTATTGTTATTGCAATCCTTTGTTTTTGTATAAAATGTCGTTCAAAGCTTGTTTTGTGCAATTTGTAGTAATAACGAAAATTATGTTTTATATACTACGTAATTCGGTAAAAGGTACATAGCTAATGATTACATTTTGAAGCCGCCATTTAGAATTTTAAATTTTTGACCTCGGATTCATGATCAGCGACCCCACAAACCCCAGTATACAAATTTTTACCTCCATTAAACGTTTTTTGCAGAACATAGCTTGTTCATGGCCGCCATTTTGAAGCCGCCATTTTGAATTCAAAATTTTTGACTTCATATTCTTAATTAGCGACCCCACAAAACCCTGTATACAACATTTCACCTCCTTTAAACGTTTTTTGTAGAAGTTAGCTTGTTCATGGCCGCCATTTTGAAGCCGCCATTTTGAATTTAAAATTTTTGAATTTAGATTTGTAATCAGCGACCCCACAAACCCTTGTATACAAAATTTTACTTCCATTAAACTTTTTTTGTAGAAGTTAGCTTGTTCATGGCCGCCATTTTGAAGCCGCCATTTCGAATTTCAGATTTTTTACTTTAGACTCAGCGATCAGCAATTTTTGTCTCGATAAGGGGCCCCTGTCAATTAATCGTCGCTTTTGGCATAAAATACCCCATTGTGCGACGTTGTGTTTCATAATTAATGGGAATATTTGCTTTTACTAATAAAGCCATAATATATACATGGAAAAAACTTAATTTTGTTCATTTTATTGCTCTTTAAAAAAAAATCAAAAAACTGGTATTTGAATGTTAACGTTAATAAATTGAATGTCTTCTCAGATAAAATTATTGAAAAATTGTTTTTTTTTTTTCTTTTGTTTGCGAATAACCCCCGTAACGCCTTTTAAATTTATATAATTCGGTGCAAGAATTTCTAAGGAAATACATACAAATTAAATCAAAAGAAAAAGCTTGCTCAAAAAGCTGCATAGGTTGTTACAAGCTATGTTTCTATGTATTAATTTTTTAATGAACTTTCAATGCCAGCGCCAAAAATTAACATGCTTGACATTTGGGCATGACACAAATAAGCTGTGTGTCGCCATACATTGCGACAATAACCAGCGTTTTGCCTTAAAAAATAAAAGCTTTTTTCTGAAAATATGCCTGCAAGGATGCTTAAAACTCATTCTATCATATTTACTTGACATAGTATTTAACATGTCCGCTCATTAGCTTCTTACCAATTAAAATAGCTCGCCGGCTTGTGGCAACCTTTTTCCGAACCACACCACTTTGATTCCTGCAGCGCCGGACACGGACGACCGCCGCGTTTGCCATGCTTAATGACCTTACGATAGCGATGCATCTCGCCGATGCCGCAGGTCTTGCTGCAAGCTGACCACTCGGACCAGTGGCTGACGCGACAGTCGCGCTGGCGTTTCGTGCGGCGACGTTTTGCTGTGCCGCCTGCACCATCATTGGTCTGTGTGGAGCCGCCGCCATGACGTCGATAGCTTTGCGCGATGTTCTGCATAAGAGCATGTTTGTCATTTTTCGGCACCACATTAAAATTCATTGCATACTGTGCGGCATTGATTGAAGAGTTGCTCCTGCAATAAAAGAGAGATAGAGAGAGTAAGAGCGAGAGCGAGAGAAAGAAAGAAAATAATCATCATTTAAAATTCACAATGAGTGGGCGTTGGGTGTGTTTTCTTTATATGTTGCCTATAATATTTGCATAAAATTAATTTAACATTTTCCATTAACCTACTTTTGACAACCAAAGTAACCAAGCAGCCACGCCCCTTAAACCCACAAGATAGTGTTGTATCTAGAATGCGCATAAAATTAATTTTTTATTGTCATTTCTTTTTTATTTTATGTTTGGTGCTTTCTTTACTACACTCATAGCCTCATTTTGTGGCACACGACACTTTTAGCCTGAGTGCATATTCAAGGTTTGTGTCGCTGTGACAACGTGTCTAATGGCAGCAGTTGTGACGTGACTCTACCACATAGCATCCTGTGTAACACGAAGCTGCTAGCCAAACGAAGCGCGGTTTTCAATTTAAATTTGCATTTTGAATTTTCGCGCGCATTCCATTTTCTTCCGTTAAAGACAGGTAGAGGTAGCAGCTAGTTATTTTTTTTTTTTTTTGTCCTTTAGCATTTTACATTTTGTCAAGGAAATAAACGTGTGTAGCTTGTATGAGGAAATAATGGAAGTAAGTGTGGTAAATAATAAAAATCAGCGCAAATAACTTCGGATACTGCGACGTGCGACAAATAGCGAAATTTCTAATTTTTCATGCTTTTTTTCTCTTTGTCGCAATTCCTGAAAATCTGCGTTGACACACTTTTTTTTTTGGCAACATTCCAATTATGTGCGGTAAATTGAATTTTCATCACCTATCTATCGATTTGTTATTGTCGTGCAAAAATACATTTATTGAATTTTAAATGTTCCGACTTCATTAGTTATGTTAATTTTGAATCGTGAATAAAATTTTGAATTTTAAGTAATAAACTTTCGGTGTATTTTGTGAAGAGGAGAAAATTAAATTGATTTTCTTTTTTCAAAGTATGGTTATTTAACCCTTTGACGACCAAAAGGACACTGGTGACCCTTTTACCTTCGAATTGTTCCTGGAAAAAGTATGCAATCGATTTTGCTCTACAAGGTATTATTTAATAGGGAATTAATAAGGCTTTCAGAAAGTACCTAATTTCCTAGAGTAGTAAACAAATCTTTACTTTTCCCCTCCTTCTTTTTGCTGCAATATTTTGAGGGTGGTCGGAGATACAGGTTCAATATTTTTAGAGAAGTTGCGGGAAACCTTCCTCTTTCCAACGAAATAACAATAAAATAATATAGTCCACTTTGACCACCCACGCGAACACACAATCTGACAGGACCTATATGTCCCAATGGTCGTCAACGGTAAAAATCAATGACATTTTAGAATTTTGATGAGGAGTTAATTTATTTAAAAAAAAAAAAATATTATTTACATTTTTAATCGATACAATACAAATTATCTTTTTTGATACATTTTTAAAATATATCAATTATTGGTGAAGCAAAATGGGTTTGACGTAGAATACGTCGTTCTCGGAGGTAAGTAGGGTGGTTGATAGTGATCAGGTGTTGGTATTTATATAACTTTTTGAGCCTTTGGTGGGCCTAAAGTACTGATCGTACAATGTTGATGTTAGCACTTGTTGGTCTGCTTGATCCTCAATGCGACAAAAATTCATGTTAGAACTCTCTAACTTATATAAATTTTATACAATTACATGAAATATAAAGCCAACATTTGATGTTTTTGTTTGCTTAAACTTGCTACCTATTTATCGACAGTTGCCGGTTTTATCGACAAAACCATAAAATTTGTATGGGAGCCCCCCTAAGGAGTGGTTGGAGGGAATAGGTGTCAAAGACAAAATTGTTCCTTTTGCAAAAGTAATGGGGGTCGGTCATACATATTAACCCTCTCCGGCACTCTCTTGAAGGTCATATGATTAGGAATAAATAAACAAAAACCTGAAATTTGTATGGGAGCCCTCCTAAAGAGTGGTCGGAGGAAATAGGTGTTGAAGGCAAAAATGTTCCTTTTGCAAAAATAATGGAGGTCGGTGATACATATTAACCCTTTCCGGCACAAACACAATAAAATTTGTATGGGAGCCCCCCTAAGGAGTGATCGGAGGGAATAATTGTCAAAGGCAAAATTGTTCCTTTTGCAAAAGTAATGGACGTCGGTGATACATATTAACCCTTTCTGGCACAAACACAATAAAATTTGTATGGGAGCCCCCCTAAGGAGTGATCGGAGGGAATAGGTGTCAAAGGCAAAATTGTTCCTTTTGTAAAAGTAATGGGGGTCGGTCATACATATTAAACCTTTCCGGCACTCTTGTAAAGGTCATATGCTCAGGTGTATGGAATAAATAAACAAAAACCATAAAATTTGTATGGGAGCTCCCCTAAGGAGTGGTCGGAGGGAATAGGTATCAAAGGAAAAAATGCTTCTTTTGCAAAAGTAATGGGGTTCAGTAATACATATTAACCCTTTCCAGCACAAAAACCATACAATTTGTATGGGAGCCCCCCTAAGGAGTGATCGGAGGGAATAGGTGTCAAAGGCAAAAATGTTCCTTTTGCAAAAATAATGGGGGTGAGTGATACATATTAACCTTTTCCGGCACAAAAACTACACAATTTGTATGGGAGCCCCCCTAAGGAGTGGTCGGAGGGAATAGGTATCAAAGGAAAAAATGCTTCTTTTGCAAAACTAATGGGGGTCAGTGATACATATTAACCCTTTCCGGCACAAAAACCATACAATTTGTATGGGAGCCCCCCTAAGGAGTGGTCGGAGGGAAAAAATGTCAAAGGGAAAAATGTTGCTTTTTTTTATTTTAGTGGGGGTCGGTCAAATATATTAACCTTCTCCGGCACTCTCTTAGGTCATATGCTCAGGTGTATGGAATAAATATACAAAAACCATAATATTTGTAAGGGAGCCCCCCTAAGGAGTGGTCGGAGGGAATAGGAGTCAAAGACAAAAATGTTCCTTTTGCAAAAGTAATGGGGGTCGGTCATACACATTAACCCTATCCGGCACTCTTTTAAAGGTCATATGCTCAGGTGTATGGAATAAATATACAAAAACCATAATATTTGTAAGGGAGCCCCCCTAAGGAGTGGTCGGAGGGAATAGGTGTCAAACGCAAAAATATTCCTTTTGCAAAAGTAATGGGGTTCAGTAATACATATTAACCCTTTCCAGCACAAAAACCATACAATTTGTATGGGAGCCCCCCTAAGGAGTGATCGGAGGGAATAGGTGTCAAAGGCAAAAATGTTCCTTTTGCAAAAATAATGGGGGTGAGTGATACATATTAACCTTTTCCGGCACAAAAAACTACACAATTTGTATGGGAGCCCCCCTAAGGAGTGGTCGGAGGGAATAGGTATCAAAGGAAAAAATGCTTCTTTTGCAAAACTAATGGGGGTCAGTGATACATATTAACCCTTTCCGGCACAAAAACCATACAATTTGTATGGGAGCCCCCCTAAGGAGTGGTCGGAGGGAAAAGGTGTCAAAGGGAAAAATGTTGCTTTTTTTTATTTTAGTGGGGGTCGGTCAAATATATTAACCTTCTCCGGCACTCTCTTAGGTCATATGCTCAGGTGTATGGAATAAATATACAAAAACCATAATATTTGTAAGGGAGCCCCCCTAAGGAGTGGTCGGAGGGAATAGGAGTCAAAGACAAAAATGTTCCTTTTGCAAAAGTAATGGGGGTCGGTCATACACATTAACCCTATCCGGCACTCTTTTAAAGGTCATATGCTCAGGTGTATGGAATAAATATACAAAAACCATAATATTTGTAAGGGAGCCCCCCTAAGGAGTGGTCGGAGGGAATAGGTGTCAAACGCAAAAATATTCCTTTTGCAAAAGTAATGGGGGTCAGTCATACCTATGAACCCTTCCCGGCACTCTCTTAAAGGTCATATGCTCAGGTGTATGGAATAAATATACAAAAACCATAATATTTGTAAGGGAGCCCCCCCTAAGGAGTGGTCGGAGGGAATAGGTGTCAAAGGCAAAAATGTTCCTTTTGCAAAAGTAATGGGGGTCGGTCATACATATGAACCCTCTCCGGTACTCTTAAAGGTCATATGCTCAGGTGTATGGAAGAAATATTTTGCTAAATAATTTTTAAAAAAGATGTCATCAAAAGCGAATTGACTAATTCTACGTCTTGTGTTACGACATAGTCGAAACTACTGTATCTTTTTTTTTGCAAAAGGCACTAATAGCATTTGTTCGACGGTCCTTGCCTTGTTTGGAACAGACAATACATCTCTTACGTCACTTTTCACCGTTCGACCGCAGCTGTTACCTATCCATTTTCCAGATTCTCTTAGTCTGAGGGCTGCTGATTTAGCAAACTCTCTGGCAAAGATATCTAGAGGAGGAAGTTGAAGCATAACATTAAGAGCACTAGTAGGGGTTGTGGATAATGCTCCAGTAATACAGAGACATGCACTTCTTTGAACCTTTGGAAATTTCTGAGCTGCAGTTGCTTTATCAAGGGCCCTCAACCATACCAGTGAACCGTATACATGTATGGGGCGGACAATTACTGTATAAATCCAGCGTACTATTTTGGGGGAACATTTTTTAAGTATAGATTTTTTACAGGCAAATAGATCTATATTTCCCTTTTTAACGTGCTCCATTATGTTATCATTTCAGATAAGTTTTTTATCCAGAATAACTCCTAGGTACTTCGTGCTATCACTAAAGAGCAACCTCGTTCCATTCAGACGCGATGGTTCTAGGTTGGTGATTTTATATTTCCTAGTGAATAGGATGAGATCTGTTTTTTCTGGGTTTACGCTTAATCCACAAGGGGATGCCCAACTCGAAAGGATTAAGAGTGCTCTTTCCATGAGTTGACAGCGGGTTTGAGGAAATTTTCCGTTAATTACAAGAGCAATATCGTCGGCATATGCAATAAGCTTGTAGCCTTCCCCCTCCATGATATGCAACAGTCGGTCAACCGTCACGGACCACAGAAGTGGAGACAAGACTCTACCTTATGGAGTTCCCCTGCTTACAAACCTACGGATAGAGGATCCTCCCATTTCTGATTAGACTGAAGAGAAAATCCTCCACCCCCAGTTCTGAGAGGACTGAGGTGACCGTGCTGGGAAGAACGTTATTGAATGCACCTGCTTTATCTAGAAAGGCAACAAGCGCGTATTCTTTGTTCTCGAGTACTTTTTCGATTGTAGCCACAAGAGAATGAAGAGCTGTTTCTGTAGATCTGCCTTTTATATAGGCATGTTGAGTTTTTTGAAGACTTTCGAGTTTTGGTTTAAGAAGAAATCCAATAAGTCTCTCCAGTATTTTAACTAAAAAGGAGGAAAGATTGATAGGCCTCAATTCATTTGGTTTAGTGCGAGAGGACCTATCCACTATCGGTATAAAAATAACTTTGGTCTCTCTCCAAGCTGTTGGAACATAGTTAAGGATTAGGCAACCTAGGTAGATTGCCTGAAGCTGGGGTACTTTTGCATTGAAACTGTAATGGAGTTGAGCCGGTATAATACCATCATGACCCGAAGATTTATTGTGTTGGAACGAGTAAATTGCACGTCTTAACTTCTCCTTGCTGATCAGCTGCTCAATCTGTTGAGGTGTAAGTACAGAGGGGGATGTTTGAAAGCTGGAGTTGTCAGTGTACACACTACCAGGACAATGTACGTCCATAAATGTATCTAAGGTTTCGACGCATGAGTCTGTCCAGGTACCACCTTCCTTTGAAGAAGGTGCTGTTGGGGATTTTGATAATATTTCATTCATCTTAGTATAGATATAGTCACAAAGCCGTTTCTTCACTTCAATTTTATCGTCTGATCTCACACCCGAGCCACCAGAATTTCCTTAAGAAGAAATTGTTGTTCTTCGCTGTTTTAGTGTGGATGTTGCCTGTTAGTTTTATGATTTTATTAAAAATATATTATTTTTTCTTTAGCTCAATTTTAAAATAAAATAATTGAGGTCGTCTATTGAAAGCTTGTTTTTTAAGCTGTAATTAAGTACTTTTCTGCTTAGCTATTGAGACATTATTTTTTTTTATTCTTTTTTTTTTTGACTTCTTTAACAACATCCAACGCAATTCGAAGAAAAATTTCCATGGCAAAAATGCAAAATCAATAACCATTTGTTGATTTTTCACCCAAAAACAACGTTCTCATTTTCAGTTGTTTCTCCATTGTTCTAAATGATGATGATGATGATGACGATATTGATGGTGATGATGTTGCTGATGATGATAATGATGATGTTGCTGATGATGATGAAGATGAATATAATGATGATGATGATAACGATGATGGAGATAGTGAGGATGCTCTATTACCTATCTCTTTGTGACACAGTTTTTCTGGATGTGTCTGTCTTGTTTGTTTTTTCTGCCCATTCTGTTTGAATTCTTTTCTTTGTGTGTGTTGTTATCTTGCTTCAAGACTTGCTGCTGCTGCTTTCGCTACCGGTACTTTTTGGTGGCACAGTCTCAGAAACACGTTCTATTGATGATTTTCATTAAAGATTCAGGTTACGAGTACCACACGGCAACGTAAAATCACTTCACATCAGCTTGTTGGAGTTTGCAGTCTCAAAGCAGCCGCTAAAACCCAGCCAAAAGCGATAGAACCCAAGCACATCCATTGCCAAGTCGAGCCAACGGAGATAGATTTTTGCACAAGTGCTGCTTAAGAATTAGTTTGTGTTTGCTGCTGGAAAGGCGGTACCGTTCGTGTTTGCCGTCTCGAGTGGCGACAGGATTTGCATTTAATGAGCCTGCAAGCTCAACTGTGCGATTTGGTTTTTTTTTTTTTTTTGTTTCTAGTGTTCCACTTCCGGTAGATTCGTTTTTGCTATGCAACTGAATTCGAGCAATAAGATTGTATGGTGCTGTTATTTGGATTTAAAGTTGAATTTTTATGTGAGTGAAATGGCTTTAAAATCGGCGAGGTAGTTAGCAGAATATCTTCGGAAATTCAATGCTTGATTATTGAAATGTGTTGTTGTTTTTTTTTTTCTTTTTTTTTGTTTTTGCTATGAGTAAATTTTGAATTTTAAAATTTTTCTGTTGGTCTCAAACGATGGATTAAAAATGCATTACAAGCTCATAAGAAAACAATTTAAAAGTAGTTTTGATAAGAAAGTGAAAAGCATGCGAGTGAATACGATAAAATGAAAGCGATATGGCCAGTGTTGGTAGTTAGTGACTCACAAGACCTTTTCAACTCATTTCAACTCACTACCAAATTGTCAATTTACTTACCGTTAAGTTATTCAACACTGTCCTTAGCAAAGCTTACCACTAGGAAGCACCTCATGTTATCGAAAGATAAGATAATATTCAGTCACCCAGCCGTGCTTAAATCTTTTCTAATTCTACCAAACTTTGATTGATTGCGGCGCAGAGTTAATTTTTTAACATATACAAAAAAAAAAAATAAAAAATACATCATTTGTCCATATTTCAAATCAATTAGTGCAACGTGCAAACTCAACTTACTCAGTTCGTTTTCGAATTTACGTTCTGAGCATTAGATATAATATAAAATAAAAAGAAATGCCTCCTCCAGGGGCCGGTCGTGTTGGCGGTCCACCACCTTATGGACGATGTCCTCCACCTGGTGCTTGGGGCGGTGGACCACCGCGTCCCGGCTGGGGTGGACCACCACGTAATAACACCGCAGTTAACATAAACATTGGTGGACCGCCACGTCCACCACCCGGTGTTGTTGTAGTCGGTGGCGGTTACGGCCCGCCACCACCGCCTACTCTGATCATTGGATCTGCACCCCGACCACCACCTACAGTTTATGTCGGTGCCAGCGCGCAGCCCGGCTATTATGCGGCACCCCGTGAAGAAGTTTTTTGCTGTGTTATATTATGATCTGAGAGGAATTAAATAAATTTTATTAGTCTTACGTTGAATCAAAATGTTTTTTCCTTAGTTGGTTAAATATTTCCATTAGTAAATATATAAGTATAAACATTAAATTTTGGTTTCCAAACTATCTACAATGTAATGGTTGTGAAATTTTTATAATTCGATAAAAAGCGAAATTCTAAATCGCATTTTAATTCTATTTAATTGTTATTTTGATATGAATCGTACACAGAAAAAATGATGGTGGTGAATTTTAAAGAAAATCGATGTTAATTTGATGAAAGAGTGATTAATATATGAGGGTTACTACATATGTTTATTTCGCATTTTTTTATTTAATTTAAAAAAACAAATTTTTGTTCGAGCTCCTACACAACAGCTCAAACAATGTCGTTTTTGAGCAATCAGAACATCGAAATAATGGGTCATCTGCTGTACCGTCCAGATTTCGTTTTTGAACAATCAAAACGTCAAAATAATGGGTCATCCGCTGCACAGTCCAGATTTGGCGCCCAATGACATCTTTTTTCCCTCACATCAAGGACAAACAAGGAAGAAGCCGTTGATGTGATCAAAAACTATACTTGGAGGTACCTCAAGCGGAATAGGATAAATGTATGAAAAATGTTTCGAGCCATGTAACCGAGCAAAAATGTATTAATCATAAAAGACAATATTTTGAAAAACAACAAAGAAAAAATGTGGTCTTTAAATTCTCAACCAAGTTAGGCGTAAGTAAACAAAAGCAAGAGAGCGAAAGTAAGAACTTGTGCGGCATTATATGGAGTCCCCCAAGTTTTGCATAAGCTTTCCTTTCGTTCAGTTTCTCAATTTTTGCTTACTTTGCTGAACTTAAGAGAGAGCACTCGCCTCCGTAGTTTGCTAAGCAGATAAGGGTTGCAACCTGTATTTTAAATAATTTTAATTTTCTTTTCATTTTATCTTTCTCCGAAATATGAATAAAATTCGTTTATATTTTTTTTTAAATTTATAGTTAAGACAAACTCAGCAAACTTCATGGGTTTTCACTGCAAAATTAAGCTTCTTTTAGGCTCAACAGTCTTATATTCATTCACAATTAGTGTTGTATCAAAACTGTTGGCAACCCTTATCAGTAAAAAACTAAAAAAAATCGACAAAAGATCGATTGTGGCATGGTGCACCATCTGCATGAACCAGAGGTCATCCAAATTCATGCCTCCAATTTCAGTAAAAAAAAGTCTGTAACGCCCACCGTTGACGGAAACGTTGTGCCTAACCTCATTTTAAAAGAAAAATGGTCCAATGATGCCAGCACTCCACAATCTGCACCAAACTGTCACTCTCTGTGGATGCATCGGCTTCTAGACAATAACGTGCGGGTTTTCTGAACCCCAGATGCGGAAATTTTATTTGTTAAATAGCGGCCGAGATGAAAATGCGCCTCGTCAGTAAGGATGATTTCCATCTTTCAAATCATCTTCCTTTCAAATAACGCACTGTTTGGGCTACACAGCACTCACTTTAGAAATAAGTTTCTAATATTTCCCAACATTGCGTAAAGCGACTCATTTCTTTCCGTGGAGGTATAATACATATTTTATGTCAACATTTTTTTAATTTATTTCAAGCGAGAAACAGCTGTTATTGTCAAAATAACCTATGATTTAAAAAGAAACCATTAGATGGTCCACCCTGTAGTCCTTTTAGAAAGAAGCGTTAGCAGTTCTGGGTACCATACTCTCACTGTGGCAGCTTTCCACATTTTAGAGTGTCATGAACTAGATTAACAATGCGGGCAAAAGGCCGAATTATAAAAGAAAGAACAATTTTAACGAACTTAATTGGCATCCCATCTACGCCAACTGAATTGGATTTTATCTTTCGTAACCAACTGTACGTCGTACAGTATCCAGAACAATTTAGTTGGACAAAATTATTTTATGATTTTAAACTATAAGGAATGCAAAAACAAGCAAAAGAATGTAGGCAAGTGGGGGTCTACATTGACCCCCTCGGCAGCTATGGGTTAATTTGTAGGTTATAGGAGATTGTTTCACTAAAAATGATCTAGCAACAAAAGTTTTTGATGCAGAATATTCTTCAAAGACATTTTAGAAAGATATTTTCATTGACTTTCCAACGATATACATTACTAGTAGAAATTTTAGTGGAAAATATAATTTTTTTTGTGGTCAAATCATTGTGGTCAAAAAATTCACAATTTTTGAGTTTAAAGTCATTTTTGTCAAACAAAAATACTGTATGAGTCTATATTTTTTATTTAAAATTATAATTTCTGTTAAAATTTTCTTAAAAAAAGTATCATTACAACAATTATAATTGTTGAAAGAAATGTTTAATGGTTGATTGAATATACATATTAAATGAAAATCGATTTAGAAATAAAACAAAAGAAATGAGTTAAAAAACAATCCTGATTTAATGAATCAAGCCGGAAAAGGTCATCAGAAAAGCCTTCCTCAGATGACTCACTATCAATTTCGATAGTATGTGAGTACTCCGCGGGCAAAAGCATTTCCAAAGTTTCCTTAAGAAATGGTTTTGTTTTTTTTCTCGGCATGGTCCTTATTCCAGTTAAAAGAGGATCGGAAGTTAAGAGCAATCGATTAAGTACATCAGTATTGCAATATTCTCTTGAAGGTTTCCTTGCATAGCCTTGACGATGTTCTCGTAAATGTTTATTTCTTGCTTCAGCTGCTTTTTCTGAAAGCTACCCAAAAGGAAGAATAGCATTCTCAATAACAATTGAACCATGTATTAATATTTTATGCATTGTTGGTGTCATCGGATACCATGGAAATAATTTTAGCTGTCTACGTCTAATTTAGCTGTGTCCATAGCGTATTCAGCAAATTTTTTTCAGCAACTAGATATTACTTCTAAAATAACTTTTAAGCGATAAATAAGATTAAAGTCTAGCCCAGTTATTTCAGCTGCTAAATTCGGGTCCCCGAAAAATCTGCGGCTTGTATTTCCATCATTGGAGTTACCAAAGCCCGCCTTAGTAAAAATACGACTAACAACAAAACGCAGCCTATGATAAAAATATTTTTTTCTAATTTTTGGTTTATAGAAAAATAGAAGCACAAAATAGAAGTTTGGTTTGTAGAAATATAGAAGCACAAATCAGATCGAGTCATTTATATGGGAGGTAAGAGTGGTTTTTGTCAGATTTTGATACTTTTTAACATTGATTTTAAAGAAAAAAATGTATGCGTCAAGTTTCAAGTCGATATCTTAAAAACTATGGGATTTATAAATGTTTTGCCATGTTGATGACGTCAATTTATATGGCGCAGTTCTTATCCGATTTATTTCATTTTTAAACCTGATATCAAAATAGAAGACTTAGACTTATGTACCAAGTTAATTGGTGATATAATGAAAACTTTAGGATTTATGAAAGTTTTACCAGTTTTTTGGGTTTTTATAAAAATTCAGCACTTTTCGGAACGAAGCGGTCAACGAGCTTATATTATTTAAGATGTAAACACCTGTAGTGTTAAGATTATGAAGAAACATGTACAGCCACGGACAGCCGCATATAACAAAACCCTTCGGATATCCAAAAATATTAAAAATAATCTAAAAATGTTTTTAATAAATATTATTAAAAAAAATCTTCAAAAAACACCCATTTTCAAAATACAATTACTAATTTTAAATAAATACAATACCATCCAAACCACTTAACTTTTATTTTTACATATCTGCTTCAGTACAATCCATTTATTATAACTTCTTAGAAAAATTGGGGGAAAAATATGAATTTCCAAAGGAGTAGTATCAATCTTTTGGTAGAAAAAAGTCCCCTATGTAAAGGGGTGTATCCAAAATTTTCACAAAAATTTTTCCCGTTTTTCAAATTTTATTTTTAAAATTTGTATTTTTTTTTTTTTATTTTTGACTTTTTTCCCTAAATGTGCTTAATTTCCACGTAAGAGGTTGTCACCAATAATAACCAATTTGATTTTTTTGTTTCAGATTAGCCGTTTCTGACATTAAGTTGCATCAGCGGGACAAGTAATTTATTTTTAGTGCTTGATTTCATCGCCCTCTACCGGCTGATAACACAACGGCTGTGTGGTACTTAACTTAAGGGAGTAGTACCTTGTGATAAACACAAGGTTGTAGGTTGTGATAAACACACAACCAATCATTTATCTTAACATTTTTATGGGCGTGCTCTCCCAGAATATTTAATATTAATATTTTGTATAGTCAAGCTGTGTGATTTGCTCTATACAGAGCCGTTGTTGTTGTTGTTGGTTGTTGCCTTCTTTGTTCTTCATGTTATCTTGTTGACAACATGCTTGGCCTAGAGCTCGAAAAAAAAAAAAAAAAAAAAAATTGTTTTCAATATAAATAATTAGAGGCCGTATACAAAATATTAATATTAAATATATTTTTTTTTTTACCAATAGATGGTACTACTCCCTTAAGTATGCGCTGCTCTAAACAGCTAGCAACTCAAAGAAAAGTTCAACTAAAAATGACAAAGTTTAGAAAGCTAAAAAAAAATGTTTGAGCAAGGCAAGGTAAAAAATACTCATTGTCCGTTATTCTTACACTATTCAACAAACTAACAATATATATATTTTTAACGTAGAATACGTTATATGGGGGTGTTAATCTGGAGCACAAAATTTTGGGAAAATGTTTGTCACTTTCATTATAAGTTTTTAATACTTTATGCATGTATTGAAGAAAATTCAAGTATGGTCGTAACATATTTAATATGTCTTCTTTTGATTTGTATTTAAATAATCATATTGCTACATATAATTTTTTTGATTCTATAAGTAAATCAAAATTTAACTCCTTCAAATTTTGTATTAATTTTCATATGCTTTGTACTTATTTTATGTATTATAACATCATGTGTAAGAGCAGTACGATTATCTGTGTGTTCATCACAGAAGCAGTGTGAGAAAGAGAAGAAGTATAATGACCAAGTAGCAAACGATGTGTACATACACAACATTGATAAGCGAAGCAGAGAAACAAAACTGTGCTTACCCAGTTGGCCACGTCTTTAAGACATCCTCAATGTCTTACACCCTTATTCATAAACACATTTTAGAGGCAGCGTAACTTTAAACGGGTTTTAAACAAGAAAACGTTATTCATAAACATTTTTCGTAGTTGTTTAAGAGCTGCGTAACTTAAACGCCGAAATTGGCGTTTAAAGGTTACGTAAATACAACCATGATTTTTGTTTGTCTTTTCTTTTAATATCAAAGACATGCTCCATATGCGCCCTTTGCAGCATTTTTTTATGCGGCGGCCATTGTAAATCCATAGGAGTTCTTAATTTTTGTAGAGATTTTCTATAGTTCAGACACAAACCTTACAATCATAAGCAGAAAATGAAAAAATGTTTATGAATAACAATGTTAGCAAGGTTGCATAGAAGCTGCGTAAAGCCTTAAACAGTGCGTAACTAAACAAGCGTTTAAAGTTTGTTTAAGGAAATCTATTGAATAAGGCTGTTAATGACTAACGTATTCTACATCTGACCTATGCGCCCGTGTTATCTAACACAGGCTTGAGCTTTTTTAAATGGGTGTTTGACAAAATTGAATCTTGTCCAGCTAAATCGAAGAAATACTCCTTAGTGCGTCAACAAAAGTGAATACAAACGAAGGAAAAATTAAACCATTTTGCTTCGAATGTGAGTTTTCGTTACTGGTATGTGTACATGGGCTACTCAAGAAGAAATCATAGGGAAGATCAGGATCTAAATTACATTCATTTGACTCCTTCCTATCAAGTGCGTAGGCAGGATGAAAATTAGGGGGGGGCAAGACCTTATAAATTTATTTTTACCATATATTTCATTCATGCTTTTTAGGAGTCAATGAAAACAGTTCAAATTAATGTATGGTGTCTTCTTTACCAGATGTTTTTATATACCTATAATCAAGCTAAATGGGAAAAAAATTTTCAACATATGTTTATCAAACAAACGCAAGCCATAAGATCAAATAAAGTTACATTTATTAAATTCAGATTAAATTCAATTTAAAATATAGTATCGATTAAAAATTCACTTTAAAAAAAAATCAACAAAAATTTACAAAAACTAAAATTAAGAAAAACTCAACAAAATAGTACAAAAACTTAAAATAAAGTAATAAAACGAGAATCAAGGTGCAAAAAAACAAAACACAAAATAGCGACAAACACAAAATTTAAACGTGTCATAAAGCCTGTTAAAATATCTTTTTAATGATACCAAGATCATGGAAATCGGTTCAGCCGATTCTGAGTTATTGCAGTTTAAATGGAGCTCTTTTCGACCATTTTCGCGTTTTTTTCGAAAACTTTCCCACTGTGCCACGCCCAAAAAATCGCAAAACAGTCATTTCTAAAAATGAGGGTTTTTTTGTATTGATCAAATTTAGCTATGAACAAAATTTCATCGATATCTGAGGTGGTGGGGTTCAATGCATCTCGATTTTTACATGAAATTCGTCATATATGAAAAGCAGCAGACAATTTTTGCCAAAATTTATTATTTTTGAGTTCGAATAGATATATGAAAAATACTAGTTTACTATTGTCATTTTGCAAGAATAGGTCTGTTAATTGACGTGGAAATTTGACATTCAACACTAAAAAAATAAGCAGTAAGTTTGTGTTAGTGTTAAATTTGTTAAAGATAATTGGAACAAATAAATTATTAGATTTATTTAGCTTTTCAATGTGTATTTTTTGCATTTTTAAAAAATATCTGTAAAATTGCAGCAATAAAAATACGAATCTGCCAACTACAACAGCCGGTGCTTTTTTCCACACAAAAATTTTTACTCCACACCAAAACTTCTCTTGTAGAATTACATGCCTTTAAATTTTCGTTGCTAAAGCATACAAGGCTTTAATGAAAAAAATGAAACACTTCCAAACATGTGTGATCCGATTAAGCTCTGATAAAACGGAAGTGGAAAATATTTTGAAACTGTTCGATACAGTTACTACCAATACTTAAACCTTAATGCAAACGGCATTAATAAACGGCATCGCTTCAAATGCTCTTTTTTACTCCATGCAAATATATAAATAAATAATTATCGTCAAAATTATACAATATCGCTTAAAAAATACTGATTTGCTTTTGACTTTTCCAGCCTAAGATTCAAAGAAAAAGGAAAAACCACATATTAAAAAGGAATAACATAAAGGAATTACTTTCAAAGCCATCGATTAAATAGAAAATCTTACATTTAGGGGGGCAGTTGCCCCCCCTGTCCCCCCCCCCTGGCTACGCCCTTGCTTCCTATATACTCTCAGACTGTTAATGTTCATCCAAAGCTGTCCCGAGTCCAAATTAGGATTAAGTTTGGAATTATAGAAATGAATATTTTCTTATTTTATTATTGCTGAAGCATTGTTACAACATATTCTATAATTTTCTCACTTTTTCTAAGAGCGATTATTTTTCCATTTAGAATGTAGTCTATTTCGTAACCTAATAGCACCTAGAACACGATTAGTGAACCAAGGAGAGCTGTTATTAGAGACATTCACAGTACGTAAAGGCACATTTTGATCAAAAACAATATTCAATTTGTCCAAAGAAACACTAAGCTTCTTATTCACTGAGTCAAACACAGCCATTAAAACTTACACAAGACAATTTTTTTCCCAAAAAAATTCTTAAAAATCAAAAAAAAAAAAAAAAGAAATCAACTCTAAACTGTTACTATACCCAACCTTCTAATTAATTTACTTGCTTTATGATGAATTTCTATAACCAGAGCAAATTTTCATGTAACATTGTACTCAAAATAACTTTTAATTTTTTATTTTGATTCTGCCAGTAGAATTTAGTTTTTAAAAAATTCGATAGCAGAAATTTTTTTTTAATTAGTTGTCAAACTGGCAATAGATTTTCTATACTTTTTGTTAACATTCAATACTTATATCGTAGAAATCCTATCAGGAATTAAAATTTAATCCATACTTGCTTTCTTTTCCAACCCTCACCCCTTAATGGTTTATGTCTATGGTACGTATACTTACATGGGATTCATTTTCGCCAATAATTGTGAACGTATGCGATCGCGTTCAGTCTCTGATGCCGGCAGCGCAGTCACTTCGCTCTGACGTTCGCGTTCGATGCTTGCCGACAGTTCGTTATTCATTTCGACATGATTGTGTTCGGTCTCCAGATGGGTTTGTGTCTGTACTGTTTCATATTTGCGATCATCTTCGGCAAAATTGAATACTTCGCTCAAATCGTATTCTTTGAGCTGTAATAAAGAGAAAAATAAATGCAATAAAATCAAAGAAAATTTTTTTTATATTCAATGAAAAGTTAAAAAAAAAATAAACAAGAAAATTCAATTCAACCATTTTTATGTGTGTGTGTGTGTATATGTGTGTGACTATTTTAAATATTTAGCACACATGTCACCAGAGCGTGTGAGTAGCTCAGGTGTGAGAAGCTTAATCTTAATCCAGTATAGGCTGTAGTATTAAGCTTTTTTCTCATTTTCCGCTTAAGATTTTCTTCGGAACTGTGTGATGAAGCTTCAATATAATTTTATTGTTGTTGTTGTTGATGTTGATGTTGTTGTTGATGTTGTTGTTGTTAATGTAAGCTTTTCAACAGCCAAAGCTCTTGACTGCTCTTCTGTCTTTTAGCAAGTTTTCTACCGCAATTGCGCCTTTTTGTGGCTGCCTAACAAATTCCGTTAGCGTCTTCCTAGCCGTCGTAGCTAAACGCCTTGTCGTGCATTTTAATTTATTTGTTGTTTACTTAAGTTGCCGTTGTTGTTGTTGGCGCTTTGGAATTCTTTTCTTTAATTCCATCCATTACATAGTCATGACTTGGTTGGAGCATCCATGCAATATTAGAAAACGTTGCTAATCCCCAAGAATACTGTGAAATTCCGTGTGGATTACGGATTACACGCTAGAAATTCTTAGCTGCAGAGATTGTTCGAGTTTGGAATGTGTAGATATAAATGAGGAAAGTATTTGTGCCTTAGAGTTAGAAGATGTAGTCAATGATGATGGTGGATACATGAAGGAGGAATTGTGGAGTAGGTAGAAAGAATGTTAAAAGCTCAAATCCAGTTTTTAAATTTGATTTTCTTGAGCATTTCTTATGTATGTGTTAACAAGGATTCCATGCAAATTGCTTTGATTCTTTTGAACTTGGCAAATTTGGAGACTTGCCAATGTTTGATATGTTTGTAATTATCACCAACGAAAATTGTTTTTATTATAAGATTTTTGAAAAAAAAAAACTTGGGTAGTTTAACTAACAACTTATGTGGAAGCTAAAGCGTTAAATAAAATCTTTTTGATGTTAGAGACTCACAAAGGTCTACCCAAACTGGAGCTGATTTAATACATCGAAGTAGAGAATTACTTTCTCATAAGCTTCGACACAAGCCAGATTCAGTTTATTTTTTTAACCGACTTCAAAAAGGAGGAGGTTCTCAAGTTCGCTGGTTTGTCCGCTTTTTTTTTAATGTATGTACATCGATAACTCCTAAAGCACTTGCCCGATTTCCGTAAGTTTTTGTCAACAGATATATATCATGAACGCGGAGGTCCTTTTTTAAATAAGTGGGCAATATTTGACAAAGGGGCGTGTCACTATTAGAAAAACACTATGTTTCAGTTAATATTGACACTAGGGTACTGAAATTTACAGTAAAAATACTGGTGTAGGCAGAATTATTACAAACTACGGTCAATAAAGTAGGCGTTATTTGTCAAAGGGGTGTGGTCATATTAGAAAAACACTGTATCTCGAATATTATTGACACTAGGGTACTGAAATTTAGTTCAAGGGTAGAGACAATTTTTAAAAATTCTGTAAATAAAGTGGGCGTTATTCGACAAAGGAGTGTGGCAATATTAAAATCACACTATATATCGAATAAAATTGACACTAAGGTGCTGAAATTTAGTACATGAGTAGGCATAGTTATTAAAAATTACAGTCAATAAAGTGGGCGTTATTTGACAAAGGGGTGTGGTAATATTAGAAAAACATATATTGGTTAATATTGACAATAGGATGCTGAAAATTAGTACATGGGTAGGCATAGTTATTACAAATTACGGTCGAGAAAGTGGTCGTTATTCACCAATGGGGTGTGGCAATATTAGAAAAACTCTGTATGTGAAATAATATTGACACTAGGTTACTGAAATTTTGTACATGGATAGGCACAGTTACTAAAAATTAGGGTAAAAAGTGGGCGTTATTTAACAAAGGGGTGTGGCAATATTATAAAAATACTATATCTCAGTTAATATTGACACTAGGGTACACTAAGGGAAAAAATATTAAATTTATCCAAAAACTTTTTTAATTTATCCAAAAAGCGAGTCATTTTGCACCAATAACGCATTTACTTAAATCGACTACGTAAATATTTAAAATTTATTGAAGTACTTTTTTAATTAAATAAAATATTAAAATATTTAAACAGAATTAATAAAAAATATATTAAAATTATTTACGAATATATTTAAATATCTTTTAAATATTTACTATTTGAAAATAAAACTATCACATTTAAGGTAATTTATATAAAAATATTGAAATTGAAAAACAATTTATTTGAATATTTCCCACGAGCTGCGTCCATCAAATGTCATTTGGTAGTATATTTTATTTTATTTTTTCGTTCTCTAATTTATACTATTTTTGACAGTTGGTGAAATATTATGGCATCAAATGTCAAACATAGTATAAACTATAAAAAGAAAAAGATAGAGAATAGAAGCAAATTAATGAGGTAAATGACAATCGGTTCAAGACATTCTTGAGAAAATACCGAGTTGTCACTCCACCCTACATGATTTCATCATGCATCGCACTCACAAATCATATTGGTCAAACATTCAAGCTATATTACCATTGCAACATTAACTAAATGAGAACTATAAGAAACCTGCAACTGCAAGAAATAAACTGCTGGAACAGAGTGCGATGCTGTTGCTGCTTGTCGGAATATGTGTGTACGTGTGCGATGCTGTTGCTGCTTGCTTGTATGGAATATGTGTGTACGTGTGTGGTATAAATAAAATTCAAATACCGATAAAACGAGTTTTAAGGAAAACATTTGATTTATCCACGTAAATATTTGAATAAAATTTATACTCAGGCGTGGATAATGCTAATATGCGTTATTTCCCTTAGTGTACTAATATTTGGTATGCAGGTAGGTGGTTAGGTAGAATCATTACGAAAGTAGGCGGGATTGTACATAGTAAGTGCTATATATCGGTTAATATTGATACTTGGGAACTGAAATTCACACAGGGCTAGGTAGAATCATTATAAAGTACGTTAAATAAGGTGGGCGGGATTAGAGAAATAAAAATTGTAGAGACAGAAATGGAAAATATTTTATTTATTTATTTATTTAACATCTACCGGGTTGGACCCTTACAGATTACATTTTAGACTTACCCTAGTATTATACATATATTTTACATTAAAATTAAATTTCTATTTACAGAAATAGTAACAATAATTATACATAGATTTAACAAAATTAAAAAGTTAATTTGCTGCAGTTAGCAATAGTTGTTCAAATTCGAATTACAAGGAATAAATAGTATCTAACTGCTGTTTTTTGAACATATTGCGGTCGGTAGAGAAATCTAATTGATTTGCCACGGTGTTACAGTATGATAAGCATATGGAGATAGTTCCATTAAGCCCATAGTTTGTTCTGTGATATGCTGTATGAAATAAGTTAGAATTTCTAAGTGTTCGGCTGGGTATATTAAATGGAATGACCGCCAGTAATTCAGATGAATTTATTCTGCCAACCATTAAATCCTTTATGAAAATAACATTAGATGCGACCCGTCTTTGCGATAGGCTTTGAAGACTAAGTAATCGACAACGTACCCAGTATGCTGGCATGTTTTCCCAGAAGTTCTGACGGCGCAACACAAACCTTGTAAAACGCTTCTGAACTTTTTCGATTCTAGCACTAGAGCATTCATAGAAGCGGTCCCAGATGACACTTGCGTACTCAAGGAGTGATCTCACTAGCCTAACAAAAACTGCTTTGGACGTGTGTGGATCGAGGAATTCTTTGGAGTTCCTTTTTAGGAAGCCTAACTGAGAGTTGGCTTTGGATATGACATAATCGATGCGGATATCGAATGAAATCCAAGAAAACTCCAAGGTCTTTAAATTGGCTAATTCTAGAAAACCTACTAGCGGAATCATCGATGTAGTTGTAGTTTAAAGATGTGCTTCTTCTTAAATAAGTTAGGACTTTACATTTTGAAAAGTTTAGACGAAGCTTGTTAATATAGCACCAGCGAAGAAGGGCGTTTAAATCTTCTTGTAGGTTAGCGCAATCGTAGAAGTCATTGATTTTGTGGAATAACTTCAGATCATCAGCATATAAGAGTGTTTTACAGAATTTTACTACGTTTGGAATATCATTGACAAACACAATGAAGAGAAGAGGGCCTAAGTGGCTCCCCTGTGGAATTCCGGACTAAGCAGCGATAGAATGAGACAGTTGGTCGCCTATCTTTACATATAAAACTCTATCGCAAAGATACAAATTCATCCATCTCAACATCTGCGAATGGACACCTAATTGTTCTAGTTTTATAATGAGTAAATTATGTAAAATACTGTCGAAAGCTTTAGAAAAGTCTGTGTACAGAGTGTCAACTTGAAAACCACCCTCTATGACTTCAATGCAAAAATTAGAAAAAATGGTGACGTTAGTAGTGGTAGATCTGCCAGTGAAGAAACCGTGTTGGTGTCGAGACATACCGCTTTGTACTTCAGCAAACAAAAGTTTTTCCACAATCTTATCTAATACTTTGGGTATGATTGATAGTTTAACGATATGTCGATAATTTTCAACAAGATATTTCTGTCCAGACTTGTATATGGGCGATATACTGGCTGTTTTTTAAAAATATTGGTGGCAACAGGTCAAAGCTCGGACCCTTGCTGTTATCTAGACTGATAGTTGGACTTGTAAACAGATCCAAAGAAATCCGCAAATAGGTTGCTTATTCCTTTAGGGTTTTCAGCTAAAATACCCAACAAACTTTCAGGAATTAATAAAACAAATTTTATAAGAACAAAGTTTCATGTATGAAATTTTCCCTAAACATTTTTTTTTCCCTAAACCATCTCGTACTGGATACAAATCCGCTGCTAACATTTCAGCTCAATCGGCCCATTAGTTTTAGAGTCTATAGGCATCAGACAGACAACGTTTTGCTTTTAATATATATAGATTAGAGTGATTAAATAAAAAATCACTTTTTTTTCGAAAATCAACCGAGCTCGTTCGAAAATGGGATGGTCATATCAAAATATGGAAACAAAAATTAAAAAAAAAATGTTTTTTTCATTTTTAGATAGGTGAAAACCAGCGGTTTTCTGTTTTAGTTGAAGAAAATCGTGGAAAAAGCCTTAAATTTTAAATATTCATATCGCTCTCATTTTTAAACATATAATTATGAAATTTTCATGGCATACTTATAATAGACCATCATTAATAAAAACATGTTAAAATTTTGGATTCTAGATGAACATTTTTTTTTTATGTCCTTGATGGTTAAAGAAAAGAATCGCTTGTAACTATGCTTCGCATGGGAAAAATAATATAGTTTCAGACCCCCTCCCTCCCTCGGGCGAATCCTAGATCCGCAACTGGTAGTAAGCCCCCGAATATCGGGTACAGGTTCCTACAATTCGTATTAGAGTGAGTTTGTGTCTCAAGTCTTTTTGCCTTTTTTCAACTTTAAACGCTCATACCCATATGCTTTGGTGTGCATATTAGATAGGAGTAATTTTTTTCCATGCTAGTAGTATACAGTTTCGAGTTCTACATGAAACTCTGAGTAAAAACCTTCTTTTGACCATATATTTCCGATATTATAATACATATAAATAACTTTTAAAATTTTTTTTACCAAGAAATTAATGGGAAAAGTTATTTAAAATTATTTTGACGTAGAATACGTCATTCTCAGAGGTAATTAGGGTGGTTGATAGTGATCAGGTGTCGGTATTTATATCACTTTTTGAGCCTTTGGTGGGCCTAAAGTACTGATCGTACAATGTTGATGTTAGCACTTGTTGGTCTGCTTGATCCTCAATGCGACAAAAATTCATGTTAGAACTCTCTAACTTATATAAATTTTACACAATTACATGAAATATAAAGCCAACATTTGATGTTTTTGTTTGCTTTAACTTGCTACCTGTTTATCGACAGTTTTCGGTTGTATCGACAAAACCATAAAATTTGCATGGGAGCCCCCCCTAAGGAGTGGTCTGAGGGAATAGGTGTCAAAGGCAAAACTGTTCCTTTTGCAAAAATAATGGGGGTCGCTAATACATATTAACCCTCTCCGGCACTCTCTTAAAGGTCATATGCTCAGGTGTATGGAATAAATAAACAAAAACCATAAAATTTGTATGGGAGCCCCCCTAAGGAGTGATCGGAGGGAATAGGTGTCAAAGGCAAAAATGTTCCTTTTGCAAAAATAATGGGGGTCGCTAATACATATTTACCCTCTCCGGCACTCTCTTAAAGGTCATATGCTCAGGTGTATGGAATAAATAAACAAAAACCATAACATTTGTATGGGAGCCCCCCTAGAGAGTGGTCGAAGGGAATAGGTGTTAAAGGCAAAAAACTTCCTTTTGCAAAAATAACGGGGGTCGGTGATACATATTTACCCTCTCCGGCACTCTCTTAAAGGTCATATGGTCAGGTGTATGGAATAAATAAACAAAAACCATAACATTTGTATGGGAGCCCCCCTAGAGAGTGGTCGAAGGGAATAGGTGTTAAAGGCAAAAAACTTCCTTTTGCAAAAATAACGGGGGTCGGTGATACATATTAACCCTTTCGGACACAAACACAATAAAATTTGTATGGGAGCCCCCCTAAGGAGTGATCGGAGGAAATTTGTGTTAAAGGCAAAAATGTTCCGTTTGCAAAAGTAATGGGTGTCGGTGATACATATTAACCCTCTCCGGCACTCTCTTAAAGGTCATATGCTCAGGTGTATGGAATAAATAAACAAAACCCATAAAATTTGTATGGGAGCCCCCCTAAGGAGTGGTCGGAGGGAATAGGTGTCAAAGGCAAAAATGCTCCTTTTGCAAAATTATTTGGGGTCACTAATACATATTAACCCTTCCCACACAAAAACCATAAAATTTGTATGGGAGCTCCCCTTAGGAGTGGTCGAAGGGAATAGGTGTCAATAGCAAAAATATTCCTTTTGCAAAAGTAATTGTTGTCAGTCATACCTATGAACCCTTTCCGGCACTCTGTTAAAGGTCATATGCTCAGGTGTATGGAATAAATATACAAAAAACATAATATTTGTATGGGAGCCCCCCTAAGGAGTGGTCGGAGAGAATAGGTGTCAAAGGAAAAATGTTCTTTTTGCAAAAGTAATGGGGGTCGGTCCGTGGCGTCCATGGCGTAGTTGGTTAAAGTGCGTGGCCGCTATGTCAACGAACCTGGAGACTCACGTTCGAACCCCAGCAGCGTCTGAAAATTATTTGAATTAAAATAATTTTTCTGTGCGGCCTCCACCTCTCTGCAGACAATGACAAACCTCATAGAGTATTCAAAATGACATGTAAAGCTTCTTGATAACAAGAACATTCCGTTCATCGCCGTTCGGAGTCGGTGTTAAACATGTATGTCCGGTTCTCGTTCAATTGTGTACAAACTTTATAACACGCACAACACAATTGTTATATGTATGGAATGTATGGAATAATTTAATGTATGGAATGAATATTTTGCTAAATATTTTTTAAAAAAGATGTCATCAAAAGCGAATTGAATAATTCTACGTCTTGTGTTACGACATAGTCGAAACTACTGTATCTTTTTTACTTTGGAGTGATTTTAAAGTCGGTTTTTTTTCGAAAATGATGCTGGTGCGATCGTTTCAATGAATAGATTGCGTTGCCGAACAATGCTGACCGACTTTTTTTTCCCCCAAAAATGATGCTATGGACGTGGACGACGTTTATTTTCAGCATGACTGCACAACATGACATACAGCTGGTGAAACAATGGCTCTATTCCGTGAAAAATTTCCTGGGCGTGTGATTTTTCGAAATGAAAACTTTGATTGGCCGTCGAGATCGTGCGAATTAACACCATGAGACTCTTTTCTTTGGGGCTACGTTACGTCAGTATTTTATATTTTCATTCGTATTTGGGCTTTTCTGTTGACAAATAAGATTTAATCTTTCGAATGCCACATTGATGACGGAGATAACAACATTAAAGTGCTCCAGAAAATATTCAAAAGACAATATTAGACCTATTATTTGCGAGATACGATCGCAATAAAGCGAATATGTTATGAAAAATTTCATCAAAAGAATGGCCATATGCAAGAACAGCTATGGAAGACATTTCGCAGAACCTCAGAGTCTGTACTTTGAAATAAAATAAAATTATTAACACAGGCCAAATAAATTTCTGGGTACTTGAAAAAAAAATCACTGAATGAAACAAATAGGAAATTACAATGCGTTTTATGGCATTAATTTTTTCCATATTAATTTTGTTAAATTTTCCGGCGAGTGTCATTAAAATTGTTCTCTTCGGATTAGGCAACAATTTAACACGCATCATAAACAACCGCAAATGAAGCACATTTCGGTTATGTTTCCTTAACGCCCACACAAAAATGGGCCGCTCAGTAGCAGCCAAGCAACCATCAAAGCTTAAAACAGTTCCAACTCCTTCTGATTTATATTTCGTGACCAAACGCATTTGGTTTAACGTTACTACCCAGTGTCCCAGTTACTTGTGCCCATAACACTCCTCCGTTGCGCTGTTATACATTGTTTGCTTTCCAAATCTTGTGGTCCATTCTAATTATGCGAACGCCTTCAATTTCTAGTTTACGAGCAGGCGGGCGGCGATGCCAAATAAAAATGCGTATGTATAAAATGTGGAAGAGATGATGAAGAAAACGAGGAAAAAGAAAAAGAAGATGAAGAAGAGAAACGGCAAAAACAACAGCGTTAACAATAATGGTTGGTAGAACGCGTATTTCCTTATTTTCGAGCTACACCAAGTGGTCATTATGCTTTATTTTTTTCTACTCTGGTAACCGCCTCTTTATTTCTTGTTTTCCCCGGTTTAACGGCATTGTTCAAGGGAGTCATTCGCTTTTTCTATGGTGCCTTCTTTTTTGTTATTATATTTTTTTGTTAGTATTTGCTTATTTTTTTTTTAGATTTTTTTCATTCATTTTTGGGAGTCGTTGCCATTTAAGTGTTCGTCGACTAGAGTTCTTTTTGTAACATTAACAGCTACCACAACAACAAAAGGTGTTATATTAACAACATTGTTGCCATATTATTTGTTTGTTGTTGTGTTTGTTGTAACCGGAAATTATTTTCTTATTTTACTTTTATTGTTGTAATTTTGATTTCCTTTTTTGCAGTTCTTGTTTTTGTTGTTGTTGTTGTTTTTGTGCTTGTGGTTGTTTTGCTTTCCTCAGCTTAATGCTCAGCCATTAGAACCAGTGTTGCCAGCAAGCTATTCTTTTAATGTTAATGTCGTCTGTGCGTGTGTGAGTGTGAGCGTGTGTATGTGTGTGTGTAAGTTTGCGTGCGATTATATTTAATGAAAAAATGCTAGCAAATTACCGTTAGCATTTAACAAGCATTATTTTGTAATTACGTCTGAATGATACAGATTTTCCTCTGATTTTCGATATTATTATTTTATTGTTTCCTTATACAATTTAGCGTTGTTATTCTTGTGGTTGTTGTTCTTGTTGTTGTTATTGCTACAATATTAATGCGAATTTAGTGTTGCCAGTTAGTCGATATGATGTTGCCAGTTAATTGCTTACAACTGCTGTTGATTGGCTGTTAATTAGTTTGTCAGCCAGCTGATCGGCTTCTTTTCATCCATTAAAGATTACATATATAAAAGAAATAATTATGCCTTCAACATCAACATTGTTGCTTATTCAATTTCGTTTTTGTGACAGCATTTATCCTAATTATAAAATCTTTATGGGTTGGCTTTGCTTTTTCATTAATTTATCTTTTTAATGGGAGTTAAATTTCTGATACTCTGGGATATTTTACAACCTCACTATGGAAGATTTTTACAAAAACACGTAGATACCAATAAACAACCTTAATTCCTGATGTGAACGGCAGGTTTGATGATTTTCTCAGATAATTAAAAAAATTAATTAAAATTCTGAGTTTGACAGTTTATGGCATGTAACTTAGTGCCCAGATATATATATATAAAAAAAAAAAAAATGAGTCATATATTGTAAAATGGTCACTCCAGCTTCGTTACAAAGCGTATTTTTATTTAGGTCTACAACTGTAGAACTCAAAGCTGCGGCTCATCATCTGAAACGAGCTTTTCCAAATTGCTTTTCCAGCAAAACGGCACAAAATTATCCAAAATTATCCCCAATCTTATCTTTATTCTTATATTTGCCCGAATAATTGTCCCTGTCCTTGTCCAAATTGTTTTTTTTAACCCAATTCCAAGTTTCTGACCCATTTCTTGTTTGAATCCCTTTACTTATACTTGTCCCACATATTTTTCCAATCTATGTCTTAAATCGTGGCGTCCGTGGCGTAGTTAGTTAAAGTGCGTGGCCTCTATGTCAACGAACCTGGAGACTCGGGTTCGAATCCCAGCAGCGACAGAAAATTATTTGAATTAAAATAATTTTTCTGTACAGCCGCCACCTCTCTGCAGACAATGGCAAACCTCAAAGAGTAATCAAAATGCCATGTAAAGCATCTTGAGAATAAGAACATTCCGTTCATCGCCGTTCGGAATCGGCGTTAAGCCTGTAGGTCCGTTTCTCGGTCAATTTTGTACAAACTTAATAACACGCACAACACAATTGATCATAAGAAGCTAGGTCAAAGTCCTTTCAAGGGCTGAAATGGCCAGTTATTTATTTTTTTTTTAATTTTTATAGAATTAATTTTACAAAGAGTTTCATCAGGTATATTAAAAGAATCACAACAAATCCAGTGTTTGGTAAAAAACCATATTTCGAAAATATGCGATCGGAAATTCATATTAATTTCTTATTTCAGGGCTGCAAGAAAATATTCCTAGGTTAACAATCAAAATGCACTAAAAGCACTAAACTCAAAATGAAAATGCACTAATGTTGGTGCTTTTTCATTTAGTGCTTTTTTTAAAAAAAAAACGCGTATTGGAACATCAAAAAGCACTAGATCTAGTGCTAAAAGCACTGACTTGGCAACAATGGTGCCAAAGTATTTGTCCTAATTCTTACCCTAATTCTTTTCTCATTCCTTGTCCTTATCCGTGTCCAAATCCATGTTCTGATCTATCTCTAATCCTTGTCCTACTCCTAATGTTATTCTTGGTCCCAATTTTTCTCCAAATCTTTGCCCTCATCGTTTTTTTAATCGTTTTCCTTATCCATATCCAAATTCTTTTCCTAATTTTAATTTTATTTTTGTTTTACATTTTTATTTTTGGGTTTTTATGGAGTATTACCTTAGTATCATGCAATATATCCATTCAACGATAACGCATTTAGGTTACTTTAAGCGGTTCTCTGAAAGGTCTCATGCCGCAATTAATTTTTGTTTTAGCCTCAGCTTTACGGTCGTTCCATAAAATTAGCCGTAACGCTTATAATCACGGAGTTATAATTCATTGCAACGTATTTTTATTGTTGTTTTTTTTTTCTGCTGTGTTTAGCGGTTGCCAACATGATTTCGTGGCTCCAAAAATTTTTTTTTCTTTCATTATGAGGTCAAAGAACTATTTTTTTTTGATGTCATAAAATAGAATTTTCGTAGGACTTCTACTCAGCGAGTATAATTGCATGTAACAATATTGCATTACTGTTGCACAAGCTTATATCTACAGCCTGATGGCGTCATATTTGTTATTTTTTGATGCGAAGCTTTTTACGCCTCGTTCTGCGATTTGCTGGAGTGAAATCTGAATACACGACACTTTTTTCCAAAACCGTTTTTCTTAGAATTGATATTGTTTTTTGCTTGCGTCTATTGCAACAAGAAAATGTTAAATTAAAAATAATTTCTAGTCCACTGCAGGAATTGAACTCATGCCCGCTGGCTGATAGTTTAACGCTTTAACCTTCGAACCAAAACCCTTTGTTGGTAAATATCGCAAAAGGAACATTTTTCCCTTGAGGACCCATCCCCTCCGACCACTCCCTACGGGTGCTCCCATACAAAAACGTAAAACTTTGTTATTTTAAAGTTTTAAATTGAAAAACTATTTTAATAGAAAAAAGCCATTAAATTATCAAATCTATGAAATTGCGAAAATGCTTCGCTTCTCTCGTGTGTCCAGTGACGCACCTGTGTTTTTTTATTTTGATCGTTAGGCTAAAAACAATAGCGGTATTCACGGGTAGATGCGAAACACAGTTGCGACGACACAGCATGTTTTGGTTGTTTTCAAGCATAGTTGCCATCAGGGTAAGACTTTAAAAAGGCTTAGTTTGTAAAGAGTGATTTTTTAAGTGCCTGATAACTTTTTTTTTAAAAAAAACGCATAAAATTTGCAAAATCTCATCGGTTCTTTATTTGAAACGTTAGATTGGTCCATGACATTTACTTTTTGAAGATAATTTCATTTAAATGTTGACCGCTGCTGCGTCTTAGGTGGTCCATTCGGAAAGTCCAATTTTGGGCAACTTTTTCGAGCATTTCGGCCGGAATAGCCCGAATTTCTTCGGAAATGTTGTCTTCCAAAGCTGGAATAGTTGCTGGCTTATTTCTGTAGACTTTAGACTTGACGTAGCCCCACAAAAAATAGTCTAAAGGCGTCAAATCGCATGATCTTGGTGGCCAACTTACCGGTCCATTTCTTGAGATTAATTGTTCTCCGAAGTTTTCCCTCAAAATGGCCATAGAATCGCAAGATGTGTGGCATGTAGCGCCATCTTGTTGAAACCACATGTCAACCAAGTTCAGTTCTTCCATTTTTGGCAACAAAAAGTTTGTTAGCATCGAACGATAGCGATGACCATTCACCGTAACGTTGCGTCCAACAGCATCTTTGAAAAAATACGGTCCAATGATTCCACCAGCGTACAAAACACACCAAACAGTGCATTTTTCGGGATGCATGGCCAGTTCTTGAACGGCTTCTGGTTGCTCTTCACTCCAAATGCGGCAATTTTGCTTATTTACGTAGCCATTCAACCAGAAATGAGCCTCATCGCTGAACAAAATTTGTCGATAAAAAAGCGGATTTTCTGCCAACTTTTCTAGGGCCCATTCACTGAAAATTCGACGTTGTGGCAGATCGTTCGGCTTCAGTTCTTGCACGAGCTGTATTTTATACGGTTTTACACCAAGATCTTTGCGTAAAACCTTCCATGTGGTCGAATAACACAAACCCAATTGCTGCGAACGGCGACGAATCGACATTTCACGGTCTTCAGCAACACTCTCAGAAACAGACGCAATATTCTCTTCTGTACGCACTGTACGCATTCGTGTGGTTGGTTTAATGTCCAATAAAGTAAACTGAGTGCGAAACTTGGTCACAATCGCATTAATTGTTTGCTCACTTGGTCGATTATGTAGACCAAAAATCGGACGTAAAGCGCGAAACACATTTCGAACCGAACACTGATTTTGGTAATAAAATTCAATGATTTGCAAGCGTTGCTCGTTAGTAAGTCTATTCATGATGAAATGTCAAAGCATACTGAGCATCTTTCTCTTTGACACCATGTCTGAAATCCCACGTGATCTGTCAAATACTAATGCATGAAAATCATAACCTCAAAAAAATCACCCTTTACATTGATTTCAATCACTTTATGTGATTTTTTAATAAGGTAGGAATATATTTCTTTCAGTTGTCGTATTAACAGAGTTTCAACACTAAAGTTGTAATATTGAAGTTCGCGCGTTAGTGCGAAAAAAATCTTGTATTTTCGCATTCTTGCAATACGTATCAACCCACGAATACCCCTAATTTCATATATTAATTTCATATATTTCATATATTATAAATATGTCACATAATTTTTTTTTTGTGTTAAGGGCTAAGAACAAGCATTTACTAACTTTTAATGATTTTTACCTTACACTTAGGGAAATAACGCATATTAGCATTATCCACGCCTGAGTATAAATTTTATTTAAATATTTACGTGGATAAATCAAATGTTTTCCTTACAACTCGTTTTTTTTCCGTATTTAAATTTTATTTATACCACACACGTACACACATATTCCATACAAGCAAGCAGCAACAGCATCGCACACGTACACAAATACTCCGACAAGCAGCAACAGCATCGCACTCTGTTCCTGCAGTTTATTTCTTGCATTTCTTATAGTTCTCATTTAGTTATTGTTGCAAGATTAATATAGTATGCAAGTTTGGCAAAGAAATGAAATTATGTAGGGTGAGTGACAACTCGGTATTTTTCTCAAGAACATCTTGACCGGTTGTCATTTACCTGCATAATTTGCTTCTACCTACAATATATTTTGGACATTACTTTTTCGTTCTCTATTTTATACAATGTTTGACAGTTGGTGCAATATTAGGGGACACATTGATTAAAATTTTTTTTCTTTACCCTATATAAAATTCCTTCTCTATGTGTTTATCCCAAATTTATGAAATATACAGAAAAGTGGCATCACTAAAATGCTTTTTGACATAAGCAGTAGGTCTTGTCAAAGCTCCTTACCCTACCTTCTTATTGTATCATGAGCTAGCTGAGGCTCTGAAGATATCGGAAGGCAGTATGGGAACAATATTACGAGAACATTTGTCGATGAGAAAGCTGCTTTCCAAATGGGTGCCGCGTTTTCTCACACCGGACCAAAAACAACAACGTGTCGATGATTCGGAAGCTGTTTGGCACTGTTTACAAAGAATAAACATAAATTTTTGCGTCGGTGTGTAACAATGGATGGCATATGAAACATTGATCCACCATTACACACCGGAATCAAAACAGTCGTCGGCTGAGTGGAGAGCAACCGATGAAAGCAGGCCAAAGCGACCAAAAACTCAACACTCGACTAGAAAGGTTATGGCATCTGTATTTTGGTATGCGCATGTAATTTTGTCACAACTATCTTGAAAAGGGAAAAACAATCAACAGCGGTTATTTTATAGCGTTGTTCGAGCGTTTGAAGGATGAAATTGTGAAAAATCGGAAGAAGAAGAAAAAAATTGTTTTTCAACAAGACAATGTAACGTGTCCCAAATCGATGAAAACGGTGGCGAAAATCCACGAATTGGGCTTTGAATTGCTTACTCATCCACCGTATTCGCCAGATTTGGTTCCCAGCGACTACTGGCTCTTTGCTGACCTCAAAAAATGCTTGCCGGCAAGAGGTTTGGCTCCAATAAAGAGGTGATGGCTGAAACTGAAGCGTATTTTTGAGGCGAAGCACAAATCGTTCTACAAAACCGGTATTTAAAAGTTAGAAAAGCGGTGGAATAAATGTATTGCTCTTGAAGGAACCTATATTGATGAATAAAGAAGAATATTTGCAAAAAAAAGTTCTTTTATTATTTAGTCTCGGGACTTATTGGACTATGTTTTCAATTTTGTTTTTACATTTGTCATAAGATCAAAAAAATTAACCTTTACTGTCGTACCATAAATTGGAACTGGAATTATTGGAGAGTAAAAATTCCATGCAACGCCCATGCATTTTCAAAAAAATGCCTTTTTCAACTTTTTGAATACCTGCGTGGTAAACGTAACGTTGTCATCACACGCTCGTATGATTTTCGACGTGACACTTTTTTAAATGGCGGCCTTAGTAGTCAATTGGGCAGTGTGTTCCACTGCCATCTCAGAGATCCAGGGTTCGAATCCAGGCCAGATCATAGTCCTACGCTTTAACCTTTCTGCATGTTTTTTCTCATTTATAATCAACTGTATTAAAAAATGTATCAACATTTACTACTTGAAGTTGTATTTTTTTGTAGAAAAGTTTGTGGATAAGATTATCTTATAACTTGAATTGACTGAGGTAAAGGCATTACACTTGCCTTAGATTCAAATTCACATGTTTCTTCGACTTTCAAACACACCTTGAAAATCCTACTCATGTTTAATGTGATTCACTTTTCTTTCTGACCAATATCACCCCATTTATAACCATGGCATATTTAAATGAATAGGTGTTAGAGGAGAATAGGGCAATGGGAGTCAGCGGGTAATGAGAGTCATCCGCATACTCAGAGAACTGTACACTCGAGCGTCGTGTAAACTACTTCCCTATCCCACTCTGCCTAAATTTTTTCTGATTTATCGATGTAGACAAGCAACGTTATATAACCTCGCCAAAAATCAAAAATAATAATCTAAAGGCATCAAATCGTACGAGGAAATAATTCATTTTGACGTGGTCTCTCTTTTTCCTAGTATACCGATAGAATTTGCAATTAAAGCAATGAAAAAACAGTCGAGCAAATTGAAAAATTAACAAAAACTTAAAAAATAACTATTCATTGACATGCTCATGTATAAATGAAAACAATCTACATATATTATTATTAGCATACCCGTTCCCAGCGTTGCATGGGAGTATAAATAGGATATGAAAACATATTTTAAATAAAGACTCAAGAATCAAATATGTTTAATTCATTCTATTATATTTGAGAATATTTCTTATTGAAAAAAAAAGACTGGCTTCTTATGAAATGAAAAGAGTTTCACCTTAGTAAAATCAAAATAAATACGATATACTGGATTTATGGCAACACTGTAGCAGAAATTAACTGAGTGCAACTATCCACTCAAGATGGCAGCGCGGTGAGTTGTAGACTTTCACCTCTCTCTCTCTCTCAACAAAGAGCTTAAGCTATTGTTTGCTGTTATTTTTTGCTGCTTATACATACAATGACAGCATGGATTAAAATGCAGAAATTCTTAAATAATTAAATTAAAAATTTTACCAAAAACGTAGTATCCAGTAGCAGGGTTGCTTCTTATAGCAATTGAATAGTGAAAGAATTATTAAAATCGGTTCAGCGGTTACCCCGTGATTGAACGAAAAAAATCCGAGAGAACTCTTTTATATAATAGTATAGATATAGATTACGCAAGTGCTTTTTTGTGACTACCATCAAATCTATACTGTTCTGTCTACACAGAGAGTTTAAATTGAGTTTCCAGTTCAAAGTTGAATTTTGCCATTGAACTCAAAATAAACTCTTATCCAGTACAATTGCATAGGATGAAACTCAACTAATCTGAATTTTCTTTCTGAGCTTACCAAAACTCAATTTGAGAAGTGCCTAAAAGTATTCTAATGTTCAGGTGCAACTTTGTAGATGGCAAGGTACGTTCAAGGTTGTACAATTTACTATTTGCCTAAATTAAAAAAAAAAAATAATTTTTTGGTTCCAATTCAGTATTCATTCTTAATCCATACATTATTTCCACAATCCGTCCAAGAAGGGTAACATTTTGTTTTATCGCTGAATATTAATCGTGACCAAAAGTCATTGTCAAGATTTTTATATTTTTTTCACAAATTTTAAACGCTTTTACGGTTTTTACATTTATTAGTGGTTTAATTCGGGGAGTTCATCCATTGCAACCAGCAGCTCTGAGCGTCCTCCGAATAGCTTCATTACATATATGTTTTTCGTGATGTTCAGAAGGATTTCTGCGACCTCTACAGCATTTGATTTGATTTCTTGATTTTCTTGATTTTCCGTTTTAATAATGAACTCATTGCTAGTACAAAGTTCTTATGACCTACCGGATCGTTGTCCACAATTAAAAAAGGTACGCTACTGAGCATATTTCGAGCAGTTTTGTGTGTAAGATAAAGTATTATTTTTTTTTATTTTTATTGATTTTTTTAGGTTTTATTTTTTTAATTTTAATTCAATAGTTATAATTTAAAAGAATTATAACTGTAAAAAGCTGAACTATAACTGAACTGATTTTTGATTGACAGAATTCTTTTATATAAAAAAAAAATAGTGTTAATTTCGAAAGATTTTTTACGATTTTACGCCTACGGCCAAAACGCCAAATAACAACAATTAAATAAAAACTTTAGAAGGCCGATCAACTCCAACATATCAAAAAAAATTATATTACTTTTTAACTATGATAAAAGAGTATGTGGGTGGTATGTGACTCATTGGTAGTATATGGTTAATAATATTTGACTTTAAATCAGAATCTGGATAAAATTAGTAAGTATTTACAAAAAAAAAAAAAAAACAACAGAAAAAAGTTTTGGACGCTAAATCGCAAATTGCAAAAGTTCCAAAAAAGATTAATCACCATATTATACTCGTACTGTATTAAAAATATTCAAACAGATTTCAATTGCTTTCAATCCGTGATGATAAACTTCAACAATTTATCAAGGATATCGTCACTTTGACTGAAATGAAGCACTTTATCGATTAACAGTATCTTACTCACCTTTATAAGTTGAAATGTTGCAATCGGTGGCAATCTTTTGCTCTTTGGATAAAAGAAGCTACCAGCTGGATGTGCTGGATATCTTGATGTTATGCGATAGATGACACCTTGCGGACTTGTTGGCCAATTAGGGGCGGTAAATGTGAAACCATTATCGGTGCCAGCATCCAATGGATCCATTTCAACGGTAACTGTATCAATCCAAGAACCGCCAACGCAAAGCTGCAAACAAGAGAAGTAAAAATAAAATAGATTTTAAAGGCAATCATAAGAAGGAGGTACTAAGGAGACAAATGTCAATTCCGAAATGCAGCACATTAAACGTTTGACATCGAACTCCCCGCAGCTGTATCAAATCTTCTCTCAAAACAACGCTTTAAAAATAAATATTTGTCACCCGCATGTCTGAATTTTTCATCTCATGGCAGGCATTGTTTTCATACCCAAACCTAAAACCCAAGCATACAAATTTCTAGCTTCTGCGTTTGTGTGTATTTGTTTGAAGTGTATGTATGCAAAACTTCAACATGCTACTCCTGTCAACCTACAACCGCAATAGCGGACCACGTCTACTCATTAAAATCATTCTCTGCATGCCTTAAATCGCATTAGTATCCGGCAATGCAATCAAATCACATCCAATCGTTTTAAATTTTGCGCTATATAGTCGGGAAGGATTTTTTATAATCCCCCTGCCATCACCTGCAGCATAACAATGCGGCTCAATTGTCATGCTCGTGGTCGACTGCCTTCATCACCGCCATCCCAATCGCCCAGCACACTTTCGATTCCACTTAAGCAAGATTGCTGCTGCTTTTGCTTGGTTCTTCGCTTGTCGTCGCAATTCAAATTGAAAACCATTTGAATTTAATTTGATTGCTCTTGAGATGTTGTTCGACTTTGTTGCTCTAGTCGGTGGTTTTTGTCATACTTCAACCATCCGCAGTTGACGTTGAGTTGTCAACGTTGAATCGAGTTGCATTGAGGTTTTGTTGTTGTTGATGGCAATGATGATAATGACGATGATGATGTTGATAATGATGAGGTTTTGAAGACAGTCAAGTTTGCAGATGTGGATGGATGAATAGATAGATGGATGGATGGATGGATGGATGAATGGATGGTGGTTTTGTGATAATGTTGTTTGCTCTAATGGCCATTGTTGGCGCAGCGATTATGTTCGGATAAGTTTAATATTTGTACTGGGACATATATAGCAGAGAGTGCGTTGCTGTTGTTGTTATTGTAGTTTTGATCGTCTGTCATTGAGGTTTTCTTTGGGGAAATTGAAGATTTATTCTTGCATTATTGCCGCATATTTATGAGCTTGTTTGTTATTTTTTTTTTTACAAAATTTGTTCATATCTATGCGCACATTTAAATATGTAATAAAAAGTATAAAAAGATGGATAATACAACACATTGAATATTTTAAGAAATGCTGTTTTTTACGAGATATACAGTGAATTTCTTTGACGGAAATGTATGGTTTTGGGTCTTAATGTCGTCCATCATAGCCAGGTTAATATTCCGAAAATCTTATGAAAGGTGGAAAAACAACAGTTGTTCAATTTACATTAATGAGCTGGAAATTAATTTAATATCATTTTTAAAAGGTTTGGTTAAAAGTCTCTCGCGATACCTTCTGTTCAAAATGGAACCGGACTGTGCAAATAAAACAATAATGGTTAATTATTCTTCAATATTCTTTTTATCACCTTCAAAATAATCATCATTGGAGGCGATACACATATGCCAACGTTTTTTCCATTTTTAAAGCATTTTTGGTTGACCGATTTCGGAATGACCCCTAACTTCCTCTGCAAATTTGAGAATCGAATGAAACAGTGAACATCACCTTAATTTTTGAACGACTTTGTCGTGGTTTTTTGGGCTTCGAATAGCGAAACTCTACAGATTGATGTGCAGTTTCATCGTCATACCCATACACCTAAGACTCGTCATCAGTAATGATTCACTGAATGTCAGTATCGTCAATTTAAAGCATCTTCTGAGCGAAAAGAGTTCCGCGAAACTCTTTTTGAAGGAAATTTAGCAATTTTGGCACAAGTCGAGTCGCAACCCGTCGATCCAGTCGATATATTAAGCTCGGCAGCTATATCTTTCACAGTTATACCACGGTTATCGAACACAATTTCCTTTACTTTTTTGACATTTTCATCGTTTATTGATGTTGCTTGACGAGAAGGTGGGGATAATTTATCACGGTCCTCTTTTAACTACCAGGCATTTTACTACTCAAATTTCTGCGACGTGACAGAGAAGGATTTCTCATAGGTCTTGTGCAAAATTTTCAATGCCTTTGAACAAATACTTCCGTTGGAAGTTACAGCTGTTGTTACTTCATTCGCACAGTCCGGAATAACTATACTAAGTAAGTGCTTTTTGACGTAGAATACGTCATTCTCGGAGGTAAGTAGGGTGGTTGATAGTGATCAGGTGTCGGTATTTATATCACTTTTTGAGCCTTTGGTGGGCCTAAAGTACTGATCGTACCATGTTGATGTTAGCACTTGTTGGTCTGCTTGATCCTCAATGCGACAAAAATTCATGTTAGAACTCTCTAACTTATATAAATTTTACACAATTATATGAAATATAAAGCCAACATTTGATGTTTTTGTTTGCTTAAACTTGCTACCTATTTATCGACAGCTTCCGGTTTTATCGACAAAACCATAAAATTTGTATGGGAGCCCCACTAAGGAGTGGTCGGAGGGAATAGGTGTCAAAGGCAAAAATGTTCCTTTTGCATAAGTAATGGGGGTCGGTGATACATATTAACCCTTTCCGGCACAAACACAATAAAATTTGTATGGGAGCCCACCTAAGGAGTGGTCGGAGGGAATAGGTGTCGAAGGCAAAAATGTTCCTTTTGCGAAAATAATGGGGTCGGTCATACATATTAACCCTCTCCGGCACTCTCTTAAAGGTCATATGCTCAGGTGTATGGAATAAATAAACAAAAACCATAAAATTTGTATAGGAGCCCCCCTAAGGAGTGGTCGGAGGGAATAGGTGTCAAAGGCAAAAATGTTCCTTTTGCAAAAGTTATAGGGATCGGTTATACATATTAACCCTCTCCGGCACTCTCTTAAAGGTCATATGCTCAGGTCTATGGAATAAATAAACAAAAACCATAAAATTTGTATTGGAGCCCCCCTAAGGAGTGATCGAAGGGAATAGGTATCAAATAGAAAAATGGTCCCTTTTGTGAAAATAATGGGGTCGGTCATACATATTAACCCTCTCCGGCACTCTCTTAAAGGTCATATGCTCAGGTGTATGGAATAAATAAACAAAACCCATAAAATTTGTATAGGAGCCCCCCCAAGGAGTGGTCGGAGGAAATAGGTGTCAAGGGCAAAAATGTTCCTTTTGCAAAAATTATAGGGATCGGTTATACATATTAACCCTCTCCGGCACTCTCTTAAAGGTCATATGCTCAGGTCTATGGAATAAATAAACAAAAACCATAAAATTTGTATTGGAGCCCCCTAAGGAGTGATCGGAGGGAATAGGTGTCAAAGGCAAAAATGTTCCTTTTGCATAAGTAATGGGGGTCGGTCATACATATTAACCCTTTCCGGCACAAACACAATAAAATTTTTATGGGAGCCCCCTGAGGAGGGGTCGGAGGGAATTGGTGTCAAATGCAAAAATGTTCCTTTTGTGAAAATAATGGGGTCGGTGATACATATTAACCCACTCCGGCACTCTCTTAAAGGTCATATGCTCAGGTGTATGGAATAAATAAACAAAAACCATAAAATTTGTATTGGAGCCCCTCTAAGGAGTGGTCGGAGGGAATAGGTGTCAAAGGAAAAAATGTTCCTTTTGCAAAAGTTATAGGGATCGGTTATACATATTAACCCTCTCCGGCACTCTCTTAAAGGTCATATGCTCAGGTCTATGGAATAAATAAACAAAAACCATAAAATTTGTATTGGAGCCCCCTAAGGAGTGATCGGAGGGAATAGGTGTCAAAGGCAAAAATGTTCCTTTTGCATAAGTAATGGGGGTCGGTCATACATATTAACCCTCTCCGGCACTCTCTTATAGGTCATATGCTTAGGTGTATGGAATAAATAAACAAAACCCATAAAATTTGTATGGGACCCCCCCTAATGAGCGGTCGGAGGGAATAGGTGTCCAAGAAAAAAATGTTCCCTTTGCAAAAGTAATGGGGGTTGGTCATACATATTAACCCTCTCCGGCACTCTTTTAAAGGTCATATGCTCAGGTGTATGGAATAAATATTTTGATAAATATTTTTTAAAAAAGATGTCATCAAAAGCGTATTGAATAATTATACGTCTTGTGATACGACATAGTCGAAACTACTGTATCTTTTTTTTCATTCTCTTGGTTATTCTTGCGTTTTTTTAAATATAGAGCAAAAAAAAAATCTATTAGAAACTATCATCCTTTTTTTATTTGATTTCTAAGTAATTTTTATTTCAATACTAGCGTACCCGGAGAATATTAGCGATCGATAACGGAGGCACCACTTGAATTTCAAATTATTGTTTGAATGAAACACTTATCGAATTCTATTGAATTCAATATCCGTTTTTTACTTGGAATTAAAGAAGTTAAAGGAGTCACATGTCAGTTTAATTCAATGCTTTGTGGTAGACGTTAATCGTTTTTTTGAAAAATTTGAGATTAACCCCATACGCTTTAAAATATTGTCTTTGACATTTATTGATTGTTATGGAGAATGCAAAGTGAACCGGAAATTGAAGGAGTTTGAACTTGAATAGTAAATCGGTTGGAAGCAATACTTTCTCGTCTTTGAATTTATCTTTGAGTACCGTTCCTTGAATAACATTGTTCTGGAGTTGCGTCACGACTAATTTTTTTGCACAATTTCGGTTGATTGAGGTTCCGAAGCATGATGAGAACAGATCTAAACTTCAGTCGTAAAGTATGTGGTGATAATGCTGGAAAATGCAATGAATTCAGGAACGTCGTTGGATAATTCGTTGTTTTGCCTGGACTAATCACACAATCGATTAATATGAACAAATGTAATTGGTCAGCAATTTCATTCTGAATTAAAAAATTCAAACCAACAAAATCCATGTTTTTGGCTGCCGAAATCACACGTGCACTCAACTAATTGTGGTTTACTTAATTCTGGGTGATGTTTGGAAAAACATTCGTAATGACTTCCTTTTTCGTCATTTTGAAAAGGTCGAAAGTCGAAGGAAACGAAATCAATACAGTGGAAACATCGACTGGTACTTCTCCATTGTTAACAATTGATTGGAGAAAATCGTCTGATCGTTTCGCAACGCAACTCGCACATTTGTCGTCACCCGCAGCTTTTTCGTAAAACTCCACAAATACCAATATAAAAGATCTGTGCAGAAGGAAATTCCATTTAAAGTAACGCAGACACCTGCCGTATAGGCCTTATTCCACGTTGCCCCATGGCATTGGGGTCGTGGTTCAAGGAATTGATGCCTAGGAGATAATTCGTCAGGACGTCCGTGCCATGAAAAGATCTGTGCAGTAATAAAAGACAGTGTGGAAGCGTAGTGATTCTGCTGGCAGGCGATTTTGACAAACGCTTCCTTTTATTCCATGATCAACGGCAGCCGATGAAACCAATGCTTCTCTTAACCCTAGTTCCGTCGACGTAATTTATAATCATTAAAATTCGTTGACTGTCACACCCCTGTGGCTGTGTTATAAAAGATGAAAAATTCTTTATTATAGAAGAATTAAGAATTGTAAATTTATTAATTTTTATGTCACCAAGACTCAAGGTCCACAGAATCGGTTGAAAACATATTTTTTTATTTGAAAAAAAATTCAATAGTCACCCGGTGACTCATCTGTCGAACTATGGTTAAAACAAGCATTGATTTCATCGGTTGCCCTTGATAAGTGAATGAAAGAAAGCTTTTGTTGAAAATCGTCTGCCAGGAGAATCATTGCGCTTCCAAAACGTCACGTCTTATTGCGCAGATCGTTCATAGTCCGATCGAGTGTCTCCAATACTAGTTTGTGAGCCATTCTCCGTTCGTCCCAAATGATAATCTTACATCTCTACAACACTTTCGCCATTGCGGAATTCTTTCAAATGCTGTATGTCTGTGCGGCAGTCAGTTGGACATTCAACGGCAGCCTCAACAGATTGAGGCGTTCGAGTACCTACCAACAATGTGGCTACAATCTCAGAAGAGGATTGGGGATTGAATCCAACCGCCAGAGCAATTTCTGAACTCGAACGAACCAAAGCGGACATTCATGAAATAAGGAACGTTTTGCCAGAGTTCGGTCAGCCGCATCGAGGATGAAAATTCCTCCGTTTCGGTTGTCAATTGCTTTCATCAATATGTCGTTTGTAAATATCCTTTTGCTGAGGAGTCATACCCGAACATTTGTTAAATTTTGTAGATTTCATAAAACCGAACGAAATGTATAACAGTTAAGCATGGCAAAGTTGTGAAACGATAGGTCCGCTGCGAACACCTCCTACAGTCCTAAATTCCTCCTAGATTGGATTGAAAGAAATTTTTTTTTTGTTTTTAATTGCTTACAAGAACAACAAGAGCTATTCGAAGTCACATAAAGTGTGGATGGAGAAATTTTGAAAAACATTGGAAATTTGCGGTTATTGGCCAAAGTGAGATACATCGATCGACAGTCGTGTTTTATATAAAGGGTGTATCAAGAAGAGATTAGTTAAAAAGATGTTAAAAGATGTAATAAAGGGTGTTTCTTTTAGGGGTTTGTTTTTCGAATAGAGATAAAACACAAGAAAATCGTTTTAATGTCCATCAATTTGGCTTTATTGGAAGGATAATTTTATGTCATTAATGTTTAAATATGATTTCGGGCATGTGGCCGTCGCGGCTGGCTCGAATAAAGCCAATTCTACAGGTCCAATTTTCAACCACTTTTTCGAGCATATGGGGCCGTATGTCGGCAATAACGCCACGAATGTTGGCCTCCAAGTCCCCTAACGTTTCTGGTTTGTTGGCGTAGACGAGCGACTTCACTGGTGTCAAATCACACGATCTTGGTGGCCAATTGACAGGTCCATTCCACGAAATTATGCGCTCATCGAATGTTTCCTTCAATAAATCGATTGTGACGTGCGCTGTGTGGCATGTAGCGCCGTCTTGTTGGAACCACAACTCATCCACATTCATGCCATCCAATTCGGGAACAAAATAGTCGGTTATCATGGCTCTATACCGGTCTCCATTAACGGTAACTGACTCTCCAGCATTATTTCGGAAGAAGTATGGCCCAATGACTCCACCAGCCCATAGAGCACACCAAACAGTCAGTTTTTGTGGATGTAATGGCGTCTCAAGGATCTCATGTGGATTCTCTTCACTCCAAATGCGGCAATTTTGCTTGTTGACGTAGCCATTCAACCAAAAATGAGCCTCATCACTGAACAAAATTTTGCGATGAAAATCAGCATCGAGATAAATCTCATTTTCGGCCCATTTGCAAGCGTTGTTCTTTTGTCAACCTGTCATGATAAAATGGCAAACCAAACTGAACATAAATGACATTAGAGTTGCCAAATTTGACCACAAAATGCCAGTTTTATCTCTATTCGAAAAACAAACCCCTAAAAAAAACACCCTTTACTTAACAGCCTGTTGTTGGGCAAATGTCAAATTATTACATTTGTCATAAATAAAAGAGAGATATTTGCACAGAATGCCATGATAAAAAAAAAAGAACGGAAAAAGTTAAATTTACTACGACAATTTCAATCGTGGTAATGATGGCGGTCGATTGATCAATAGTCGATTGGTAGCATGCTTAACCACCAACCCACAATTCTCTGGGTCAAATCTCGGCCAGGCCATGGTCCTTTTCTCATTTCTTTCCTCATTTCTAATCAACTAAAATTAAAAAAAATCATCTTTACTCTCGACCTAAAAGTTGTAGTTGGTGGCAGGGAAAGTTTGTATAGAGGAACACTTGCCTCAGATTCGAATTCATATGTTTCTATGGCTTTCCGTAATACTTAAAACATCTTACTCATGTTTCATTTGATGGCCTCCAAACTTCCTACTCATCTATCTCCCCATTTCGAAACAAAGCTTACTTGACTGAATAGTATTACACCTCAAATCCTTGGTTCAAACTAAAAACAAAAAAAGTAATTTAAAAGACAAATCTGATAATCCTGAAGGATACTTTTTTAGAGGTACAGAATTTCCTAGAGGGATGGCTGTCAAACTAGTTGTCAAAGTTAACACATGTGTTTGACATTTATGTTCAGTATACTTTGGCGAAATTGTGGCGTCCGTGGCGTAGTTGGTTAAAGTACGTGGCCGCTATGTCAAAGAACCTGGAGACCCACGTTCGAACCCCAGCAGCGACAGATAATTATTTGAATTAAAATAATTTTTCTGTATGGCCTGCACCTCTCTGCAGACAATGGCAAACCTCAGAGAGTAATCAAAATGCCATGTAAAGCTTCCTGAGAACGAGAACATTCTGTTCCGTTCGGAGTCGGCGTTAAACATGTAGGTCCAGTTCTCGGTCAATTGTGTCAAACTTAATAACACGCACAACACAATTGATCATAAGAAGCTTGGTCAAAGTCCTTTCAAGGGCTGAAATGGTCAGTTATTAGTTTTTATTTTTATACTTTGGCAAATAACCACGCAAAGGCTTACAGTGGAACAACGTTTGGAAATAGTGGAAATTAATTTCCAAAATTCGCGATTCTGGCTTAACGGACATATAAATAAGCAAAATTGTCGTATTAAGAGTGAAAACAATTCTGAAGAAACACTCCAGGCATTCAGAAAAAGTTACTGCCTGTTGTGATTTACATGGCGAAGGCATCATTGGTTCATACTTTTCCAAAACTGAAGATGTACTCAACGTTACCGTCAATGATAAGCGCTACAGGAAAATAATTTGCAACTTTTTGGTGCCCGACGTTAATATCAATCGTCTAAGTGCTAAATAGTCGATTCGTGGATAGCCTCAAAAGACGTGTAATTTTTTCGAGACGGAATCCGTAAATTTCCAGATATATGGGAAAAAGTTGTGTCTAGCGATGGTCAAAACTTTGAATAAAATACATTGCATCAGTTTTTCACAAAAAAGCCCAAATTTTAGCATAAAATGGGACTTCCCTTTATTGGGATGAACTTTTGGTGATTGAATCAAGCAATGGGCCTGTCAATTTGCGATCTAGTTCATGTGCTTTGACTACATTAGATCACTTTTTGTGAGGGTACGTTTAATTCTCTGGTCTATGCTGATAAACCAGTTACGACTGACCAGTTGTAAACCAACACTCGGTGCGTTATTGGCGACTTAAGGCCGGCTGTACTGGAAAAAGTGACGCAAAATTGGACCTACAGAATAGTGGGTATAAGGTGCAGTTGCCATATGACCAAAATTGCGTTCAAACACTAAATGCCATAAAATTTGCGAACTAATAAAACCATTTATTGGGTACTTCATTAATTTTTCTGTGCTTTATTTGAGTGAAGAGTTCTATACCTCTAAAAAAAAAACACCCGTTACAATACCAACAACCTCTATTTGCAATGTTGCAAAGTACAGCTAAAATAACAAAAAAATTAATTATGTTGAAATTTTTTAATCTAATTTAATCATAATGTTGATAAATTCAAATGCTATAGGAATTGATGGGATGCCCATTAAGTTCATAAAATTAGTAATGCCTTTTGTTTTATCGCCGTTAACCCATATTATAAACCATTGCTTAACCTGCTCCCGATTTCCTGATCTATGGAAGGCTGCCACAGTACTGCCTGCGGCTAAATCTGCAACTGCTTCTATACCTAATGATTATAGGCCTATAAGTATATTGCCAGCTTTGGGTAAAGTTTTTGAGCGTATCTTGGCCAACCAAATGTATGAATATCTCATTATTAATAAGTTACTGTCCCCTTTGCAGTCTGGTTTTAGAACTCGCCACAGTTGTTCTACAGCGGCTGTCAAAATTTTTGATGATATCAGAATTTCTTATGATCAGAACTTACTAACTCTACTTTGCCTCGTCGACTTTTCTAAGGCATTTGATTCAGTTAATCATACACTTCTCTGTACTAAGCTAAGAAACTATTTTAAATTTAGTTCTAGTGCTGTTAATTTGATATCTAATTACCTTAAGAGTAGGATGCAACTGGTGAAAGTTGGAAATGCTTATTCTTCACTAAAAGCAATTGTGACTGGAGTTCCTCAAGGGTCTATCTTGGGACCACTCCTATTCTCTGTGTATATAAACGATGTTTTTTCTGTCTGCAAATATGCTACTGTTCATGCCTACGCTGATGACATTCAACTCTATCTCTCTCGATCTACTGCACTTCTAGAAGACTTGACTTATAGACTGAGCTATGATTTGACCTCGTTGAATAATTGGGCTGCTTGTAATTTCCTCCTTATTAATCCCATAAAAACTAAAGTATTACCCATAGCGAGAAGTGATTCCTGCTTTATTGATATTCCTCCTCTATTCATTGGAACATATAAACTTGAAATTGTGTATAAAGCGAAAAATCTAGGATTTATAATTAACTCGAAGCTGACTTGTACTGACCACATCAACAATACGATAGGTAAAATATACGGGACTTTACGCTACTTATGGACTTCATCTGACTTCACGCCCATTGAAACTCGTCGCAGACTCGTTATGCAATTATTTATGACATACATCACATTCTTTGATGTGGTTTATAGTCACTTAGATTCACAATCTCAGCATAAACTTCTGGTAGCATTCAATAGTGCGGCTAGATATGTATACGGGGTCAGTCGCTATGATCATATCTCGCTAAGGAGTAAGGGCATTTTGGGGTGTGGTTTACTTGAGTATTTAAACTTCCGCAACATTTTATTCAGTCTCAATTTTTTTCAGTCCCAATGGTCATCTAGCCTTGTTGTGCCAAGAATTAATTATCTAAACAGTAGTAGGTTCTTTTTTACCGGCACCATTAGACTTTGGAATGCATTGCCAAACTCAATTAAACAAATAAATGCACGAACCAGCTTTAAACAGGCTCTTTTCAAATACTACAGCTCTTAAATCTGTAAATCTATGCTTCTCTTTGTTATTCTATCTTTTTATGTTTTATCTAATTTTTACCACACTTTATCTTTTTTATTATTTTATAATTCTTATAAGACTTTGTGTAATTTGCTTAGTATAATTTAATCTCAGTTCTGCATCTTAAACACTTCATGATGCTTATTTCAGTATTTTTAAGCAATTATTACTTTTTAAAAAAAAAAAAAAAAAAAAAATTATTATTTTAGTTTTAAGTTTAATTTTAATTTTCAAACCAATGTCAATACCTATTGCTGTACTATAAAAGACTTAGTCTTATTGTACCCCGAAATGTAATATAGAATAATGATAATAATTGTTATGAAAATTGCTCTATAAAAAATAAAAAAAAAATAAAATAAAACTTTTTTTTTATTTTAACAGAATATTGAGAATTTCTTTGATTTCTGTGAAATTCTTACCCACTATCCCCAGTCCTTGAACAATTTACAATTCAAAAACCCTTATTTAACATTAAAAAATAATTTCCTTGAACTATCGTTGATGGTGTTTAAATTAATATTTATCCTTTATTCATCGCGCGACGTTCTATCCAGCTGTATCTTTTGCCCTTAACTCATTCCAACAAACTTCACCTGAAACCACTTTCAATCAAAAAACCCACCTCCTCGAATGCGAGTTGAAAATGAGATTTTAAAATCAATTCATTCTTACCTGAAACGAGTCCACACCGATAAACCAGTCCGGTGAGGGCACAATTCGCGTCATTAAGGATACCAGGCTGTGATTACTGTCGACGAAGAATTTCGCCTCACTGCGTCCGGCGCCTGTTGTAATCGCTGGAATTGAGAATTCATCAAATACGCTCCGTTCGCCATGTTGCAGCAGTGGTTGCTGTTGTTGTTGTTGTTGTTGTTGTTGCTGTTGTTGCATCGAAGGCTCTTGCATTGATTTCGCCTGACTTCCGCCGCTTGATGTCGGCACAAATGATGTAAATGAATTTCCTGGTTTTTGCTGTTGCTGCTGCTGCTGTTGAGCAGCGATGCTATCGAGTATATCAAATTTTCCCGTTTCTGCAAATTGTTTAACACCCGGCGTCGCCTGCTGACCGATGTGATATAGCGCGTAGCCGGGATCGTGGGTTCTACCTGTGGGACGAGAGAAAAAAAAAATAAAAATGAGATAAAAACAAACATTTTTTTCTTAGTCTAGCAAAGCAAAAGTTGATGAAATCAAATTGTCTCTTTTTTGCGCTTCTTCATTTTTTTTTATGTTAATGTGATGACTAAAAGCTTTTAACCATACCAACGAAAGTTAGATGAGAGCTGCCATATTTTGCTAAATAATCAAACATGCTACAATATCTACAAACTTTACCAAGTGGATGTGGGTTGAGTTCATTTCTAGATACCTTTAAATAGAAATGTTTTTACTATATTAAAAGTATGCTCCAAAACCAATAGACAGACAGACATGGCAACATTTTTAGTTTCATGACACCACTCTTCATCAATGTTTGCTTTAAATCCATTTAACTAAATCCAATTAAATATCGAAAATCAGTTTTTGCTTTGCTGTCTTTTTGGGTGTAAATGGATTTTAAAGACCCTTTTCACTCATCTTTAATTACAACAACCTCGTGGCAATAACAACAACAACAGAAACAACAACAACAATATGCTTAGTCATTAAAATCATCATCATCATTACCGCCATGTTCTCAGTCTTTGAAGCTTGATGATTTGTCGCACAAAGGAACGATGTGAAATGCAATGTGGAAAACAATGGTAGCTCATTAGTAACAGTTAGTTTGTTTGACTGACAGAACTTTTGAATGAAAGAAAACATAATTGAAATGAAGCCCTGATTAAACAAAACTATTGGATTTCCTACTTAATACTTTTGTTTAAGAAAAAAATCAAGCATCTAGATAACTTGGTAGTTGAAAAAACCATCTGTAGTAAACTACTTACACCGAGAAAGAAGCTTATGCAAAATTAACAAAAAACCTAGTATAATTTATAAGATCCCAGTACGATGATAAGATAAGAAGATAAGATAATTTATAAGAAGATAATTTATAAGATAGTTTTCAGCCTCTTAAGTTTTTTGTCAAAACTTCTAAGTTTTACACGTTTAACTTAGCGATATTGATTTGGATAAATTAACTAAGTATTTTGTAATTTATACATTATGGCTTCGACAGTTTATATTAGCGTGGTTGCTTAATCTGACAAATAATATGTTTAAGTCCATACCATTTTGATAAAGTCTTTAAGTTTTCGATGGTTTACCTACACTGTTACCGGTTAATATGTACTTGGCTTGGGTGAATCAAACATTTTTTTTTTTTTGCAGAATATCGAAGTATGTGCTTTCAAAACAATGTATAAAACAATATATTACTTTGGTGAACAAGCGTAATTTTTTTGCTTCCATACAAATTCTTTCCACCCAAGCAGTCTTAATTGATTTTACTATTGCTTTTTTTCTCGGTGTAGTATAGTACAAGGTAGTTTATACTTTAGTTTGTACTGTACTACTGATTGTACTGTACAAAGTACTATATGTCAAAGTGTTAATAAAGTACTTAGAAATACTTTATTAGCCCTTTGACGACCACTTGGACACAAATTTTCCTGGAAAAACTATGCATTGCACGGTATCATTCAACAGGGACTAAATGTGGCTTTCAGAACGTGCTTAATTTTCCAGGGTAGATTCATCACTTTGCCTACCAGACCACCCTCAAGTCGAAAAATCTTTACTTTTGACGTAAAACTAAGCAGAGAACGAAAATAAAAAAAAACGAATCGTTCTATTTGGTTACGTTCCGATCTTTCAAGCGAACGAAACAAAAACGATTCAAACAACAAAAGAACGATTGGGCGTCTGTTTTGTTTTTAGTTTTCTGTTACTAGCGAAACCATAAACAAAACAAAATAATTGAGCGATGATTGAACAACAAAAACTCTCTAATTCGCATTATTTTGCGCAGTTAGCATTTTTTGCGCAGATTGCATTTTTTGCAGGGTTCGTATCAGAGATCTGCAATGAGTACTAATGAAATTATTATACTTAAGTCATGAGCCATGACTATTGGTGCAAGTGTGTACTTATACCAACACAACAAAATACTTTGACTCATTCCCACCAAAAGCCAAAAATACTCATAGTACTTCTACACACATGTGTATCGACAAATTATAACTCTGGTTCTGGGTTAATGATCTTATGTGACTCACTTGTTCATGTGAGAGGAAAATAAGTATGAGTGAGTTGAGTATTATTTTGTGTTTTGTCTTTACTTATTCTTTTTGTTGATTTGTTAACTTTTTCGTGTGAGAAAATGAATGAGTTGAGTATTATTTTGTATTGTGCCTTATGCTTTTTGCAAAACAATTGTAGTTTGTTTCAAAAAAATTCATATAACAAGAAAGCTGAACTAAAAATGATTCTAAGTACTTAAGCCATTGCACTGAACTCATGGTGTTTATTGGTGTTGTGAGTCATTACGGTATGCAAAATAAAAACATTGAGTCAATAGAGAGATGTGCACTGGTTCATATCAGCAGATAACTTATTCTTTGTTGCTTTGTGTGAAGTGAGCGAACGAGTATAAGTGGATATGAGTGCAAATTCTTCTTTAACTTAAAACCCTTAACACTCATTCTTGTGTTAGTCAACCAATGACTCAAAAACATGAATAATTGCAGGTCTCTGGTTTGTTTCAACAATGTTGCCTCAAGCTTGATGAATGTTTGGCTTAAAATATCAGAGTAAAGCAGAAAACAAAGCAAACGAAAATAAAGAGGACAAAAGTATAGAAGCGATCTTCAATGATAGATTCTTCAAATAAAATATCAACAAACAGGTCAAAAGCAAAATTCAAAATCAATGCGAAAGAAGAGTTTCGCATGCTGACTCTTTCTACGGAGTTTGAGTTCAATGCCTTTTGAAAACCAGTGATCATTAAAGAAACGTTTGCTTTGGTTTCGTTTTCTATACTGACACGTTAGCAAAAATTATAAAAATTACGTTAGTTCTCTCTTCCACTGAAAAGTTTCGTGTTTCGTTCGCCCTCACGAACGAAACGAATGGAAAATAACGTTTCTGCATCACCCTCTGAGAATTCGTTTCGGATATTTTTTCGTTTATTTTCGTTCTCTGGAATTAAGTCTTACAGTGCACTTTGTATGGGTTCATTTCAACATCTTTTTTTTTCTCCCCATTCTTCTTGCTGCAATATTTTAGGGGCAACCTTCCACTTTCTAACAAAAAACAAAAAAAAACGAAAAGAATAGTCCAACAGTCCACCTCGATTATCCACGCGTCCACCAAATCTGACGGGACCTCTATGTCCCAATGATCTTCAAAGGTAAAAATCTGTGACACATTGCATTTTGCTGAAGAGTTGATTTATTTAAAATAAAATAAATTTGCATGCATTTTTGATCAAAACATTGAAATTTAATTTTTTATGATCAATTTCGAAACAATTCCGATCGTTGTCGAAGCAAAAGGGTTTTTTGTAAAAGGTACAAATAGCAGAGATAATGATCGGACAGAATAATGATCTACGCAAGTACAACTTCGCGAGATTGTCTTTTGCGGTTAGTGAACGAATGCAATGCTTACAGACTGCAATGCAAATATATAAAACGAATCAGTATACGACGTAGAGATTTGGTTGTAACCAATGTACGCAATATTCACACTCAAATCAAAGCGATTGAAGGTTGCGATCGTGTTCGCAGTAAGACTGAAATAAAAAAACAAAATCAAAAACAGTTTTATTTTCTTTCCTATGGTGGTACTTTGACCTCTCTACGACTATTGGTTCAGAAGATATTTCCAAAATGGATCAAAATTTCGTTAAAAAATCCCAAAAAATCTAATATCTAGCCCTCCTTATATGTTTGGCATCGAATAGAATATCAGATTTTTTAGAAATTTAACCTATTTTGTGAATATATTGAACCAATGGTTGTTAAGAGGTCAAAGTACCACCATTGAAAAGGTTATTTTTTTCTTTCGTTGAATGCCAAACATTACGTCGTAGCAAATAAAGAATGCCAGATATTATATTTTTTTGGGATTTTTTTAACGAACTTTTGAACTATTTCGGAAATATCTTCTGAACCAATAGTCGTGGAGATTCATAGAGAAATTAATTTTCATATGCCTCAAATTTTTTGTGCAGTGCAAAACATACGATCAAACGGCGTGAACCTTCTTACATGAAGTTTCAGCGGCAACTAATTGAGAGAACTTCGTGCGGTTGATCGTTTACGTGTTTCGATTCTCGAATAAAGCCGTCGAGTCTCACCACGCGTGGTACTACGCAGTGATTTTAACATAATTTGTTGAAATTACTGTGTGAGGCACGAAAAATTACTGTTTTTGATGCAAAATTACTGTGAATTGGAACAAAAATTACTGTGGAATTACTGTATAACTGAAACAAATATAAAATCAATTATTATGTTAATTTTCATACAGTTGTATAATTATATTTACTAGTATCGCCTGTGCCCGAAATTCTGCCATATGTTTCTATAAGGTAACGAAACTCAAGTTGTTTTTCACATAATGAATTGTTATTAATTTGCATGTAAATTCTTAATACTAACCTTGACGCTATGAGGAAAATAGTGGTTAAGGACAAAAAAGGAAGCATATGCGTCAAAAACAAAAATTTATTCAACATATAATATTCATTTAAAGTAAATAAATAAATTAAAAGTAAAGTAAGTAAATAACCGGTAGAAAAGTATAACAAATAAATCAAGATAAATGATAATTCTCAAGATAATAGAAGCAAGCAGCAGTTTAACTGTTTTTTTAACACTGAGAGAAATTAAGAGAAAGCAACAACCACGACAACAGCAATAACAATAATGCTACTCAGCTCTTTTTAAATGTTTGCGTCATTCCCGCATTCTACTCTTGCTTTTGTAAGCTACAGCAGCGATGTTCAACAGAGCTTTGTCGCTTTGCAGTTTCTCATTGTCCCATTGGTAAAAAAAGCATTTTACATTTGCTCAGTTTTACCTATCTTAATGACAACATATCCGAATAAAAATTATATTGTGCAAATCTACTCGAAAATACCTATCCATCGATATAAGTATTATGTGAATATGTTGAAGGTAACACAGAAAAAAAGGGAACACAAACTTTTTGTTTGCCTATTAATACATATATAGATATAGATATAGATATAGATATAACTGATGTTCGGAACCTTTTTATGTTAATTTATTTTCAAAATGACAAAGTCCAACAGTAGTTTTCCATTTCACACTGTAACTTAACTTTATAAGTTAACTTATTAGTTCTTAGAATGGGAATATAACAAAAATTTTGGGTAGCTGTGTGATTTTGTGTGTATCCAGTTTATTAATCACTTTACAACTAAATTAAACAATATAAAAAAAATGCATATGAATGCTCAAGAAAGAGTTTCGGGTTACGAGACTATTAAATTGCAAACCTACTATTTAAAAAAAAATAATATAATATAATAAAAAACTAGCCACTTTAGCCCAATTCGTTGGACCAATTTCAATTGCACACAATTGATCGGGAACTGGACCTCCTAGTTTTATGCTGAATCTACATGTTCTCAATAAGCTTTACATGGCTTTATTTACTCTCTGAGGTTTGCCATTGTCTGCAGAGAGCTGACAGATCAGAAAAATTTATTTCAATTGAAAATATTTTTTGTGTCTAGTAGAGGGTTCGAACCTCGGACATCACGACTCGAAAATTTTCACCAAGTGGTTCAGGCACTTAAACGCACTCGGCCACGAACACCACAAAAATATATTTCTGAGTCTTCAGCTGTTATATGTATATATAATATACAAACGTAACAACATGTGTTAGGATACTTCAGGGGGGTGGGGGGTGGGGGGGTAAGGTTTGATAACTTTTTTTTTTAATTTTTTTATTTTTGTTTCTGCAAGTACAACATCTGAAGAATATTGTATTAAATTTTTAGGTCATTCGGAGCAAAACTAACGAAGTTACAGGGGGTTGAATGACCGTACCTCTCACTTAGTCAGTGTACAAAACTTTAAATCGATTTTCCCAAACATGTAATTTTTAAAGCCGGTGACCAGCCTACTGAAAAAAAACTACTCAACCTATCGTTTTTAAAAATTTTCTACACATATTCTACATACAAGTAGCTCTCTAGTTAAGTTTTTTTTTAATTTTTTAATTACTAACAATTTTACAATAACAAATAGGTCGATTTTTCGTCAAAAATCGTCATTTTGGCTTTAAAATGGTGCCAAAAATTGAAAAATTTTAAAATTAAAAAAAGCTCGACGTGACTGGAGATATATAGTAATAAACTAAAGAAAGCATTTTGATTTTTTGGTTTCAGATGATCCTGCGCACAAAAACTTTTTTTCCCTATGGAGATCCCTACGGAGATCTAAAAATATAAAAATATGTAAAATAAATCCGTTATTTCTGTTTATTTTTTAACAAACATTTTTTTAAATATTCTTCAAGTGTTGTACTTTTATATAATTATATGTAAAATAAACCTCCTGTAATTTCTAAAAAAATTCATGAAAAAATGACTTCTTTCGACGAAACAAACCTTACCCTCCCTTTAATACATTACAAAAAATTAAGAATTTAAGATATTATTCATCTAAATAATCTTACATAGATCTTTTTAAAAGCTCAAAATGCGTTCTTTAGCACTGTACGGTTGTTAGTGTTAGCCATGTATACACTAGTATACACTAGTATACACTATTATTTGCAAAGTTAGCAACGCAATTAGCAATTCCAGGGATGGTTACATTATGAGAAGAACAGAGCTGTTATAAATGTGATTTTGATAAATTCTTTCTAAATAAACGTTATATTTTTGGCCGGCCATTGAAATTACTTGATTTTTCGAAAAATTACTGTCGTACTGTATGAGCAGTCAAATTACTGTAGAAACTAGTAATTACTGTGCCGTTAACATCAGTGGTACTACGTGAACATCACTGGTTTAGATATAAGAACGCTGTAGACCAGCGCAGGGCGCTCCATAGCTCACTGAGCTCTCTGTGAGCGTAACTTTTCACATGTACATAAAGCTCACAACAGAAGAGAATATAATTCAGTCGTTCGCTGACGGTGATGCTGTAAGGACCTATGTCGTTTTGCGCTGCAAATTATGTGTACACTGTGAAAAATCAACTTCTTGTAGATTTATAATACTTATGCACATATTTTTTAGTTTGTAGAATTTTATATTTTTTTTTTTTTTTTTTAGCTTTGAACCAAGGATTTTCAGGTGGAATACCTATTCAGTCAAGTCTGCCTTGGCTCGAAAATGGGGTGATAGATTAGTGGGAAGGAAAGGGCAATCAAGTGAAACATATGTAGGATGTTCTAAGTGTGGTGGAAAGCCAAAGAAACATGTGAATTTGAATCAGAGGCAAGTGTTATGCCTTTACCTCAGTCAATTCAAGTTATAAAGGCAATCTCATCCACAAACTTCTCTACCATCAACTACAACTTCAAGTCGTAAATATTGATGAATTTTTAATTTCAGTTGATTAGAAATGAGGATAGAAAATTTAGAAAGGTTTTTTTTTAAAGCGAAGGACCATGGCCTGGCCGGGAATCGACCCGGGGCCTCTGGGTTGGCAGTCGAGCACGCTACCAACTCGACTACCGAGGCCGCCTAAATATTTTTTGTTATTAATTTTAATTATTCATATATATTAAGATTTTATAATATTAAAATAATTATTCGTATATATTAAGCTTTCATATAATTCAATCATATTTTCTATTAAGATTATTTATATTATTCATTCATATTACTTGTATTAATTAAAAACTTACTAATCTAGATAATTGTGACAATTATTTCGCTCAGTGTGCTCAATTCGAGAGAGCACCAACACTAACAAGACAAAATAAAATGTGACTGTGTTGGAATGCCCAGCCCTGCTGTAGACCAGTGGTATTCACACGTATACTGCTAAAATTTTTGACTTTTGAGCTTGTGTTTGTAGGTCTCTCGCTCTCTGCACTGACAAAAATTGTTGTCCTGGTTTTAAGCAAGAATTGTATTATAATTATCATTGTCATCATAATTATTTTTATCAGTATCATAATCATTATCATTATCATTATCATTATCATTATCATTATCATTATCATTGTCACTATCATTATCATAATTATTCTACAAATAACGCATTTTCATATGCCTCAAACATTTCGTGCAGTGTAAAGCACACGATCAAGTAGCACAAACCTTCTTACTTGAAGTTTCACCGCCAACTGATTCATGAACCAACAAGACAAGATCAAGCAATCAGCAGTGCGAGAAAAAAGTATTTTTTTCGTGCCACGTCATCGATCACAAAAAAAGCTATATTGCATACGTTTTTCATGCAAAAAATGTGAAAACTTAGATAAAAGTGGAAAATTATAAAATTAACAAGTTTAATTCTCGAAAAAAGTGTTTGAATACTTTGTTTGTTTATATTTTCATGCAGTAACGAAATTTAAAGTAATTTTTTTTTGCTGTTGCAATTATTGCACGGCGCTACAGCACACTTCATTTTTATAAAAAACACAAAAAATTACTGAATTATAAACACTAATAATTCTTTAAAACTTCAAGAAATAATTTTTCACATATAATCGCTACACGTAAACAAAACAATTTGTGACCGATGACGTCAGACCTACCAGCTTTGTTTTGTTTACAATATGGCGGCTCTTTTCTTTGCATGATCTTTATTTCTTGGTTCATGCAACTGATTGAGAGAACTTCGTGCATTCGATCCTGTACGTCTTTCGATTCTAGAAAAAAGCTTTCGAGTCTCACCACGCGTGATACTACGTGCACATCACTGCTGTAGACATTGTAACAATTTCCGGTATTTATGTTTATAAGGTGCAACAAAGCATACCGGAAAAAGAAGCTAGTGATTTATATGAACTTTATGTGAGATCTTAGCAAAAATCGGTCAAAACGCTAAAAAAACAGTGTAATAGATGTGTACTAAAAATGATCGAAATCGGTTAAGCCCTAGGTGTACGTCCCCTTGGATATGTATTAATTTTAGACATGTATTTTCGTATGGAAAATTTATAAGTTTGTTTAGCGATCGGTAAAAGTCGGTGAATTTTTTCACGTAAATTGAAAGAAGAGATTCTCACTTATTCTCTTATTGTTTTCTGAGATATGTTTATTATTTAAAATATAATTTTATATTTTTAATACAAATGAATGCAATGACAAAAAATTTCTGTAAAATAGTAATTTTAGATTGGAAAGGACCTCACTCCTCCATTCGATACCAAACGAGGTTTCAGACAAGGTGATTCCTTATCGTGCGACTTTTTCAACCTAATGATGGAGAAGATCATCCGAGCAGCTGATTTGAGACGCAGTGGCACGATATTCTACAAAAGTATTATGCTGCTGGCGTATGCTGATGATATCGATATCATTGGCCATAATACGCGCGAAGTCAGCGCAGCATTCTCCAGGTTAGCGAAAGAGTCGAGTCGAATGGGTCTTGTAGTGAACGCAGATAAGACGAAATACCTAGTGTCAACAAATAAACAGTCCCAGCGTCTTGGAAACCACGTCACTGTTGACAACATCTCCTTCGAGGTTGTTAAGGACTTCGTCTACCTGGGATCCAGCGTAAACTCTTTCAACGATGTCAGTATTGAGATAAAGCGAAGGATAACTCTTGCCAACAGGTGTTACTTTGGGCTGAGTAGGCAATTGAGAAGTAGAGCCCTCTCTCGACGGACAAAACTCACGCTCTATAAGTCACTAATCATGCCCGTCCTATTATATGCAGCACAAACCTGGACGTTGAGCAGTTCTGATGAAAAGACTTTGGGAGCCTTCGAGAGAAAGATCCTTCGTAAGATCTTCGGTCCAATCTGCGTCAATGGCGAGTACCGAATTCGATGGAACCACGAGCTGTATGAGCTGTACGCTGACATCGACATAGTTAAGCGTATTAAAATCGAGCGGCTCCGCTGGCTAGGTCATGTTGAGCGAATGGAAAACGACGCTCCAGCGAAAAAAATATTCGATTCGGTGCCCGATGGTGGTCAACGCAGAAGAGGACGCCCACATCTTCGTTGGAAGGATCAGGTGTTGGATAACCTGACTACACTTGGTGTTTCCAACTGGCGCCAGCAAGCGCAGAACAGAAATGGCTGGCGCAATTTCTTATACGAGGCCAAAACCGACTTACGGTTGTAAGCGCCAGATAAGTAAGTAAGTAAGTAAGTAATTTTAAACCATTTTTCAGAATGAGGTTGTCTTCAGTTGAAATTGTCTAAAAGTAATGATTTTAAAGGGTTATGGAATCCACAATCAATTTCTTTTTGACTTTTTTTTTTTTTTTTGGACTGATAATTTGGTTGCACTTTATTTGAAGTTATTCCTTTACAACGATACCCATTTTGTTGGGTTTCGAGACAAAAATATTTTTGAGTTTTGGCCATTGCATGATCAACTGTGCGTTTTTTGGCTGGAATGACATGACGGTTACAAGATCCCGAAATATAAGTATCAACCTACATAATACAACATGTATTTGTCTTAAACACGTGTGTATTTATTTTAAGTATTTCTTAAGAACTTTATCAATAAATTAGCAATAATCTTATCCAGATAAATAAGATTTCATAAAATTTTACCAATTATTTTAATTAAAATTTCATCTCTACGATTTTAAAAACGATGCTTATTGAAGCATGTTTAGAATGGGACATCGTAGCACTTCGACAAATTTTCCTTGAAATAACCAACAGATTCTAAGTAAAACTTTGCTCCGAATCCATTCTCACTCAATTTAGAAAAGTGCAGATAGACCATTCATGGATATATGTATATAAAAAAAAAAATCAACTCAAAATAGTTGACACAGTTTTCAAGCTGCTTGTTTAGCTATTTTTAGGACGACAAAATTTTAAAGATTAGAACAGAGAGAAGCAGAAAATGAAGCTGAAGAAGCATTGCAATGGATTGAAACTGTCATAAAATAAAAAAAAAATAAAAAAAAATAACAAAAGTTTAGCAAAGAGTAGAGTGATGATTTATATGGCTGCCATAGAATTGCACAAGCAAGAAACAAAATAAAAATTATAAAAAAGGAATCTAAAACAAGTGCAGCACTTTAAAAGAGACAAAAAAATTGCTCTCTAAATAACTAGCACAAAATGCAAGGCAAAAATAAAAAATAAAAAAAATTAAAGAGAAAAGTAAAAACATGAGAATGAGAAGAATAAAACTTAATTGAAACTATATGAAAACAGAAGCAACACAAATGTTTGGAAAAAAAAAACAACTCAAAAAAGACCCAGACAAAAATTTGACGATGCACGAAAAAAGTTCAAAAGTATTTTGCTTTTTTTAAAAATCATTTTATGACCATGTGCCAGATACACATAAGGCACAAGCTAACACAGATACGCAAATACCGACACACACATACACACACATAAATAGTCCTAGTTAGGGCTAAGCCGGCTGCAGCCTTTGTTCTTGGCTTAATAAAAGGCCAAAACATGCAGCGCATGTGACAAGGGCAAACATGAGCGTGTTCCACTGAACTCATCACCAGCTGCACATTTCAACAATCTACACATTTTCAAAAGGAGAAAAAAAAACGAAGAAGAATAGTTATTAAAAACTGTTAGATACTTAAAGCAAATGCTTGCAATTGCATCCAAGCGATACTTATTGTTACTCATACCCCAGCGTGAACCGTTGCTATTGCTATCCATACGCTTTGCTTGCCAGGGGCAACGAAGGCCAAACGTTCCTCAAAAGGCAGCAGCATGTTTGAATGTTCAATAAAATGTCATTGAGTCAATCTCAACGTTCTATTTGTTGTTGCCCAAGGCGGATGATGGCTCAAATAAGTTGGGCAGAGTTGGGTGGTGGTTGTTGTTGTTCACTGGACCGGGAATGAGCTCGACAAGCATTTAGCTAGTTAGTCAACAGCACCACTGGTAGCTAAAGTTTTCTTGTTTTTATCCGTTCCGTTCTTTTTATTTTTGTCTGTTTTTTTATAAAGTTAAGTGAAAGTTTCTTGAATTTTATTGTAATTAACCTACATTTCGTGAAAGAGCTTGTTTTTTGTTTTTTTCTGTTTTTGTTTTTTTTTTTGTTTGACAAAAGCTCATGCCTGCCGCTCGGGGTGCATTAAAAGTTGGACACAAATGAATTAAAAATTGGCAAACTCAAAATGTAGAAGGAAAATGGGAAAATGTGCTGAAAGCAAAGACAACAGCAAGAACATCAACATTGTCTGTTAGTTAAAAGTAAGTAAGTGGCTATCCTCTGGGACAATACTCGTAAATGCTGCGAAACGCACTCAAGCGAGCGAATGTGCCACAGTTGCAAGCACTGGCAGTTACAGTCGTAGTCGTAGAAGTAGATCGTAACGGAAGCAACGATGAACAAGTTGTTCCATTTGCTGCTGACAATGAAGCAACGAGCTTGTAAGTGCTCGCCATACAGCTGAAAACATCAAAGGAAGTAAAGAAATTCAGGTAAAAGAATTAATTATCAAAGCAGTTCGTAGTTGAAACGGTGGCTAATGAGTAAATATTGCAGACTATAAAAGAAAAAAAAAAAAAAATTGATAAAGTCATTCATATTCAAGTACTTTTGAAAGTACTAAGAGTATTTCTAAGAATAAAGGGAATTAAAATAAAAAATTCTATAAAACCTGTATTTATAGATGGTGCTGCTTGAGAGGGAGCAGCTTGAGAGGCTACCAACACGAAGTAAACTCATTTAATTAGGATAAGTGATCAATTAAATGACTTCTACTAGAGCCAACAAGTGTAACAAAAGTCAATCTAGAGGTGCAGAGAAACTTAAGCAGAACACTTACGTTAAATAGTGCCCTGAGTAATACTCAGTGAGTATACTCAAAATATTTTAATTAAGCTCTGAAGTAAAATTTCCCTAATTACAAGAATTGAACTTCGAACAGGTTCTATTTTAAAGATTCTTAGAAGTGCTCTAGGAAACTTGTGAATACGGGTTAAAAAATTGCCTCTATAAAGCTTCTATAACACTTGTGCAGAATGGGTAATACGCCAATATTCAACTTTTGTAGTTCTGGAAACTTCAATGGCTTAAAGAAAGTCGAGATATAACAAAACAAATTAAAAGTGATTTGGCAGGGAGCTCAGCCAAAGGCGTCTAGTCCAGTGGTGTTAACAGTCATACTACTACAATTTTCAACCTTTGTACTTTTGTAGATTTCTCGCTCTCTGCACTGGCAAAAATTGTAGTGCAGGTATTAAGAAAGAATTGTGTTATGATTATCATCATAATTATCAGTATCATTATCATTATCATTATTATTATTATCATTATCATTATCATTATCATTATCATTATCATTATCATTATCATTATCATTATCATTATCATTATCATTATCATTATCATTATCATTATCATTATCATTATCATTATAATTATCATTATCATTATCATTATCATTATCATTATCATTATCATTATCATTATCATTATCATTATCATTATCATTATCATTATCATTATCATTATCATTATCATTATCATTATCACTATCATTTTCATTATCATTATCAATATCATTATCATTATCATTATCATTATCATTATCATTATCATTATCATTATCATTATCATTATCATTATCATTATCATTATCATTATCATTATCATTATAATTATCATTATCATTATCATTATCATTATCATTATCATTATCATTATCATTATCATTATCATTATCATTATCATTATAATTATCATTATCATTATCATTATCATTATCATTATCATTATCATTATCATTATCATTATCATTATCATTATCATTATCATTATCATTATCATTATCATTATCATTATCATTATCATTATCATTATCACTATCATTTTCATTATCATTATCAATATCATTATCATTATCATTATCATTATCATTATCATTATCATTATCATTATCATTATCACTATCATTTTCATTATCATTATCATTATCATTATCATTATCATTATCATTATCATTATCATTATCATTATCATTATCATTATCATTATCATTATCATTATCATTATCATTATCATTATCATTATCATTATCATTATCACTATCATTTTCATTATCATTATCAATATCATTATCATTATCATTATCATTATCATTATCATTATCATTATCATTATCATTATCATTATCATTATCATCATTATCATTATCACTCAGATTATCAGCATCATTATTATTATTATTAATATTATTCTGTACTTATAACTATGCAAAAACTCATATTCATTTACCTCAAACTTTTTTTGCAGTGCAAAATACACGACCAAGCGGCACGAACCTTCTTGTTTGAAGTTTCAACGCTAACTGATTGAGAGAACTTCGTGCTTGTGATAGTGTACGTGTTTCGATTCTCGAATAAAACCGTCGAGTCTCACCGTACGTATTAATACGTGAAGATCACTGGTCTAGTCTAATAGCTTGATTTTCTCTAATTTTAACATACACATAGAGGCTCCTCTACCACTTAGTATATACTAAACGCACACTCTGGGTTAAATTTGTCCGAATGGCTCACCTTAAACTACCAAAACTAACACACACTCCTATATCAACAGTGGAGGAGCTAAATTCTTTAGAATCTCGCCTTTAGAATCTCGTCTCCTTATAAGCGGTGAGGGAAAGAAACCTTTCCCTTCGCATTGAAGTAAGGATCTCTCCGACCTTGTGAAAAACACAAGGATAACCTTCTGCTATTGTCTCCGACACAAAAATTGGCAACCATATAGAAGTGTCCTAAGTTATTCCAAAAAAGCAATTCGAGACTCAAAGTGGCAACTTTCAGAAGGTTACACCTAATACATCGACAGCTTTAAGAAAACGGCAAGAATAAGTAGACTTTTGGTCTACTTATTTGACTTATAGTCATTTTAGTAAAAATGAAGATTGAAGTCCCTCTTTAATGAGGAAGAAGAATGAAACGTGGATGGAATCTACTGTAGAATCGCTGGAACTACTGCACAACACACAATTTGCCGATTGCATGAACTGCAGGGGTTGAGTCCTTAGGTATAGAGATATATGCGGCCATTCCAACGGGGTTCCAAGAAGGTATTATAATAAGCAATAAAACAATGTAGGCTACACACAGCTTCTCTCCCTATAAATCTCTAAATAACCAAGATGGTATTCTAGCATTAATGCTATAAAAACTAAAAGATGTATAGTAGTCAAGTATGGCGGCCTCGGAAGTGGAATTCGTTCAAATATTTTGAAACTGTTTTTGCCTTAACTATACTCCAATAAGCTAGGGAAGAGTGACGGTCATGATTCAGCTTAGGACTTTAGACAAATGAGCCACACATCAACGTATCTTTACGAATTCTAGAAATATAAAATCACAGATTCTCTAGGCAGGACAACCCAATCTACAGACCAACATGTAAACCCTTTATAACGTTAAAATAAACATAGATAGATTTTCATTATTTAAGCAATACACTCCTCCGAACTTCATAGATACAGAATAATCTTTAAAAATATACATAACCCCTTGATCTGTCACAGTGCTCAAAAACTCGATTTCTCCACGTCCAATCTGTAGCAAATATTGACAAAAATTTGACTTTGCATGCGTAAAAGAGCCAATTGACTCAAGAACTGCACCTGGTGGATCATCGACAGTGTCGTATGTTCTTTGATTGGGTCTTGGAGTACCTAGGAGTACTCAACTTTGACACCTCATTGTACACCAATTTAAACACCATATTTCACCGTCTTAACCAGTCTTTAACAAGACTATCCACCGTAAGATCAATGCCAATGTGCCAGTGAAATTGTGATCGTACGTCTGTCGAGCGTAACGAATATCCCCGTGCTAACAAATTTTAAGGATCATTGCTATTCCTTCATTGCCATACGCTACCGATGATCAAATCAAACGGTCCACCTACTCCCCAGGTAGGGCGAACAACTCCAGGATCTGGGTAGTCCATCTACATTTACAAAGGGTGGAACGAACCCGTTGCCTGCAACTATCCTCTTTTATCCTGGCTTTGGACAGGCTGCTCGTGAGTATAGGCGCAGTTGCATGATAGATACAATTTTTTGTGGTTCCGAAAGTTTACAAGTGATTCAAGAGATGCCAATGCACTCACAACTAGCGATTGTTTGGTGCAGATTTTGGGCCAGAGGCTTTACAGACAATTTCGGCCATGACAATGGAGGATCCCTGTACAGTGAATGAAGTGTGCTACAGAGATGTGAGAAAGAATTTTTTGTTATCGGAGATGGAGCTTAAGTTGGTGCTGGCCATGTGTAAATAATAGAAACTCTCAGAGCGCACATTGAAGTCACCATCACCGAAATAGAGCTCCTTTTATGCGAAAGAGTGATCGAAAATTTCGAAAAAAGAATTAAGGCTTGCAAGATAAGTCTATGTTGCCGTTTGAAACAAATATTTTATTCCATCTCCATTTGTTTATGGTATAATCCGATAAAAGTTGACGACATCCAAATAATTCTTCGTATTTTTTATGTATAAAACAAATCCTACAACTCTTATTTGAACACAGAAAGTTATAAAGGTCCTATTACTTTGATGACATAAACTTGTATGACGCATAGAAGTGGTTTTCGTTGGATTTTAGAAAATTCAAATCAAAGTTTATTTGTAAATTTTCAAGATTTCAAATTAAGTTTCGTCGAATTTTTAGAGATTTTAACATTTCGATAAAATCTATTTGTATGGAAGTTATGCGTGGTTATCGTTGGATTTTTTTCCATCTTTTTAAACCATCCATTATTTTTCAACCATTAGCCAACCCCACGAGATGGGTACCGCGTTTGCTCACTCTCGATCATAAACGCGATCGTGTGACTGATTCAAAGTCATGTTTGCCGATGTTGAACATGGATAAGAAGGATTTTTTTCCGTCAATTAGTAACATGGATCCATCACTGCACACCAGAGAAAAAAAAACAGTCGAAACATTGGACTTCACCGACTGAGCGTGCTCAGAAAAACGCAAAAACGGTGTTATCGGCCGGAAAAGTTATGGCAACAGGTTGTTTGGATAAACGCGGTATAATCTACATCGATTACCTTCCACCGAAAAGAACGATCAATGGTGAATACTATGCTGCCGAATTGGACCGTTTCAACGACGCTTTGAAAGAGAAACGTCCCCATTTGGCGAGGAAAAAAGTGCTCTTCCATCAAGACAATCCACGCGTTCACACATGCCCAGCTACCATGGCAAAATTACATTAATTAACCCTCTACTGCATGATTTTTGCATGCGAAACGCTCACTTTTACAATTACAACTGACAATAATTACAAAATGCGCTAAGCTAGAAAAAATTTCCGTTACAAAAAATGTTATCCGAAGTGCATAGAACCGATACATAATCTATAATTTGACTTCTGATTTTGGAAAAAAGGTTTTCAGTTATAGATTTGAATACAAACCTATTTGAATACAAGTCTGCCTTAAGACATTTTTATGCAGTAGAGGTTTAAAGTACGAATTGTTTCCTCATCCAGCATATTCTCCAGATTTGGTCTCCACCAAAAATGAGCTCATCACCTCACAGGCCTATTTTGAGGACCTTCCGACAACGTATTTTTCGAATAGGATCAAAAAATTGGAGGAACTCTGGACGAAGTGTATTGAGCTAAACGGAGACTATATTGAGAAATAAAACTTTTTTTGCCGTAAAAATCATTCCTTGTTTAATTTTTCACGAAATTATCAAACGGTCATGTATTAGAGTGTATTGACTTGTAAAGGAAAAAATCTGGGCCCTATTCCGGTACCAAAATTAAATAGCATAGAATGTAAAAACCGTTCGGTTGCTATGTATTTTTTTTTTTTTTTGTTTTTTTTTTGGTCTGACCCAATTTTGGCGTCCCCCGAGTTGCATTTTTGAGTAAGTTTTGTAGATAGTATTTGTCAAATGGGATAAAAATTTGCAGTTCTACATTTTTATATCCAAGGAATTGATTGACAGACATGATTTCCTATTTAAATCAATTATTAGGGGGTCTCCAGTACAAAAATAGCTCAAAAGTGCAGAAAAATACAATTCGGGGGACGCCAAAATTGGTTCAGAAAAAAAGTATAACAATATACTTGATTTTTTATGCACTATTTAATGTATAGAATAGTATATATATACACTCTAATATGTATATAACATATATATTCTATACCAGCTACGCCTCCTTACGGGCATTACAAACGGCGCACAGTGCTTTGTCCCCATATAGTGAATCGGCAAAATTAGAGAAGTTATCACAGAAAAATGAAATTTGGTGTGCTGGTTCAAAATATGTTAATTAAGAAAAATTCGAAGTTTCGGAAAAATCGGTGCAAGGACATGACTACCTCCCATATATAATTTTTCTCAAAAACTAAATTGCAACTACATTAGTGATCAGAATTCACTGAAAACTTTTAACAACTTATAAAACTATATTTTTGGGCTCTCTGGGAAATTTCGCTTCATTCGATACAAGGACATGACCGTCTCCCATATATCCTTTTTCTCAAAAACTAAATTTTAGCTACATTTGTGATCAAAATGCAAATAATTTAATATTCTCTTTAAAAAGGGTCATAAATAAATGTGTTTCTAAATTTGCTCAACAAATAAGATAATTAATTTTAATTGTAATATATGTGACCCGGTCTACGAAAAGGGACCTTCGGTGTGAAAATATCATTTTTCACTTTTTTGGCGATTCGGATAGACTAATGTGTGCTCTTTCTAATGGCCAACTCGTAAAGAAGTTTGTCAGGAATTTATTGAATAAGCTGAAATAAATGAAAAGACGCCATTCAGTGTGCGACAATTAAACGTTTACAAACAGCTGTTTTCTCGAAAACTTGTTTTTACACCGAAGGTCCCTTTTCGTAGACCGGGTCACATATGATGTTTTCTTTCAAAATGTATTTCTCAATTTCTTTGAATTCATCATTTTTTGTATGTGTTTTGTAGACCTAAGTGACGATAGTTCCGGATCCGACATTAATAAGAAATGAGCCATTAAATCTCTATTTGTATTTTCTTTCGTCGTTTTCCTTGTATGGGATAATCCTAAAATGTACATAACAAGTCATATCGTCAGCTTAGTATTAGCACACACAACAACAAAGTGCAGTGTGTTCATGGAGTAAATGAGTTGAAACATAGGGAAAGCAATGAAACGAAAAGCAAAACGGAAAACATGAATCAGCTGTTTACAAACAAATGTTGATTACTTGATACTTTTTACTGGATGTCGTTCGTTTACTTTTTGTGGTATTTTTTACTGAGAGAGTAAAATCAGTCTTACTCTCCCAGTAAAAGTAACTTGATATTTTTTACTCGAAAAGTTCTCAAACAGACCTACAGTCAATAAAATTGCACAGATTGCAAACATTCAATTGAACATTGAACGTCGCTGGAGCCCTTTACTTGGAAAAAATTATATAATCATATTTTTGGTCTTTGTAAAACTAAAAAATATAGATGTTTTAAAAATAATACAAAATTTCAAATTTCCGGTTACAAATCTTAAATTTTTTTTTTACTAGTGATTAGATTTGTTAACAAAGTATATAAATGAAAAATAAAAAATCGCCTACTTTTTAATTTTTTTAATTTTTTCAAAGTTTGCAAAACTTTAGGGTTTCCGCCAAAAAAAACAAAAAATATTCTTTCAATTTTTGGTAAGTTTTTGTCACTATTTAATAAAAATTATACACTACATCAAAATTTGATTAATTTTTTATAGTAATAAATAAAAAAAATTGCATAAATTTATTTTTTTTTAATTCTGGCAGTACCATAAACTTAGGTCTTTGCAACTTTTTCTGAAACTTAGGAAATATGTCTTTAAAAATTCATATCATTTTTACATTTCCGGGTGAAAAATCGAAAACTTTTTTACATATTCTATTTAAGCTCTTTAAAATGCACTAAAATTTTGAAAAATGTAAAAAATTTTTCAGTCTATCAAACTTTTGCATTTTGGGAATTCCAAATAAAAAATCGCAAAAGTTTTCGATGGCACAAACAACATTTTTATATAAAATATTTACAAAAGATTATTTTTGTTTTTTTGTTCCTATAGTTATAAACAAAACTGTTAAGTTTCAAAGCAATACAATAAAAAATGAAATTTTAAAAATTTGTTTTGTAACACAGTAAAAACCGTTTTTCCGTTCAACAGTTTTACCTCAAACGTTTTCTGACTTTAGCGCCCTCTACTGTTAACAAAAAGACGAGATGATAAATTCCATTTACGAATTTATTTAAGGTACTTTATTAGCTTTACAAAAATGTATAATACTTTAATATTCTAAGCACTTTCTTTTATTTTAATTTTGCCTATGGGACAAAGCACTGTGCGGCGTGACAAACTTAATATTCACCTACTTAGTATGCGAGGGGGGTACAAAAATTATACTAAGGGTTTGCAATCTGATAAATCATTTGATAGATATAACTGTCTAAAATTAGTACTGACTTAAAAACATCCATGAACAGCTTCTGCAAAGGATATCAGAAGCTTAATTGTTGTTTCATAAATTACTAGCTTTTCCCGGCGCGCGTTGCTGCACCCAGCAATTATATCGCAACATAATAATTATATTCGAAACTTTTCTTAGACCCATAGTTTAACACCACTGTCATTTTCCACTGCCCGTTACAGTTTCCCAGTTACAGTTACAGTTTAAATAGTAACTCCATTTTGAGTTTGTATGTAAATACTGCTACTTTTACTTTCAAAGCTATTCGATAATACAAATTTTAATTGTATGGGCGGAGCCACACCCCCTTATATAATGCCCGTCCCAGTTTTCTAGTAGATGGACATTATCCAGTTTTAGTACAGTTGCCGACAGTGAGCATACAAACTAAATTACCAAAATGTAGCCAAATCGACGAAAACCATAGGAAATATAGCATTTTTATTGATTTGTGGGCGGTAAAAGGGGTGTGACAGAAATTAAAACCATCTTGTGCTTGAAAAAAATGTACTGCCATAATTTCAGTTCTATCGACTCAGCAATTTTGAAGTTTCCAGCCAACACACAGACATCATTTTGCTTTTTGTATATATATTTTGAATAAAGGTTATTGGCTATAACTTTTGCTTGGTAAGAGATACTGAGATAATTTTTTTTAATAAATTATTATTTTAGCTTGTAAATTTATTCAAAAATATAAAACCACAATATTGGAAAAAAAAAATTTCTTCAAAAAAATCAAGGGGTAGGCCTTGTTTTTTGAATCACAAAAATGGTTTTTAATTTTTGCGTAAAATTGAAATAACTTTTGCTTATAAATGTTATAATTTTTGAATAGAGTTGAAAAGTTACGAATTTGAATTTAAATTATTTTTACAACAAAAACAAATTTTGAGCCTTTTTGTGAGGAAAACTCCGAAATTTCAGACCTTTTTTGAAAAAAATATTTAAAATATATATACTCAACTAACGGTATTTTTGCAATAAGATTTTCATAGTACTTTAATGAAGCTTTAAGACAAAAAAATAATTTAACAAAATGTATTCAAAAGCAGCGGAGATATTTGACTCGAAAGTCGCAAAATTAAATTTCTGATTCTTTTTTTATCATTTTTGAGCAACGATGTTGCATTAAATATATCGTTGTAGTAAAATTTTTCATAGTTTTCAAGATATATTCATGTTGTGGTCATGTTGTGGATGTCAAAATAACGGAAATTTTTTAATTTTACTAAATTTAAGAAATATTTTATATTATGTAAATATTTGCATATGTAACCTAAGAAAACAACTAAAAATATAAGATTTTGCAAAAAATTTGTACTACAGCACCATCTGGTGTCCAAGGTGGTTCAAAGAAGATACTGTCAAAAAACTCGTCGTACCTGAGAACTACTATATACCAATTTTTATTCTAATCGCATGAGTGGTTTGGGAGTTTTAGGTGATTTTGCAAAAAAATTGTACTACAGCGCCCTCTGGTGTTCAAGGTGGATCAAAATTGATAGCCCACAAACACGCACCGTACCAAAAAACTTCTATACACAAATTTTCATGCTAATCGGATGAGTAGTTTAGGAGTCTATTGCGGCCTTACAAACATAAGCTCCTTTTTTATATAAAGGGTGATTTTTTTGAGGTTATGATTTTCATGCATTAGTATTTGACAGATCACGTGGGATTTCAGACATGGTGTCAAAGAGAAAGATGCTCAGTATGCTTTGACATTTCATCATGAATAGACTTACTAACGAGCAACGCTTGCAAATCATTGAATTTTATTACCAAAATCAGTGTTCGGTTCGAAATGTGTTTTATCGACAAATTTTGTTCAGCGATGAGGCTCATTTCTGGTTGAATGGCTACGTAAATAAGCAAAATTGCCGCATTTGGAGTGAAGAGCAACCAGAAGCCGTTCAAGAACTGGCCATGCATCCCGAAAAATGCACTGTTTGGTGTGGTTTGTACGCTGGTGGAATCATTGGACCGTATTTTTTCAAAGATGCTGTTGGACGCAACGTTACGGTGAATGGTGATCGCTATCGTTCGATGCTAACAAACTTTTTGTTGCCAAAAATGGAAGAACTGAACTTGGTTGACATGTGGTTTCAACAAGATGGCGCTACATGCCACACATCTCGCGATTCTATGGCCATTTTGAGGGAAAACTTCGGATAACAATTAATCTCAAGAAATGGACCGGTAAGTTGGCCACCAAGATCATGCGATTTGACGCCTTTAGACTATTTTTTGTGGGGCTACGTCAAGTCTAAAGTCTACAGAAATAAGCCAGCAACTATTCCAGCTTTGGAAGACAACATTTCCGAAGAAATTCGGGCTATTCCGGCCGAAATGCTCGAAAAAGTTGCCCAAAATTGGACTTTCCGAATGGACCACCTAAGACGCAGCCGCGGTCAACATTTAAATGAAATTATCTTCAAAAAGTAAATGTCATGGACCAATCTAACGTTTCAAATAAAGAACCGATGAGATTTTGCAAATTTTATGCGTTTTTTTTAAAAAAAAAGTTATCAGGCACTTAAAAAATCACTCTTTATATATGTAGATTCTCATATATGTTGTATTAATTTGAAATTTTATAAGATTGCAATTTTTAAAATATTCGCTCAAAGAATTTTCAACTGGGTATGTTTCAGGCACGTATTTATAGTTCAACTTGCAATCATTCATTACAGGTAAAAATCACTGCAATCCGTTTTTGTTCACGATAATTTCACAAAAATTATTTAATTATTTTTATTTTTTCACTTTTTTTGTTGTTTTTGTTGTTGATTTTGTTGTTGTTACCGTAAATATTTTGCTGGCACACACATGCGGTTTTTTCTTTCACACAGGTTTATTCATTATTTTCTGGTTAACCAAGAAATTGTGTCATCGTTAATTAGATTGCTCATCCGCTTGGCTCAACAACTTTTTCTGCTAACATATAAATTGGCATAAGAACATGTTTGTATGTATCCATGCATGTACGATATGCATGTGTGAATGGATGTGCGCACGTGTAGGTTCAGCTGTTCATGTTTGCCTGAGCTTCAGGTGTGAGCGTATTTGTGTATTTATATTGGACTTAATGAATCGGCATTAATTTGCTTGCATTGCGGCAACACGGTTGGCTGAATGTGTGCCAATACATACAACAAAAAAAAATTAATAAAAAATGAAAATAAAAATAATGAAATTCATGGATATTTTTAAAGATTTTGACCTGATTATGGGATAAACTTTTGTTTATTAAATTTAAATTATACCAAGTAATTCACAAAATTAATATACATAAATATCAAGTTAATATGACATACCTAGAAGTTTTTTTATTTATTTTTTTTTTTTTTTTTCGAATGAACATTTTTTGTCATTTCCCAATTGTTGTCTTTTAGGCAAAAATAGATCTTCAAAGCGCAAATAGATCTTTAACAATGGCACAATTATCTTGAACATAAGCCTTTCCGGTCTTAAAAGACCTTTTGCGATTACATCTACACATTCAGGCCCAACAACCGGAAAAGTGTAGAAAAATCCTTCCTGCATTCTTTCTTTCATTCTTTCTTTCATTCACTTTAGCTTATTCATGCACATGTTTGTCTCTTAGTTTGTCTGGCTGTTCTTACAACAGCCATTCAAAATAATCATACTTCAAGCATTCATCACCATCACCATCATCATCTTCATCGTTTTCCTTGAAATTGAAGAGCGTTCTGAGAATGCTTCAACTTGACGTTTGACATAAAATATTCAAGTGACATTAATGCAAATGTCAAAATTGTGCCAATTGTCATTCATATGTTGAAGAACAAAACTAACTTGACGTCGAGAGACAAGTTTGTGTAGAGAGAGAGACATTGCAAAAAAAAAAGAAAATAAAGACAAGTGCCTAGTTAAAAGGACATAAGAAAACACATACACACACAATCATTCATATCTTACATAAATTCTCCTACATAAGAGCACAACATATGTATTGCATAAAAGCAAAATGTCATAAGAATAATATTTGTTACATATGAGTGCACACAAGTGGCAGAAAGAGATGATTATGATGAGCGATGAGGACGAAATGAGAAAGTTGCCGAAGAAGCTTAGATAATAAGGTTTTGTAAAATTTATACTCGTGTTCATTTTCAGAGATTCTTCTGCGAAAAACCAAAGAAACATTTCAACCTTTCGCAACACTGGAAATTCTAAATTCTGTTTTCTTCTTTTTACAAAAGCCCAACCATAACTCTGAGTTGTTTTTATACATAATCCTACGATTTTGAAGTGAAACTTTCTACGGGTCTTTAAAGTTATACATTTAATTCCCAACAATTAATTTAGAGACAATTTAAAAAGTGACCTAGTTCATTTCTAGCGCCGTTCGAAGTAGCTCTGAAAAAGTACAAAAGTCTTTCAGTGTAGAACAGTTCACCTTGCTTCTGTTTTCAAAAGTATTGCTGGAAAAAATAAACGCATTCTGGCTATTTTTTAAAATTTGCTGCGCATAAGACGGAATCGTTATTTGCTCTGTGTGTGTAAATGTAAATCTTCCGTAATAAATCCTGTGGATGCAAAAGACCTTACAAATCAGGTCTTTAGGATTGCTCCAATACACTAAATTTTTAAACTTTTTAAATGTTCACTTAAAATGTTCACATCTTCTTCTATCTTCTATATATATAAAAAAATGTTGTCAAATCTGTTTGTGACGAGTGTTTGAGAGTTCGGCTGGGTAAAAAAAAATCTGCCGATACCATTTTGTAGGGTACGTTCTCTAGATGGTTTTAAAAAAAAAATTGTTTGAAAATGTTTTGATTTGGTCGAGTAATATGTGTTTGAGTGAAGGGTTTTGGACCTATTGGAAATTTTTTTTTTGCAAAGTAAATGTATGAATTTTATGCAGTTCCGGAATTCAGTGTCAATTTACAAGAGCCGTTCCACAGGTAAAATTTTATGGGCGTTGAATGTGGGGCGTGGCACTTTTTCAGCAGACCAAATTTTCGGTATAACTTTCAAGCTATAAGTCACACATCAATGAAACTTGGTAAGAGCGTACTATTTAGTCGCGTCCTTCGACTAGAAAAATTGAGCAAGCATTGAAAAAGGGGGTGTGGCACCGCCCATACTATTCAAATTTATGATATCGAATAGCTTTGGAACTAAATGCCGTGTAATAGTGAAATTCAGTATGGAGTTGCTACTTGGTGATATATTTCTACTATAAAACTGGGATGGGCTTTGGAAAAGGGGGTGTGGCCCCGCCCATACACTTTAAATTTTTGATATCAGATAGCTTTGGAACTAAACGTCGTATAACAACGAAATTCAGTATGGAATTACTATTGGGTGATATCCATCAACTAGAAAACTAAGACGTCATTGAACAAGGGGGTGTGGCTCCGCCCATACAAGCCAAATTTGCGATATCGAATTACTTTGGAATTATAAGAAGCATAGCCTCGAAATTTGGTTATCAATTTACACGAGTCGTTCCATTTAGAGATAGAGATAGAGATAGAGATAGAGATAGAGATAGAGATAGAGATAGAGATAGAGATAGAGATAGAGATAGAGATAGAGATAGAGATAGAGATAGAGATAGAGATAGAGATAGAGATAGAGATAGAGATAGAGATAGAGATAGAGATAGAGATAGAGATAGAGATAGAGATAGAGATAGAGATAGAGATAGAGATAGAGATAGAGATAGAGATACAGATAGAGATAGAGATAGAGATAGAGATAGAGATAGAGATAGAGATAGAGATAGAGATAGAGATAGAGATAGAGATAGAGATAGAGATAGAGATAGAGATAGAGATAGAGATAGAGATAGAGATAGAGATAGAGATAGAGATAGAGATAGAGATAGAGATAGAGATAGAGATAGAGATAGAGATAGAGATAGAGATAGAGATAGAGATAGAGATAGAGATAGAGATAGAGATAGAGATAGAGATAGAGATAGAGATAGAGATAGAGATAGAGATAGAGATAGAGATAGATATAGAGATAGAGATAGAGATAGAGATAGAGATAGAGATAGAGATAGAGATAGAGATAGAGATAGAGATAGAGATAGAGATAGAGATAGAGATAGAGATAGAGATAGAGATAGAGATAGAGATAGAGATAGATATAGAGATAGAGATAGAGATAGAGATAGAGATAGAGATAGAGATAGAGATAGAGATAGAGATAGAGATAGAGATAGAGATAGAGATAGAGATAGAGATAGAGATAGAGATAGAGATAGAGATAGAGATAGAGATAGAGATAGAGATAGAGATAGAGATAGAGATAGAGATAGAGATAGAGATAGAGATAGAGATAGAGATAGAGATAGAGATAGAGATAGAGATAGAGATAGAGATAGAGATAGAGATAGAGATAGAGATAGAGATAGAGATAGAGATAGAGATAGAGATAGAGATAGAGATAGAGATAGAGATAGAGATAGAGATAGAGATAGAGATAGAGATAGAGATAGAGATAGAGATAGAGATAGAGATAGAGATAGAGATAGAGATAGAGATAGAGATAGAGATAGAGATAGAGATAGAGATAGAGATAGAGATAGAGATAGAGATAGAGATAGAGATAGAGATAGAGATAGAGATAGAGATAGAGATAGAGATAGAGATAGAGATAGAGATAGAGATAGAGATAGAGATAGAGATAGAGATAGAGATAGAGATAGAGATAGAGATAGAGATAGAGATAGAGATAGAGATAGAGATAGAGATAGAGATAGAGATAGAGATAGAGATAGAGGTAGAGATAGAAGAGATAGAGATAGAAAAAGAACTAGAAATAAAAATAGAAATAGAGATTGAGATTAAGATTGAGGTTGAGATTGAGATTGAGATTGAGATTGAGATTGAGATTGAGATTGAGATTGAGATTGAGATTGAGATTGAGATTGAGACTGAGTTTGAGATTCAGATATAGATAGATATCTTTTTTGCTACGACAGCAACGCGTCGGGTACCAGCTAGTTTTATCTAAAACTAGTTAAAAAAGAACCACTTTCAGGCTACTACGAAAGCAACCAGTTTAAAAATGTTCCTAATGCAACTAAAGGGTGATTTTTAAGAGCTTTCGGATTTGATTTAAAAAAAAAGCACATAAAATTTAGAGAAATTTAAAATTTAGAAAAAGAAATCTCACAAATAAATTCTTCAACATTGGCTTCCAGTGCGTCAACCGTGGCGGGCTTGTCCCCATAGACATGAGCATTAATATGGCCGTACAAAAAATAGTCTAAAGGTGTTAAATCCCACTATCTAGGCGGCCATTTGACCGGTCCCGAAGGTGAAATAAACCATTCACCGAACTCGCCTCTCAAGTGGGCCTTTGTTTCGCGTGCTGTGTGGCATGTAGCACCGTCTTGTTGAAACCACATGTCAGGCAAGTCCAGCTCTTGCATTTTGAGCAAATAAAAAGTTTTTAATCATCGCACGGTAGAGCTCGCCATTCATAGTACCGTTCCTGCCTTCTTCGTCTTTGAAAAAGTACGGTCCATTAATGCTTAAAGTGCATTTTTCGGGATGCATTAGCAGTTCTTGCAATGCTTCTGGCTTCACACCAAATACGGCAATTTTCCTTGTTCACGTATACATTCAACCAGAAATGAGCTTCGTCGCTGAACACAATTTTCCGATAAAAAAGTGGATCTTCATCCAACTTTGCCAGAGAGTTAACCGATGTGGTAAGTCGTGTGGCTTCAATTCTGGCACCAGCTGTATTTTAAAAGGTCTTCCACCCAAATCTTTCCGCAAAATTTTCCACGTAGTGGAGTAACAGAGGCCCAATTGCTGCGAAATCGTGCCAAATCGATAATTCATGGTCAGCAACAACACTGGCGGATACAGCTAAGATATTTTCCTGTCTAGTTTAAGATTAAGTTTAAGTTTATGTTTACGTTTACGTTTACAATGAAGCTTAAGTTTAAGTTTAAGTTTAAGTTTAAGTTTAAGTTTAAGTTTAAGTTTAAGTTTAAGTTTCAGTTTAAGTTTAAGTTTAAGTTTAAGTTTAAGTTTAAGTTTAAGTTTAAGTTTAAGTTTAAGTTTAAGTTTAAGTTTAAGTTTAAGTTTAAGTTTAAGTTTAAGTTTAAGTTTAAGTTTAAGTTTAAGTTTAAGTTTAAGTTTAAGTTTAAGTTTAAATTTAAGTTTAAGTTGAATTTTACGTTTAAGTTTAAGTTTAAGTTTAAGTTTAAGTTTAAGTGTAAGTTTAAGTTTAAGTTTAAGTCTAAGTTCAAGCTTAAGTTTAAGTTTAAGTTTCAATTTAAGTTTAAGTTTAAGTTTAAATTTAAGTTTAAGTTTAAGTTTAAGTTTAAGTTTAAGTTTTAGTTTAAGTTTAAGTTTTAGTTTAAGTTTAAGTTTAAGTTTAAGTTTAAGTTTAAGTTTAAGTTTAAGTTTAAGTTTAAGTTTAAGTTTAAGTTTAAGTTTAAGTTTAAGTTTAAGTTTAAGTTTAAGTTTAAGTTTAAGTTTAAGTTTAAGTTTAAGTTTAAGTTTAAGTTTAAGTTTAAGTTTAAGTTTAAGTTTAAGTTAAAGTTTAAGTGTAAGTTTAAGTTTAAGTTTAAGTTTAAGTGTAAGTTTACGTTTAAGTTTAAGTTTAAGTTTAAGTTTAAGTTTAAGTTTAAGTTTAAGTTTAAGTTTAAGTTTAAGTTTAAGTTTAAGTTTAAGTTTAAGTTTAAGTTTAAGTTTAAGTTTAAGTTTAAGTTTAAGTTTAAGTTTAAGTTTAAGTTTAAGTTTAAGTTTAAGTTTAAGTTTAAGTTTAAGTTTAAGTTTGAGTTTAAGTTTAAGTTTAAGTTTAAGTTTAAGTTTAAGTTTAAGGTTAAGGTTAAGTTTAAGTTTAAGTTTAAGTTTAAGTTTAAGTTTAAGTTTAAGTTTAAGTGTAAGTTTAAGTTTTAGTTTTAGTTTTAGTTTTAGTTGCAGTTTTAGTTGTTTTTGTTTTTGTTTTTGTTTTTGTTTTTGTTTTTGTTTTTGTTTTTCTTTTTTGTTTTTGTTTTTGTTTTTGTTTTTGTTTTTGTTTTTGTTTTTGTTTTTGTTTTTGTTTTTGTTTTTGTTTTTGTTTTTGTTTTTGTTTTTGTTTTTGTTTTTGTTTTTGTTTTTGTTTTTGTTTTTGTTTTTGTTTTTGTTTTTGTTTTTGTTTTTGTTTTTGTTTTTGTTTTTGTTTTTGTTTTTGTTTTTGTTTTTGTTTTTGTTTTTGTTTTTGTTTTTGTTTTTGTTTTTGTTTTTGTTTTTGTTTTTGTTTTTGTTTTTGTTTTTGTTTTTGTTTTTGTTTTTGTTTTTGTTTTTATTTTTGTTTTTTTATGAAATGACTTCCTGTTTTCCCAGGATCTATAGTTGAGACCGGTCAATCCTGGGATATTCGATGAATCCTGCGTTGTACAACTATTTATTGATTTGAAACACTGAAGTTGGTTTCAATATATGTATGTTTATTTTTTTCTATCTTATAAGCCTTAAGTTGGTATTGTAAGCCAAAAACCAACTTCGGTTATAAATGCCAACTAACAAGGAAATGTCCCTAGGTGTCAGACGCCGATTTGAATGATTTTCAGATATGTGGTAGAGGATAAAATTCAAAGGTTGACCTATTTTTTTATATGTGCTCAATCGAATGTTTAGGGATTCAAAATGGAGTTTCAAAATCTGCAAAATGTTCGTTTTTTTGCCATAACTTTGCTATTTGCCATCAAAAGACATACATATTTGGTATCAAACCAAAGGTATTAAAAAGACGCAAATAACGGTATCCAATTCGTTGAACTGATAATTGTTGCAATTTTCAACAGTTTTTAGTCGATATCATGGGTAGCTCGTAGATGCAATTATTTCATATTAATTTATGTTTGATCGCAAACAATTTTAAAAGTAAACTTCTTTTTAGTTCTTAAAATTTTTTTGATACATTTTTTTACCGTTTTAAAAAAGTTTTGTAATTAATTATTAAGTATGTATTGTTTGAGGTAGGGGGGAAAATGTAGAAATTATTGAAATTGGGATAGCTGGCCATTGGCGCGTTCAATATCTTAGTTGCGATTGGATTGAGTGGAAGATGGGGGTTAGCGGTTGATGGTGGGAGGCTCAGGGGGCTTTTAATAGGACTCAAGGGCCGAATCACCGCATCCGTGAACGAAACGGCTTTGGTATTAGAAAAAATGAATCGTATGAGAATCTCATGAGATACTATATAAATCTCATGAGATTCTCATACGATTATTTTTCCTCATACGAAAGCCGTTACGTTCACGGATGCGGCGATTCGGCCCCAGGTCCGTTAAGAATTTTCGAAGTAATAGGGATGTTAGAAAACACTAGCGAAAGAAAATTTATCTAAGGGTTTTGAACTGTAAGAGAAGTTAGGAAAGATGTTAGTTTTGTCAGTTAGAATGTGGCGAAGTTTTTTTATACGACGTATTGCAAGGTAAAGTAACATTAGATTGAAGATAATCTTAGGTTTACTCTTAACTTAATTTATGCATAGAGCATGATGATATCAGTTTTACTGGTAGTATTTCGTGTACTTGACTTCGTTCCAACCATATCAATCCATTGATGGCTTTTGATCACTTTTCATGCATAACACCTCAAGAAGTGTTAAGGAAAGTCAAGGCTTGTTGAATTGAAATGCTCAGTTTAAAACTGTTGAATTTTCTGACTCGAATCGGATACGTCTGTCTTATAACAATTGGTAATTGAGTTGCCAGATTTCTTAAGGAAGTAGTGACACACCCAGGAAACACTAGATTTCACTAGCAGACCTTTTATGAACAATGTTGTAATGTTCCTTGGTTCCCACTTTTCACTTTTTGGATGCTCTTATTTCATTCTGTTAATGTCCGTGGCTTAAATAAATTTGACCACAAAAAAGATTTTTTGAATTTTTAACATGATTGTTTCCACAAAGGTACAATAAAGATTCAATCAATTTGTTCAATCTTCAATTTTTTATTAACCAATGTGTTGCATTTAAAACAAATTAATCGACTTAAAAGCTTCTTCCGCAAGGCAGCTTTCAACAATTTCTACTTCAATTATTCTTTCTGCTATACTTTTCTTCAGCAAAACTTTATAAGCAAACGTGTATTTTTTTTTCTAAGAATAACAACAACAACAACCTTCAAATAAATATAATAAACTTCTTCCATAGCAAGCACACAAAAGATTTGTTTTTATGTTGTTTTAGCTGTGATTCATTCACTAATTATATTTAATTTTTTCACATTATGCTCCAACTCGCCCATAACTCAGTGATCTTTTATTTATCTGGGAATGTATCATCCTGGGGCCGAATCGCCGCATCCGTGAACGTAACGGCTTTCGTATGAGAAAAAATTAATCGTATGAGAACATCATGAGATACGAAATTAATCTCATGAGATTCTCATACGATTAATTTTTTCTCATACGAAAGCCGTTACGTCACGGATGCGGCGATTCGGCCCCTGGTTTTCTTCCGCATGTCTTGCTTTTGTCATTCTTCCGCCTACTCGCAGCTAATTATCGCACACGATTTATGCCATTTTCAGGGGCCAAATCGCCGCATCCGTGAACGTAACAGCTTTCGTATGAGAAAAAATTAATCGTATGAGAATCTCATGAGATACGATATTAATCTCATGAGATTCTCATACGATTAATTTTCTCTCATACGAAAGCCGTTACGTCACGGATGCGGCGATTTGGCCCCAGATTGTGGCCCAACGCAGATAACAAAAGAAAACGACCCCTTGCTATCCCCCCTCAACTGAAGACGCAATCGTGCAAAAATTCTTTCTGTAAATTGATATGACACACCCCATAATTTTCGCATATTACTTTGTTGGCCTGTATAAGCCTGGCAAATTTGTCAGGCTGAAAATTTTGCCCAAAAAATTTCCTCCAATGGTAATTATTAACATTATTGTTTGGCTCAGATTAACAATTATATTTGTACTGAAACATCCCATAAAAAAAGCACAGATACGACAACAGACCTCTTGTTATTTATCTCTCCCTCTACGGAAGACAAAAATATTCTTCTCCTTCGCCATTTTGCAAATAATAAATACAATACACGCAAACAAGCAAAATATTATCGCATGCGATAAAAAAGGATTATTGTCGAGTTTGTTCAGAACATATGGACACTGATGCTTATCAATTCATCAAGATTCAAGTGGTAACGAATGATGGACTCAATGTACTGTCCAGGGTACGTTTGACTATAGTACGCCTGCCTTGAGTTGTTGGTCGCATTGTGCCTGTGGCATTGTTGTGGCAACGTTAAGAAGAGAGACACGCACAAAATAATATGTCGGCCAGTGCAGTCGTGTTATTGTTGTTATACCGAGTCTGTTTGTATTTTTCTTCAAAAATTGTAACAACGATAAACAACAATGACAACAGCCATAGCAGCAAAATAGAAATAATAACGACCTCTCATTGAGCGACCGACCGAATGACTCAGTCACTAACTGACTGACCGAATGACAGCATGTTGAATGGCTCTGGAAAGTATGTCACGTTGTTTGCGACAAGAGAAAATAAATGCAAGTAGGAAAAACAAAAACAAAAACTCTCAATTGGAATATGAAATGAAAATCTCGAAAATGTCAAATTGACATTATGTACCATGATATGATGAAGTGACAACGTTATAGCAATGATAACAATGACAGTAGCAAACACATTAAAAGAACAAGCATTGAAGGACCAATCTTGAAATATTTTAATTGGACACATTTATTTAAGAGTTAACTTAACTTAAGAGTTAACTTAAATAAATGTCTGAGTTATGAAGAAATCTTGAAATGAATTTTTCGAGATTTAACAAAGAACTACAACATGTGAACAAATGATTGCTCAGTCCAATCAGATAAGAGGTAAAAGTAAAATAATTGCTTTTTTATGAGTTCCTGAAACTTTTTACATACATATAACTCTTTTCATATAACCACGAAAATGTCGATAAAATCATGGAAATCGTTTGTCGAGCCCGACCGTCATGTAAGCATGGTTTCGATTGCCTAGGAGCTAAACATTGCAAAAAAAACCATTTGGAACCACTTGAATAAGGTGGGATACAAAAAGAAGTTCGATGTATGGGTACCACACGAGTTAACGCATAAAAAAACCTCATGGGCCGAATTTCCATCTCCAAATCGCTGCTGAATCGCAACAACATCGACCCATCGATCTGAAGCGGATGGTGGCTGGTGATGAAAATTGGGTCACTTACGATAACGTCAAGCGAAAAAGGTCGTGGTCGAATCGCGGTGAACCGGTGGCAAACGGTGGCCAAGGTCGAACTGACGGCCAGGAAGGTTTTGCTGTATGTTTGGTGAGATTGGCAGGGAATCATCTACAATGAGCTGCTCCCTTACAGCCAAACTCTTAATTCAGACCTGTACTGTCAACAATTTGACCGTATGAAGGAACCAATCGCCCAGAAGAGGCCAACTTTGGCCAATAGAAGAGGAATTGTGTTCCAACAGGTCAACGCCAGGCCACACACAACGATAGTGACTCGCCAGACGCTTAGGGAACTTGGTTGGGAGGTTCTTATGCATCCATCGTAAAGTCCGGACGTGGCACCAAGTGATTACCACCTGTTCCTGTATATGGCGAATGATTTTGCTGGTGAGAACTTCGCCTCAAGGGAAGCTTGTGAAAATCAACTCTCCCAGTTATTTTCTAATAGGGACTAGGATTTTTATGAGAGACATAATGAAATTACCTTCAAAATAGCAACAAGGTGTCGATTAAAATATGGTGGATATTTGACCTAAATCGGATCATTATAACTATGATAAATAAAGCCTTCAATTTTTTGGATTTCTTCTTACTACACCTGATAATGTTTTAAGTCAACTCCACCTTGAATATTTTAACGATTCTGACACTAATCGGGAGATATTCATAAAATACCCATTGCTGAATATGGACTTCGTCGGCACCGGTAGAAAGATTATTTTCTTTCACTGGTGTAATAAATAGTACACGTCGTAATGCTCTTTCTAACTTTTCCTTTGAAAATTTTGCGATGTTAAAAGCTAATATTGAGTTTTTTGTATCATCGGCATTTTATCGCCAGATACTCAATTTTTTATTTTTTTTAGAACTAAGATCTTTAACGCGGCTTGCCGGTAGAGTGAAGTAGAAATCGTCACGTAACAGTGTGAATTTGTGTGAATGCGTGCGAGTTCAGAGCAGATACACCCAGTGGGAAAAACCATTCTTCTATAAAGCCTACTTACTTTTCGTCCGCGAGGCATGCAAACGTCCCTTCCGAATCCCCATTACTTTTACAAAGGTATGGCCGCCTCTAGTAGGCTCCCTTCTGTAAAGTATAAAAAGCATCATACGTACTTACATTTTCCTTTATTAAAATAAAATGCAGGGAATGTAGTCCCGACGACCGGAATTGGTCGTGTTTCCATTCTATTGTACTTTACTTAGTAAGTAGGATGTATGCATGAAAACGTTAGGTACCCGTACTGTATTGATATACGACGTATGTATACGGATTAAATATATAATAATTTAAACCTTCTTCACAACGGAAATTGTAAGCACTGCTTACGTTTTCACTTACAAAAGAAGGTGAACGTAAGGCCACGAATCGTACTTAATTTTCAGCTCTCTTCATATTTTTATTGGTTGTTTATGTGCCAGTTATGTTTTGACGTTGAAAATGAGAAATTAAAAACCAGAACGGGATGGTAAAAACGAATAAATTAAATATTTCACAGAATGAATTTAAGTGACAAAACTTTATTTTATCAATTTATTACTCCACAAATAATGTTACTACACCACCGATCAGGAAACGTTTGTTCTTTACTCGTTTTTTCTTTTGATTTTTGCTACACTTCATATCTTCGTAACGTTAATCAAATACCGTTATGTCATCATGCCGCTGCATATCTCTTACTTTACGAAATAAAGTACATATGGAAATGATCACACGAAAACATGATCGGCTTAACCGTGCATTCCTTTTGTAGTTGCAATCGTAAGCGAAGCCGTAAGATGCTCTAAATGTAATAAACAACATACTTACTTTTGCATGATCCCGTTTTCACCATCATAAGCTAAAGGAAAACATGAATTATTTAGTAAGCACCTTACGATCTTTCCGACTGGGAAAGAGCATAAATTATAAAAATCTTTGACCAGACTACGAACGAACAGACGTGTGCGCTGTGTGTGTGTTTGTGTGTGTGTGGGATAATCTATTTTGTATTGGCCAGAAATCTAAAAACAAAGAGAAGAATGCGTAGCAGGCGTGTGAAAACATTTGTGCAGTCTATGGCGGAGGTACTTTATCCCAATCAATTGCCAGAAAACGGTTTGCTTCCTTTCGTTCTAGAAATTTTGAAGTGATAGACGCTCATATGGTTCAAGAAAACCTTCATGTGAGCAGTCACGGTATCGCTAACGAACTGAAGATCGACCCAGAAAACAGTTTTAAGCCATTTGCATAAAGTATTTTTTAAAAAGAAGTTCGATGTTTGGATGTCTCATGAACTAAGTGCAAAAATGAAACGGAGCAAATATCCATCTGCGATTCACTGTTAAAACGAAACGAAATCGAGTTATTTTTGAAACGTATAGCAACAGGTAATGAAAAGTGGATCACATATGATAATTTTGATGTGATTATATGATATCATGATCGAAAAAAGGTGAAACTCCAAGAACAGCGTCAAAGCCGGGACGACAACGAAAGTGATGCTGTGTGTTTGATGGCACTACCATGGTATCATCCATTCTGAGCTATCTAGCTATGAGCAAAGAGCACTCTAGAAGCATTGAGAGTAAGATTTGAGAGCAAAGGCTTTTGTAGCGACACAAAATGCAATAACAAATCAAAGACAAAAGACAAACGTAGAGACAACACAGAAGCCTTAAGTGTAGTGGTGCCCATACCCGATTATGAGCTACTATCGGTTGGCCAAACGATTGATTCGAATCTCTACTGCTAACAATTAATGCAGTTGAAGTAAAAAATTAAAAAAATACCTTAATTGATCAACAGGAATATGTAGTTGACAATGCTGGTCACTCACATAGATCCCGCAGAAACTAAGAGAATTTGGGTGGGAATTTTCGATGCTTCCACCGTACACCCGACCCGACCCGATAGTCCTGACTATCTTTTAGCCGATCAGATTATCTTTTATTCCGATCTCTCCAATACTCTTTTGCTGGAAAAAAAATTTACCTCAAAAGACAACTACGAAAAGCACATGCGTCAGATTTTCAAAGATAAAATCCCAGATTTCTACAAAAAAGGAATCATGGTTCTAGTCGAAAAATAGCAGAAGGTAGTTAGTTGAAAAGAATATGCAATATTTGGAATTGGTTTATCTGTATATATCTGTCGCTCGCTAGAAAAAAACCGAACGACATGGAACAACAACAAAAAATAGAGGTGAATACAGGATGGGCCAAATACAACTTTATTTTTTTTTTTAAAGCAATAAAACTAACAAAATGAAAATTTTTCCATATATTATGGGTTTATTTAAGCAAACCCCATATTGCATACAGCATTCTCATTAATTATGGAACACAACGTCGTTCAAGTGGCTGCCTTTGCTGACTACGCAGTAGCTCATCCTGTTACTACAGTTTGCCAAGACCTTGTTGATGGTTTCGGGCTGTAGCTCACGGATTGATTGGATGATGTTGGCCTTAATTGATTGAATCGTTTCCGGATTGTTGGCATAACATCTGTCTTTCACGGTTCCCAAAAAAAAAAGTCCAAAGGGGTCCAATAACAGCTCCGAGATGGCCAATTGACGTCGCCAAGACGGCTGATAACACGATTTGGGAATTTGGTGCTCAAGAGATCGATTGTGGCATGGGCAGTGTGGCATGGAGCGCCGTCCTACATGAACTAGAGTTCGTTCAAATTCATGTCTCCAATTTCAGTAAAAAGAGAGTCCGCTAATATGGCTCTGTAACGCCCACCGTTGACCTTTAATTGCTGAGTCGATTGGACCTTGTAAGCGAATAGTCCGAGATCTTTGTGCAGAATTCTCCTCAGGCTAGTGCGTGAAATGTTGAGCTGTTGAGATCGATGGCGAGTTGATGTTCGTGAATTGAGTCTCACACTCTCGGCTACAACAGCCATATACTCGTCTGTGCGCACCGTACGACAACGGAGACCATGAGTGTTGTCCACTAGCATACCAGTCTCACGAGCTTTTTGCCCAAACTTGCGTACAGCAGGCGCGGTGGGTGCCAGAGATTTGCACAAGCCCAATCATAATTTTTTGCCACTCGAATAACAATCGTCGTCAGCCACAATCGCACACAAAAATTAATGCACACATACCGCTCGAGTTCGTAAACAACGATTGGTGCTAAGCACAGTTTGTAACGATTGCGAATATATACAAAGGCAACATCCAGACCATGGTATAATAATACAAGGTAGCATTGACAACTGCTTATTTTCTCTTCTGCAAGAAAACATCTCCTGTCAAAACCTGCTGTTTGTGAAAATACATCTGCAGCTGCTGAGGTTGTTGCTTTTTTCACTTCAACGTTTTCAACATTGTTTGTGTTTTCAATGGCGGATTGTGAGCGCTCTCTTTCTGAGTATATTTTTTGACAGGAGGTGTTTTCCCTAGCAACTGTCAATGGTACCTTGTATTATTATACCATGATCCAGACAATGCAGACATTCGGATGCTTCGCTTAACACTCGAGTGTTTGCTGCTGCATGAATTTTTGTTGTTTTGATAGTTTTCTGAGGTTCTCTAGCAGCGCTTTTTGTTGTTTGTTTCCCTTTACTTTAATATTTTCCATTTTTTTTTTGTTTTGTTTGTGCGAATGGATATAAAAGCATGGATATTCATTACTTTTGGCGAATCTTGCTCATATCTCGCTTCGTTGGGTATTCTTGTGTCGTAGGCATTCGTAATCGCAACCGCTCGTACTCTACGGTATTCGTATCTGCAGCGATTGGGGCATGTATTTGCGCATTAAGAGCCCGAACAGAATCAAAGCGGCTGTCAGTTGTCGGATGTGCTGTGCAACAAAATCTCAGCGGATTTTTCCGAGAGAGGTCCGCCAACCGACAGCCGCTTTGGTTCTGTTCGGGCTCTAATTTTAATGCAGAAGGCACATTCGGTGCTCGTATATTGAAAATACATTCAATTCAAACCATGGAAAATTACAAAAATTGCATTTTTTTGGCACAAAACTCTTTAAATAACTATTTGGAGTCTTCAATGTCGTCATTGGAAGGCATGGAAACTTCTGTGCTGTTCAGAAAAAGAGAAGAGTAAACGCATGAAAAAGATTTTGTGGTGGAATGAGTCAGTGTTTTGTGTTATTTTCTGAGTAGGCAAAAACATGCCTTTTTTAGGGTTAGGGCAGCATTGAACTTTTTCACCTTGTATGGGTAACATTTTTTGGTAGAAACGAAAACACCATTAATGATTTTTTTTTTCGTTTTATTGTTATGATTGATATTTTAATCAAACGAAAATTATATATTTTTTTTTAATCTTAATATTTGATTACGGCCTTTCATTATTTATGTTGAAAACAAATTTTTGAACTTTAGGCCAAGCATGTTGCCAACAAGACAACATGAAGACAAAGAAGGCAACAACCAACAACAACAACAACGGCTCCGTATAGAGCAAATCGTACAGCTTGACTATACAGACTGTTTCGTTGGCCGCTACACCAACTCATCAGTAGTCTAGTATGACTTTTCACTGTGATCCACTCAAGCTACTTAGGTTCTACTTATACTGCCAATTATGCCGAGAAAGTTACCCGGAATTTATTTTGACAGAAGAACGCTTAAGTTCTTATCTACTTCGATGCTATTGTTTTTTTTTTTTTGATATGGAAAATTTGATCCTGAGTATCAAAGGACTTAAAAGAAAATCAAATAAAAAGTTAAAATTTCCATAATGAAGAAATTCAATCGATTTAAAGTTCCCTAAGATATTTGCTGGATTGTAAGCATGTTCTAACTCTTAGAATATTTGCTGAAAATATGAAAAACCTCTAGATGATTCCAAAGAAACGATTAAGTTTTCATTCTAAGAAATATTGATATTAAAATTTTCGATAAATCTTAAAGTTTGCAAGAAAATGATACCAACACATGCAAAAATTGAAAAAGACTTACAAACTTATACAGATTAAAAAAAAAAACTGAGCAGACTCTAAAGCAATACAGCCAACGTCCTTGGCAGCATACATATGTGAAAATCCCACAACTAAAGCGAAGATTTATAAATATGAGCAACACTGGCTGCTGCTTATGCTGCAAGGCACAAAATAAACTCCATATCACTTGACTTCAGATGGGAAATGTATGCTTATGATTATGTGTGTATTAAAGTCCCTGGGAGCGTCTGGGAAACTCAAAGAAGATTGTTTATTATTTTGAATTTCTAGTTTAGAGATATGCATCGTTATAAATTGAAATGAAATTGAATAATGTTGAGGAGAAGACTCAAAAGAAGAGCAAAACAAATCAATTGATAAGTTTTGTATAGAATTAATGTAGAAATGGTTATTATTAATATAGCTACATATTAGTTAATTATAATTACATTAACTCCTAATTATCTCTTATATCTAACTGGATTGTTCCGTAAAGCAAAAAACAATCTTCTCGAATTCATGTGTAAAGATTATTATCCATGAGAGCTTATAGCAAAAGTCGTAATATTTAAACAATGCTCTTTACTAAGGCTTTAATTTATCAATTTAACAAAATATATAACTTCGATTTATATTTTTTATAAATTAGTTTTTTAATGAATGAAATCCATTTAGTTGTCACAAAGTAATTTTTCACCTTTTGCAACCTTGCAGCTTTTTGCAACTCTTGCTTCTTTAATTCAATGAATTAATTCCTTTGTAGCTGTAATTAAATCCTTCTATTGTTCGCATTAAGCACACATTAAGAGTTCAACGTTTTCTTTAGTCTTTTTTCTCCCACTAGTTTTCTTTTCAACTCAACTGACTTCGGTAACTTTTACTCATTATCCCGTTTTACCCCACAGCACAATTAAACTGCAAATTGCAGCTGCAAATATTTAACTTACTCTTCTTCTTCTTCTTCGTTTTATTCGTCATGTGGGCGTTTGTTGTTTAGAACAATTGTGGGCGTGTGCGATGCGGTGTTTGTGCTTTTGCATCCTCGTATTCAACTCCGACCACATCTTTTATCAACATCAACGCTTCGTTGAGGTTAACGTTCTGTGTTTTATTATGTTGGCAACACTGACACTATTGCGATTGCAATTCTTGTCTTTTTGTATATTGGCGTGATTGTGTGTGTATGTGTGTGCATTAGTCTTCCTTTGTGCAAGTGTTCTGTTAGGGCATCAGAGGAAGTTGAATAAATGTCGTTAAAACAAAGCAGCTGCTTAAATGGTTTTATTGTAGTTTCGGGAGGTTTTTTTTTTATTTCTTATATTTTATAGACCAGTCAGTGAAGGATTATATCTTACAAAAGGGGAACAAAACTTATTAGTTCTAAAGTTATTATGATTACGTTATGGAACAAAATTTTGTGACCTTGGAAACGATCCCATAGTTTAGTAGAGGAAATATCCCGACGATCGGCCTGGAAGTAGAACACGGGAAATACAAGTAGGCTTCCTTCTAACATGTTCCTACGTCATTCTGTCACTCTTAGAACATTCTACATATGTATGTTTGCCTTAATTGCCTCTCTTCCCTACTAATCTATTACCCCATTTCGAACCTCCATTTGCACCTATTTTACTGAATAAGTATATCACCTGATATCCTTAGTGCATAGCTAAAAAAAAAAAAAACAAAATCATCACAACTTATTTTCAAAATCCGCCGATAACGTGATTTTAATCTTTAACTTTCTTGGCCCGTCTGCGACTTCAAGTTAACGAACTATGTTAGGATTCTTGTATTTGCTCCTGTATAAAATCCAACTGATCCAGGAACTTAAGGAAAATGACCAAACATGACGCTGTAGCCTAATATATTGATTAGGTTCTGAAGCAGTTGAAAATTAAAACAAACTTCGCCAAAAAATTATCTGGAAAATCTTGAAGAACTTTTTATTCCATACATATTGTCATAAAATTTTCTTTCATATTAAAAAAAATTGAGTAAGGCTGTGTGCGAATTGGACTAAAATTTAGGAAATCACTTTTCTATTCCTTCGAACTTTCCAGCCCTGCAAACATGTAGCAAAACAGCTGACCTTACTGTGCGAACGAACATTTGACAACTAAATTTAAGAATCTATTGTAGAGATAGCAATACAAAATGTTATATGCTACTTGAAGTTTGTGCTGGGAATGAGAGTCAAGTTTACTATAAACGACATCTACTAATGTTATAGGCGGTATTGTTAGTTGCACCACAAGTTTTCACCAGGTTTGAAATGGGGTAAAGTCACAAGATGCAAATAAATAACTTAAAATTCCGTATATTTTACCTAATATATGGTTAATGTGGTCAGTAGAAGTGAGATTTGAATTTATTATTTAACCAAGATTTTTTACTTTATTCACAAAGTCTAATATATCAACTATTATTATTAAAGGCGGAATATCCACAAAGCAAGAATCATTCCTCGCAACCGGCTGCACTTTAGATTTTAAGGGATTAATTAATAGTGAGTTCGAAACAGCCCATTTATTAAGCAGAGATAAGTCAGGGCTTAGTCTATAGCTTAGATATTCTAACAATCCAGTAGGTCGAGAGAGGTACATCTGAATATCGTCAGCGTATGCGTGATATTCAAGATATTCAGAGATTTCATTGGACAAGAATTTTTAGACACTTGAATGGAACGTACCGGAACATGACCATCAAACAGAACATTTAATTTACTCATGAATATACTAAGTTTGTCATTCACAAAGGCACTTTACCAGCAATTCATTCCAGGTAATTCATAAGATAAGACAGGAAGATCAATTGACCTGTAGTCAAGATACGAGAAGCTGACCTGAGACGTTCTTCCAATATTAATATTTAAGCTGCAAAAAATTAAGTCATGGTCTGACAAGAAATCCATTTGGTCAAATTTTATAACAAAGAACATCAGAGACTAAACAAAAATCAAGCAGGCTAAGCTCACAATCCTGCATATATCGGGTAAGAATGCCAAAATTCGTCACCTTAAGGCCACATAAGAAGACAAATAATAAAAGTTGTCGGTAGCAGAGTCTTTACGCAATAAATCTATATTAAAATCACCATAAACCAGGCAGGAATCATAGTCAGTGATTTTTTAAGAAAGATCAGAAAAAAAGGCCTCAGGACTATTGCACCTATGAGGGTTATAAACGCATGATACTAAGATTTTCTTAGTATTGCCAACGATTTCAATATTAATAAATTCACAGACATCAACACTTTTATTCACAAACTTAACATTGAGACTGGACTTACAATAAACAGCAACACCACCACCCCTTTTATCGCACCTGTCATTACGAAATAGTTGAAACCCTATAAGATTATAAAAAGAATCCGCCAAATCTTCCTTGAACCATGTTTCCGTGACACACACAATATCAAAAGGTGAATTTTCAAAAATATATTTAGCTTGATCAAGCTTATTTCCATTCAAGCTTCGCGCATTAAAATGTAAGATATTTAATCCAACATGTTGATTACATAAAACGTGAATAAGGGCTTTGTAATTATCAGCGGCACCATTAGACAATCCAGCAGAATGTGTCAGGATTTATTAGAAGTAGAGCCAACTATGAACAAATACAACATAAACACAAGCATACAGAATAAATAAAGAGACAGATTCACACAAGAAGAGAGTGTTTTATAAGAAATAATATCACAACATAAGAATGAAAAGAGATCAAAAGAAGAAAATTATGAAAATTCGGTGAAATTTTTGCAAAATCTTAAAAGCAAACTGAAGTGACTGACATTGGACAAGGGGTCCAATCCCATACAACCCATAATAGCTGTGGAATTATAGATTGCTCAGTCTAGGAATTCTGTATTGGACCTCAATTTGCATGTGCCCTTCCACAGATATTATTTTATGGGTGATGAACGAGGGGCTGGGAACTTTTTCAGCAGCCAATATTTTCGGTACAAACCTTGAACTATGATATGAGTACACTCGATACGAACTTATTTATTTAGCCATGTCCTTCTACTGAAAAAATTTAGCTAGCATTGGATAAGGGGGTGCGATACCACCTACACAATTCAAATTATTGATATCGAATAGCTTTGGAACTAAATTTCGCATATGGCCAGGTCTCCCTACTAGAAAACTGACACGGGCATTAAAAAACGGGGCATTGCTCCGCTCATACAAGCCAAATTCTCGATACAGATAACACTGGAAGCAAAAGTCACAGAACATTGAAACTAAGAATGGGTTTACCATTTGGTGATGTCCTTTTACTAGAAAACTGGGAAGGGTATTGGACAAGAGGATGTGATGCTGCGAATAGACTAAGAGAAAAAGTCATGTAATCAGTACAGAGACATCTATGTAAAATCTATGTACTGCGTCTTGTATGAGAACGCAACGAGAGCCACATGTACTGAGTAAAGTAAGCGTGTACTGGTTACATATGTGTTTATTCACTTTATAAAATAAATTAAAAATGTATTCAATACAGCGAAATATGTACAATGTAGACTTCAATAAATAAAAGCAACGTGTACTCAATCAATATTTTATGTAACGTTTTACAAGAAATGTACTCTATACATAAACTATAGACTCAGCTCATTTCCAGCTTGCACAACGGCATGGTAAAAGTGCTATTCACTCACTACAGAGCATGTCTACACATCGATTAAAGCGACACATGTATTCAATACATAAAATATGGATTCAGTACATGTCTCACTTATGCGATTAAAGTGAGACATTTATTCAATACATAAATACGAATACCAATACGGATTTGGGTGCTCTAAAGGGGGGTCTCAAAGTCGATACGAACAGGTAAAGAGGTCGATCGATATGATTACGTTAAAAAATTGCGAAAAACAACTATCTTGAAAACGAAGCAAGATGGGCCAAAAAGATCGCTTTCTGCAACGTTCACGTATTGGTGTCGACCGATAGTAAAAAAAAACACCAATAAAACCCAATGGTAGATGGATTACAAGTCATTTGTGTTAGCTCTGTAATATGCACTGATTACATGAAATTATGTACTCAAAAATGTAATGAGCCAATAATGTATGTACTCATTACATAATATTATGTACTCAAATATGTAATGGGTCAATTATGTATCTACTTATTATATAAAATTATGTACTACAAATATGTAATGGGTAAATTATTTATGTACTACATCGAAACTCTACTCAGTATATAAATTTATTTTCAACAGTTTTGGTGTCAATGAGTGGTGTCAAACTACGGATCTAATAAAAGTTTTAATACCTATACTTATTTTTATCCAATATTGTTGACGGGTGAAGCAGCACGTGCCAGGTATTTAATATAATTTCAAGAATTTTTGCGAAACACAATTTTCTTTACAAGTAAACTCCAAGTCGAATTTCGAAAACTCTCACTTTTGACCAAACCTTTTCTTGTTGTTCAGTAGGTAGATAAATATACATTTTTAGCAGATATTTAATTTTCAGCTCTCTCGAATTCAAATTTTGTTTATAAAGCTTTAATATATTTTATATATATTTTTTTTTATTTTTCCTTACTTTAGGAGCTAAAATTTTTTTTATTTTAATTTTTTTTTTAACCTTACGAGTAATTCAACAAATTTTTGACTGATTTCAAATCTGTTTAAAATTTTTATCTCACTTTTCTGCTCCTCTTAAAATGCTCTCTGCAGCAACATCAACCAAATAATCATGTTTTACCTTTGAAGAGTTTGTTAAACTTATTTGACAAAGGACGGGCATTTCTGACTGGCACTAGTAAGTTTCTTCAACCAGCAGCAACAAAGTATAGAAAATTTATGCCTCTGGGTATAATTATGTGAAAATTTCTGGCTTATATCTGATGTAAAGCATGTTCGGCATACACACCAACACATTTCAAAATTTTTAATTACGATACATGCATACGATACATAACGCACATTTACACACCCAAACACATACACACGGAAAAATTCATCCATATATAACTACGCCGAAGACAGAGCAACATCCTTTATAGCCCAGCATGTGGAGAACATGTTATACACAGCTTCTTCCAGAGCTATAAAAAAACTTTCTATGAAGTAGCAACGCTGCCAAAAACCAAACGAAGAAAAGTGCTGGAAAAACAGAACTAGCTCAAACCCTTTGATTAAAAATTCCGCTTTTACCGCACAAATTGAAGAAACGAAAGAAAAAAAGAATATCACTCTTTTGCAAAATAAAACAACAACAACAACAACTAGCTTAAATAAAGCTTTGAATTTCAAGGCAAACAGAATATGTATGCAATAGGGAGAAAAGTAAAAGTCAAATAAAGTTGAGGAAGCTCAGCGACATAGAGGCGGAGGCAAAAAGCGGGTTAAAAGTTTCCCGGCAACTCTACAAAAACAACACAGAAAAAAAGAGCAACACGCTAATTCCACGAAAAAAACTTGCCGCCAAAAAAAAAAAATAAAAATAAAAATAATGAAAAGAGAAAAGGGCAGAAACTTTTCGCTTTTGCCGGCTGCATTTTATCTGTCCAAAAAAGCTACTTTCGGGGCTTTACATTTGCCAGCAATTCGCTGTTTTGCTGTAGGGTGTAATAGTTGGCGGGGGGCAAAAAAAAAACACCATCAGCAACAACTACAAGCATGACTCTGAACAATTTGTAGTTGTTGTTGCTGGTAGCCATGTTGTTGTTTTTATACTCCAGAGCATATAAGTTTTGTCGTCCTGAAATGTTGTCCTAGTTATTTGTATGATTGTTTGTTTTTATTTCTCGCTTCTTTTTTCATAAATGGCACAAAAAAGTTTTGGTCAAATGTAAAATTCCGTTTGGATAAATTGTTGGGCAAAAATGTTAAATATTTTTATGTGCAAACAGAATTCGAATGAACAGTTAACGTCAGTTTTAAATTTTTTTTTTGTGCATCACAAAAAATAAACAATAATTTTTGTTTTCCAAAAATTCTGAGCCCCCGAATATGAGCAATAAGGCAAAATTCACCGAAATCAACAACACGTGGACATTCGACCATATCACCTCACAGGCAAACAAAGAAAAGAACGCACACCACACCACCTTATCTAAGGCATTTTTGAAAGAAAATTTCGAAAAAAAACATTTTTTTAACCGAACGTCCATAACAATTAAGTTTTTCTTCATGTCTTCGACATTTGTAGACATTAAGGAATGTTATAACAATGTTTTTGTTTCGAGGAGTCCAACTTTTTTTCTCGAAAGGTCATCGGTGTCAAGCACCCCGTTCTAATGCTTACACCCCAGATCTCAGTTTCTACCATCCTAATGTACCATAATTAGGTCATAAAATTAAAGCTTCTCAAAAAACCATTAAACTCTTCTGAAGAAAGTATATCGATTATCCCAGTAGAACTGTTTAAAAAAATTTTAATTTTATTGCCGAACGTAGGGTTACTTCTTTTAAATTTTTCATCATATCTTTGACATTTATAGTCCGATTTTAAAGAATGATATATCGATATTTTTATCTTGAGATAAAATTTTTTGCTCCAAAGGTCATTTGGGTCAAGGACCCCGTTCTAGCACTTACCAGATATCAACTTCTACAACGTGAATTACAAAAATAAGAATGAAATCAAATAAAATTTTTTGAGCCGTTGCCCAATACCTAAAAGGCTTGCTCCATATGGTACATTTTAATTTGCATTTTCTTATGATTTAAATAAAAAACCAAAAAACTTTTATGGGAAAAACTTTTGCTAAAAAAGTTGGACCATTCGAAACAAAAACATTGATACAGTCTGTTAACTAAGAGCATGTACGGCATAATTTATCGAAAAATTTATTTAAGAAAATTTTTCTTTACATGCATTCATTATATATGTTCCGAAGCACGACGCATCTTATATATTAATACGCTAACACAAAACTTGAACCCCCTTTTTCTCAAGAGCGTTAATAATCGCTTGACATCTCCGCGGCATACTTTCCACAAAATTTTCGGCATATTCGACATGAAGAGCTCTTCAAATGCGTCGAATTTCTCGGGAAAGCGTTTTTAAAGTATAGGTGGGTCTCCCTCGAAGCTTCTGCTTGATGTAGCCCCAGACGTTTTCGATGAGTTTCGATGGGATCAGGCGATTATGCAGGCCAATCTAATGTGATGATGCCTATTTCGAGTTTCCAGTCGGTGCAGAGGCGACTACGGTGTTTGGGGTCATTGTCATTCTTCAGAATTCAGTCTTCGTTTTTGATTATAAATTGGCTTTTGGCAGTCGGTAATAAATCCTTATCATAAATTTTGACCATTCTGGCAGCATTCAAAAGAGGTTCTCGGTAAAGAGATGCAAAGTGCCGAAACCCGTTTTTGAGAAGCATCCCCAAAGATGAATTTTAATGAGATATTTAGGCCGCGGTCCGATCGAATAACCCCAAACAGAAGATTCGTTGGAGTAGAGTACGTTACTCCAATCGCGATCAATGTTTTCTGTTGCCTAAGCCATTCTATTAGTAACGTGTTTTTCGGACAAAAGTGGTTTCTTCGTTGTGCTTTGCCATTTCAAATGATTTTTTACGCAAATGGTTACGAATAGTTACGTGCGATATATTTTGACCATTTTGCCTCCATTTCGCTTGCCATTGACGCAAGCTTAAGCCAGGATTCCGTGAAAACAAAATCACTATAATTTGTTCATCCTTCTTGGCCACGTTCAATGTTGAGCTACGATTGGGAAGGTCATCGACGTTTTCACGAAGTAAACGAAGTTACGTTTTACCGCGCAAGTTTCCAAAAAGTTGAAAAATGCATTGCATGTTTCAAAATTCATCGAATTTGCATTGAATTTTCACATGCTGAGTATAAGAGCTATGACTAAAAAAATAATACGATCATAAAGGTAAGTGTTTTGACTTCATTATAAAAATAAAAACAAAATTCAAAACGTCATCGGGATGTGGGGGGAACTGCTTAAGCAACGACTTAAAATTTGTTACATGGAATAATTACTCGCTGAGTATTATTCCCAGGATTAAAAATATGATACACCAATGAACGCCTGTTCCAAGCCCTCCCAACCAAATTAGACAAAAAATGTCTGATGTCATGGGAACACAGAGAGAGCCGCTCAAAGATCGACAACGCAACATTCATGCAGCAGCGTTGCATTGAATTTTTACTCGGTGAGTATATAAGTTACAATAAATATTTCAAAAGGAAAATGAAGGATTTATACCTGGCCTTACGACAAAAATAAAAAGACAAATTCCAATGTCACCAGATCGTGAATATAGCAACATATGTAACAGAAATGTAATTTCGTTGCATGGAATTTTTAATCACCAACACCAACATCAAAATTAAGATCAACAACAACAACACCAACAACAACAACAACAACAACACCAACAACAACAACAACAACAACAACAACAACAACAACAACAACAACAACATCAACATCAACAACAACAACAACAACAAAAATAACTACAACAACAACAACAACAACACTTACAACAACAACAACAATTACAACAACAACACCAACAACAATAACAACAACAACAGCAACAACATCAACATCAACAACAACAACAACAACAACAACAACAACAACAACAACAACAACAACAACAACAACAACAACAACAACAACAACAACAACAACAACAACAACAACAACAACAACAACAACAACAACAACAACAACAACAACAACAACAACAACAACAACAACAACAACAACAACAACAACAACAACAACAACAACAGCAACAACAACAACAGCAACAACAACAACAGCAACAACAACAACAACAACAACAACAACAACAACAACAACAACAACACCAACAACAACAACAACAGCAACAACAACAACAGCAACAACAACAACAACAACAACAACAACAACACCAACAACAACAACACCAACAACAACAACAACAACAACAACAACAACAACAATTACAACAACAACACCAACAATTACAACAACAACAATTACAACAACAACACCAACAACAACAGCAACAACATCAACATCAACATCAACAACATCAACATCAACATCAACAACAACATCAACAAAAACAACAACAACAACAACAACAACAACAACAACCACAACAAAAAACCACAAGAATCACAAGATACACCATCACGTCAAAACCAACGGGCGTGTCCACGACACAGCCAACTCTTTTTAGATTCCTTAAAGCGTTGCACCCACTTCTGGACAAAAGTCTTTGACTTTTTCAAAGCCGCCGCTGCGTAGGATATTTTTGGTCCTTTTGGATGATTGCAGAGGAAAACTGCCTCAGAGCAGGGCCGGCCTTAGAGCTGAGCCAGTAAGGCCAGGGCTTGGGGCGCATACAGTTAGGGGCGCCTTACATATTTAAATAAAATATAAATATCAATCAATATATATGGAAACATATATGGCAACCGTGGTATGCGTGCTAAGTGTGTAGCTTGCATGCCTGGAGTGCGAGATTGATTCCCACTCGCGGCAAATTTTTTTTTAATAAAAAATTTTCTGATGGGCCGCCATCTCTTTGCAGACAATGTCAAACCTCAGAGAGTAAACCATGGCATGAAAAGCTTCTTGAGAACATGAGCCTTGTGGAGCATAAAACATGTAGGTTCAGTTCTCGATCAATTGTGTACAAACATTTCATAACACAAACAACACGACTGTTTGAACGATGATGACCAACCTAATGTTACCACAGCCACAGCGGTGGCGAAAAATAAGTCAGACGCCACAGCTATATTCCACAAAATTGAAAAATATAAATTTATATGCTCTTTAATTGTATGGTATGATATTTTACTATAGCAAAGCATTTCAGGCAGTTAGTTTAAACCTCAGCCAAGCAGTAACGTGGTCATCAATGAGTATGATGTTCCTTGAAGACTATAGAACAGATGCCAAATTTTCTTGTATTTTGGAGGAGGCTAAAATAATTGCAATTGATTAAGATATTGATGTACAGTTTGAGCACGCACGAGTTCGCCGAATAAGGAGACAATTTGATTATGAACAACGTGACGAAGTGTTGGATGATCCAATGCAAAACTTTAAAGTAAATTTCTTTAACAAGGTCTTGGACAACGCGATACAATCATTACGTGATCGCTTTCAACTTATTCATGAACACTATAATCAATTCGAAATGCTATATAACTTTGGCAATATCACCAACGTAATGGATGATGAAATACGAAAATATTGCATGGATTTAGAACTTCTCTTAACTGATCAAAATGATATTTCCGGCTTGAATTTATTTGACGAATTAAAATACCTTAAAAATCATTTGTCTGTAGATCACTGTGATTCTCCTGTTGAATTTATAAATTATTTATTAGAAAATAATTTGACAACCGCATTGCTAAATATATATATTGCATTACGAATCATAATAACATTGCCAATAACTATAGCGAGTGCAGAAAGAAGCCTTTCTAAGCTTAAATTAATAAAAACTTATTTGCGGTCTAAAATGCTACAATATCGTCTTGACGGTTTAGCTACCCTTTCCATCGAACGCGATATAGTAAGGAAATTGGAACTGGATGATCTTATCAACAATTTTGCGCCAGTAAAGCTCGGAAAAAACTGTTGGTGAAAGTTAAAATAAAATTATTTATGGATAATATAAGCTCTCCCTTTTTTATGTAGATAAAAAAACTCCGCCAACGTAATTAAAAGTATAATTTAGTCAGCGGTTTGAGACATATTAATTTCCTTATTTTGATTTAAAGAAAGTTTTATATATTTCATTATATGCCTTATTTGTTGTACTTATAAAATACAACAATTATACTTACTAATTGTACTATAATTGTACTATTATATTAGTTCGAAAAATACCGACAAAAGCCCAATTTTATCAAATATTGAAAATATTAAAATATTTTATATAAAAATAAAGTTAGGAGTTTTATACATAATATGTAAATAATTTTGTTTTACTATTCAAAATTTAACTTAAGGGGATATATAGGTTACAAATTTAAAAAAATTTTTTTTTCGGGAATTTTTTTTTCATGGAAGGAAAAAGATATCGTTTTCAAATTTTGCACATATATTTATTAACATTTAAAAAATACAAAAAAAATTTTTTTTTAAAATTTGTTACCTATATGTCCCCTTAAATCAAATTAAAAAGAGGTTTCTTACTCTTTTTTTGTTTCTTACTCTTTTTTTTTGCTTGTTAAATAATATGGGGCGCAATTTAGACCCTTGGCCTAGGGTGCCACAAATTCTCGGGCTGGCCCTGCCTCAGAGGTTATGTCCACTTGTTGAGACAATTTCAGGGTTGCACTATTTACCGAATGCGAATAATGACGTACACGCTCCTACTTAACTGACTTAGTATTATTTTAGTATGTAACAAGTATTCAATTTGTCGATATTTTCCCGTTTATTGGAAATCTCAAATAGTCTTTTGCCAAAATCTCAAAATCTTTTGTTACAAAATGTCGAAACTTTCTATAAAAGTATGTAGCGAACTAGTATAGACCGATTGTATATAATCGCTGCATTATATACAAAATATAAAAAATTACTGACTTATTCTCTTCATGTATTTTTGATTTCATAATTACTGCTTCCAACTTCGTGGCCCAGCTGGTTAATACAACTTATATGACCATTAGATTGTTTTCATATCAGATAGATCAAAATAACAAAATGGAAACTGAAAACAAATACTTTTTCTACCAGTAAAACAACAACAAAAACAACAACAACGACAAAATTAAAGCGTTAGGAAACGAGCGTGTAAATTGGCGAAAAAAGGATGTATTGCATACATAAACGTTGAACACGTAAAAAACCCACACAAACCCACTCATGCTTCTACAAACGTAACATAATAAATACTTCACACTCACATAAAAGTGTTGCCAACTGCATATCGGATTGAAGAATGGTTTGCAAAACAAGTTTTGATTAGGTCGTTTGTAACTTCATAAAAAACTGTGGGCAACCCCCAGTGGCAGCTAATAAAACACTGAGTATTGCCCCTACAAAAAGGAAATTGAATTGAGTATGTGATTGTGTGCATGTGTTTGATGAATGTTGAAATGTTTGAGTGTGGGAGTGTGTATGGGTAATGGGTTCACATGGGTGCGTTGCGTGGTAACGGTAATGGTGTGATATCTCGACACGCATCACAAAGTTAAGTTTCAACAAAATTTTTTTTTTTCGTTGGGTTCCTTTTGTTGCCTTGAAAACATAACCAGCATAAATGGAATTGTACAAAAACCACAACAAACAACAACAACAACGACGACAACAACAAGACCATGCCTTGTTGTTGAAATTAATTTTAATTAATTTTGTGTAAAAGGATTTCCCGATTTAGTTCATTTTTCATGATAAACAAAGTCATGGAAAAAAGGGATTAATTGGCTAATTTGTTAATTTTGTCTGTTCTCTGCTGTGTGTTGCTTCTTATTATTGTTGTTGTGCTCATTTTGGTGGTTTTGTTTTTGCAAATTCACTGCATATTTGGTGTGTTTGTTATATTTAGGGTTGCTGATGCTGCCTTTAGTTTGAGGATTTTTCTTCTTTTTTTTTTTGTTGCTGGGTGCTTTGTTTTTAATCCCTCGAGTGTAACCAACAGACATTTTAATGAAAATTTATGTAGGGTCCAGCGAAGAAATGGTAGAAATTGGCTTAAAAGGATTGCATTTTGGACATTATAAAATATGAGCCAAACATATATATTTTACTTTACTTTACTTTACTTTAAGATTTGTTGCCTTGTTGCTCTAATTCTTCGCCACAGTCGCTTTTGTTATGTAGGAAGGAACAAATTATTTTCTTTGAACTAATTTTCTTTGAGCTACGAGAAAAAAAAAACCTAAACATTTTAAATTCTTAATATTTAAAATATTTTCTTCATAATTAGCTTCTACGAAATATAATTCAAAGCCGTTTACTTATGAACCTGAGCCATTTACAACGAAAAGATTCGAGCTTGATTAAAATAAAAAACCGCAATTGTGCATTCAAAATTTAATTGAAGAGAGAAGCAACTCGAGATTACATTTTTTTTATGACTTCGCTTCTTTAGAGAGTGTTTTCTGTGAAGAGTCTAAATTTTTCCCTCACTTGATTTTCTATAAAAAGCAAAATCAAGGTTATATTCAAGAACACGATAAAGATCAAAATCAATGTCAAGATCAAGATCAAGGTCAAAATCAAAATCAAAATCAAAATCAAAATCAAAATCAAAATCAAAATCAAAATCAAAATCAAAATCAAAATCAAAATCAAAATCAAAATCAAAATCAAAATCAAAATCAAAATCAAAATCAAAATCAAAATCAAAATCAAAATCAAAATCAAAATCAAAATCAAAATCAAAATCAAAATCAAAATCAAAATCAAAATCAAAATCAAAATCAAAATCAACATCAACATCATCATCAACATCAACATCAACATCAACATCAACATCAACATCAACATCAACATCAACATCAACATCAACATCAACATCAACATCAACATCAACATCAACATCAACATCAACATCAACATCAACATCAACATCAACATCAACATCAACATCAACATCAACATCAACATCAACATCAACATCAACATCAACATCAACATCAACATCAACATCAACATCAACATCAACATCAACATCAACATCAACATCAACATCAACATCAACATCAACATCAACATCAACATCAACATCAACATCAACATCAACATCAACATCAACATCAACATCAACATCAACATCAACATCAACATCAACATCAACATCAACATCAACATCAACATCAACATCAACATCAACATCAACACAACATCAACATCAACATCAACATCAACATCAACACCAACATCAACATCAACATCACCATCAACATCAACATCAACATCAACATCAACATCAACATCAACATCAACATTAACATCAACATCAACATCAACATCAACATCAACATCAACATTAACATCAACATCAACATCAACATCAACATCAACATCAACATCAACATCAACATCAACATCATCATCAACATCAACATCAACATCAACATCAACATCAACATCAACATCAACATCGACACAACATCAACATCAACATTAACATCAACATCAACATCAACATCAACATCAACATCAACATCAACATCAACATCAACATCAACATCAACATCAACATCAACATCAACATCAACATCATCATCAACATCAAAATCAACATCAACATCAACATCAACATCAACATCAACATCAACATCAACATCAACATCAACAATCAACATCAACATCAACATCAACATCAACATCAACATCATCATCAACATCAACATCAACATCAACATTAACATTAACATCAACATCAACATCAACATCAACATCATCAACATCAACATCAACATCAACATCAACATCAACATCAACATCAACATCAACATCAACATCAACATCAACATCAACATCAACATCAACATCAACATCAACATCAACATCAACATCAACATCAACATCAACATCAACATCAACATCAACATCAACATCAACATCAACATCAACATCAACATCAACATCAACATCAACATCAACATCAACATCAACATCAACATCAACATCAACATCAACATCAACATCAACATCAACATCAACATCAACATCAACATCAACATCAACACAACATCAACATCAACATCAACATCAACATCAACACCAACATCAACATCAACATCAACATCAACATCAACATCAACATCAACATCAACATCAACATTAACATCAACATCAACATCAACATCAACATCAACATCAACATCAACATTAACATCAACATCAACATCAACATCAACATCAACATCAACATCAACATCAACATCAACATCAACATCAACATCAACATCAACATCAACATCAACATCATCATCATCAACATCAACATCAACATCAACATCAACATCAACATCAACATCAACATCAACATCAACATCGACACAACATCAACATCAACATTAACATCAACATCAACATCAACATCAACATCAACATCAACATCAACATCAACATCAACATCAACATCAACATCAACATCATCATCAACATCAACATCAACATCAACATCAACATCAACATCAACATCAACATCAACATCAACATCAACATCAACATCAACATCAACATCAACATCAACATCAACATCAACATCAACATCAACATCATCATCAACATCAACATCAACATCAACATTAACATTAACATCAACATCAACATCAACATCAACATCATCAACATCAACATCAACATCAACATCAACATCAACATCAACATCAACATCAACATCAACATCAACATCAACATCAACATCAACATCAACATCAACATCAACATCAACATCAACATCAACATCAACATCAACATCAACATCACTATCAACATCAACATCAACGTCAGCATCAACATCAACATCAACATCAACATCAACATCAACATCATCATCAACATCAACATCAACATCAACATCAACATCAACATCAACACCACTATCAACATCAACATCAACATCAACATCAACATCAACATCAACATCAACATCAACATCAACATCAACATCAACATCAACATCAACATCAACATCAACATCAACATCAACATCAACATCAACATCAACATCAACATCAACATCAACATCAACATCAACATCGACATCAACATCAACATCAACATCAACATCACTATCAACATCAACATCAACATCAACATCAACATCAACATCAACATCAACATCAACATCAACATCAACATCAACATCAACATCAACATCAACATCATCATCAACATCAACATCAACATCAACATCAACATCAACATCATCATCAACATCAACATCAACATCAACATCAACATCAACATCAACATCACTATCAACATCAACATCAACATCAACATCAACATCAAAATCAACATCAACATCAACACAACATCAACATCAACATCAACATCAACATCAACATCAACATCAACATCAACATCAACATCAACATCACTATCAACATCATCATCAACATCAACATCAACATCAACATCAACATTAACATTAACATCAACATCAACATCAACATCAACATCATCAACATCAACATCAACATCAACATCAACATCAACATCAACATCAACATCAACATCAACATCAACATCAACATCAACATCAACAGCATCATCAACATCAACATCAACATCAACAACAACATCAACATCAACATCAACATTAACATTAACATCAACATCAACATCAACATCAACATCATCAACATCAACATCAACATCAACATCAACATCAAAATCAACATCAACATCAACATCAACATCAACATCAACATCAACATCAACATCAACATCAACATCAACATCAACATCAACATCAACATCACTATCAACATCAACATCAACGTCAGCATCAACATCAACATCAACATCAACATCAACATCAACATCAACATCATCATCAACATCAACATCAACACCAACATCAACATCAACATCAACATCACTATCAACATCAACATCAACATCAACATCAACATCAACATCAACATCAACATCAACATCAACATCAACATCAACATCAACATCAACATCAACATCAACATCAACATCAACATCAACATCAACATCAACATCAACATCACTATCAACATCAACATCAACATCAACATCAACATCAACATCAACATCAACATCAACATCAACATCAACATCAACATCAACATCAACATCAACATCAACATCAACATCAACATCACTATCAACATCAACATCAACATCAACATCAACATCAACATCAACATCAACATCAACATTAACATCAACATCAACATCAACACAACATCAACATCAACATCAACATCAACATCAACACCAACATCAACATCAACATCAACATCAACATCAACATCAACATCAACATCAACATTAACATCAACATCAACATCAACATCAACATCAACATCAACATCAACATCAACATCAACATCAACATCAACATCAACATCACTATCAACATCAACATCAACATCAACATCAACATCAACATCAACATCAACATCAACATCAACATCAACATCAACATCAACATCATCATCAACATCAACATCAACATCAACATCAACATCAACATCAACATCATCATCAACATCAACATCAACATCAACATCAACATCAACATCAACATCACTATCAACATCAACATCAACATCAACATCAACATCAACATCAACATCAACATCAACATCAACATCAACATCAACATCAACATCAACATCAACATCAACATCAACATCAACATCAACATCAACATCAACATCAACATCAACATCAACATCAACATCAACATCAACATCAACATCAACATCAACATCAACATCAACATCAACATCAACATCAACATCAACACAACATCAACATCAACATCAACATCAACATCAACATCAACATCAACATCAACATCAACATCAACATCAACATCAACATCAACATCAACATCAACATCAACATCAACATCAACATCAACATCAACATCAACATCAACATCAACATCAACATTAACATCAACATCAACATCAACATCAACATCAACATCAACATCAGCATCATCATCAACATCAACATCAACATCAACATCAACATCAACATCAACATCAACATCAACATCAACATCAACATCAACATCAACATCAACATCGACACAACATCAACATCAACATTAACATCAACATCGACATCAACATCAACATCAACATCAACATCAACATCAACATCAACACCAACATCAACATCAACATCAACATCAACATCAACATCAACATCAACATCAACATCAACATCAACATCAACATCAACATCAACATCAACATCAACACCAACATCAACATCAACATCAACATCAACATCAACATCAACACAACATCAACATCAACATCAACATCAACATCAACATCAAAATCAACATCACCATCAACATCAATATCAACATCAACATCAACATCAACATCAACATCAACATCAACATCAACATCAACATCAACATCAACATCAACATCAACATCAACATTAACATCAACATCAACATCAACACAACATCAACATCAACATCAACATCAACATCAACATCAACATCAACATAAGAAATTTCAAAAAATTTAATGCTATGACTCATCAACCAAGACAAAAATACTCACATGAGAGTTCCATGACAGAGAAAACGGCATAACGTGAGTAAATAATTATGTGACACTTATTATCGCGCTTATTCTGCAGAACAAACTCTTGCGACAAAATAAATTGAGTGACAAAAAAAAAAAAAAAATTTGCATTGCTCATAATTACCGGCTGGTTGGTTATGATGAGTGACATACTCAAAGGTATCATTATTAAAATAGATCCAGGTGTGCTACGTTTGAGTAAATTACGAAATATTTGTTCAACATGATGTCACGTTCAAAAACATGACAAAACTGCAATAACAACAACAACTACAGCAACAATATTAAAAAATATAAGACATCAAAGCTGCTCGCTCACGAGCACTTACAGGCGCACACACTTAAGCAAACAGACACAAACACACACACACTCAATACACACTCACACAAAATCATATGTCAACAAAATGGAGCGCAAAATGTATGCAAAGTAATAAAAGAACATAAAAGCTTCAAAAGCTACCAACTGACAGATGCAATTTTATGACGCTGACATATTTTCACTTATGACCGACACATACACATGCATGCATGCTCGAGTACGTATTCATATGTTTATTGCTGCAATATTACATCGAGCACACAGCAAGAAAATTGGAAAAAATAAACTGGCATCAACTAGAGCACAAAACCAAAAGAAAACTAGGAGAATTTGTTAAAAATAAAAAAATGTTAAGGCAAAAAATGAGGGAACGAACACATTTGATCGATTGGCGCATTTTTGACATTCAGCTGACGACTGTCTGACAGCCGAGGAGTGAGCGTGTCAAAATGAAAACTTGCCATGTTGTTTGTAGCTATTGTTGTCGTTGTTGTTGTTGGTATTGCGGTTGTCTGCCACAACAACTACAACAGCGACAAGATAAAAAAGTGATGTTTTTAGTTATTTAAGAGGTTGCCACGTTGAGCGATTGGCATTTTGTGGGTGGCGGCAATCATTGCGCGGTTGCGTTTATGCCTCTTGTGGGTGGCTGTAAATCGTAGTTGTATGTATGTAGCATAAATACTGCAGTAACCTCATTGCATAAATTTAAATGCAAATAAAGCAATTTATTGACAACAATCAGAATGCAAAAATGTATATGAAAAAAAAATATCACTGAAAAAAAGTATCACCATGGCAACATAACCATAAAATATTGCAGCACAATTTTTCGCTGCCAATTTTAAGCAGATATTGTGGGGAAAAACAGCAACATACATATAAACAAACAAACTTACATTTTTGATAACAATCGGAAGTTTTACAACGTATCGTAGCGATGTTGGTGCACAAAAAGCTTACCTGAAAAAGAAAAGAAAAAAAAAACAAAAATTAATGATAAGAATTTTAATTTTATTTACTTTTCATTTTCAGTTGTTATTAAATTTTTATCAAGCAAAAGAGAAAACACATATTTTTCTTTACATCGTTTTGCAAGCAACAATTTTTGCTTCTTACAATGCATAGCCCACGCCTGGCAGCTTGGTTATTGGGAACTTTTCCGCAATGATTGTGAATTAATTAAAACATTTTTCTTTTTAATATTTTAATTGGTTTATTTTTTTTTTTTTTTATTTATTTTTCTTGCCAAAGAGAAATTCATACAATTTTTGTATTCCAACCAACCAACGCTTGTTATTAAGTTGCGCATTAAAATTATAAAAGAAACAACGAAAAAAAAAAAATCGCATAGAACAGCAGGAAAATTGAGGAAAATTCTTTAAATAATTTAGCAGGTAATGAATATGCTTTCACTGTTTGATTCTTATTTATGTTTTGTTCGTAATTGAGGTAAAAAATTAAATTTTGCAGCGCATGAGGAAAATATCTGCTAGACAATTTAAAAAATTATAATGAGCTGATATAGCTCAGACAAAATGTAAAAAAAAAATAAAAATAAATAACTGGTCATTTCAGCTCTTGAAAGGACTTCGACCTAGCTTCTTATGATTATTATTATTATTGATTATTGCTAGTTGAAAGACAAAATGTACAGGGTGTTTTTTTAGCTGCATGAGAAGTTTCGATGGTTGTTGTCTATGGTTTGACAGTTGGAATGGCAAACTGTGTTGTAAGGAATCTAAATTTTACAAATTTATGCCCTACATTTCCCTCTGAACCGCATCTGCACAGAGGGCCCCGCCACATGAACAACACCTGAACCGCACCTGGTCAAAAACTTACTCATACCGCGAACCGCCCCTGTTCATAAGCACGCAGCTGGACAACATGCAATAAAAAAATAACAAAACATGCAGCGAGCCGGTAGCATGATCAATTGGCGCAACAACAAAACAACATAACGAAGTCGCATAAAGCAAAACCAGCAAAACATACAAACAACATGCATTCTATGCACCCACAAGTGGCAATAACAAAATACATAGCGGTCAATAAACAGCGACTATGACAACCAGAGAACTGCAATGAGTATCCGATAGAAATCGGATACTCGAATCATACTCGAGTTACTTGTTGTTCTCTACCTTATCCGTACTCAATAAAATATGTACAATACTTATACACATTCCACTCATTAGCATATTTTCGGGTATAAGTATATACTTATACCCGAGCGCGGCGTGACCCGAAGCACTCAGACTCGTTTTTAATGAGTGCGTCGAGTAAGAGTCTTGAAAAGGCGCTATATCCGAGTATTTTCGGGTATATTTTGAGTGTACTCTGAGTACTGCTTTTTCTCTGCCAACGTCTCTAAGCGACAATAAGTAAAAGCTAACGCTCGCATATTTTGTTTGAGTTTTATGCTGCAAATTTGTTGTTGATATTTTATTTCGTTGTTAGTGTTAGTGTTTCGTTGTTAATGGTTTCGTTAGATACATACAAAAAACAACACATAGCATTGCATAAACAAAAAGAAAAAACAACACAAGACGAACGCGTGTTTTTCTGTTTCTAACTAAGTGCTCAGGAAAAAGAAGCACAAAGCAAATACAAAAAAACTCATTCATTCTCACTGCTACGCTCTACTGCGCTCTGCTTTATATCAGTGGCAGAATGACCCGAGTGATTTGAGTATTTGCGTCGAACCCGAGTGTTTGGGTAAGTAGAATAAGTATCAACAAGACGACAACAACCATAAGTATTAATGAACCGAAAAACCCGAACTTTACCCGATCCGACTCGTAATTTAGGATACTCATATTTATTTGAGCCGCCGCATTGCAGCTTCATATAAGTGAGTATGAGTCGGGTTGCGTGCGATATGGGTTGAGTAGGTTTTTGTACTTATTTTTTTCGGATATACTTAGAGTCACAAAAAAGCTACCCGTTGCAGATCACTGATGACAACACTAAAATGCAGGGCAAAAGGTTGCCGCTATTTCTAGGCAAGCGAAACTCAAGGTCGAGAATAGTTTTAGAAATCTATTCACATCACACAAAAAGCTAAAGAAAGCTAAAATTTTGTTTTATGCTGCCTCATCGACAGTTCCGTCTCTACCATAGGGGCACACGGGGCACTGGCTCAGGGTCCCTCACCTGATAGGGGCCCCAACATTTTGGCATATTCGTCATTAACACGAAAAAAGAAAAACTCAATGTTTATTGAATTTTTTCAATTAAAAATTTATGTAATTTCAACATTGAATTCAAAGCTACAAATCTTCACAAGTTGGCTAATTTAGAAGCATGTGCGCTATTGTAACACACATGTTCCTCTTGTACTTGCTATATTTTTTATCGCATGTGTAAAACACAGATTCTTTTAATTTAAACACTCTCTTGTTGACAAATGTTCATGTCTCCGCATTGAGTAACATGCAAGTTCGCATATGTGTAAGCCACATAACAAAAAAGCTCAAGCCTGTGTTAGATAACACGGGCGCATAGGTCAGACGTAGAATACGTTAATCATTAACATCCTTATTCAATGGATTTCCTTAAACAACCTTTAAACGCTTGTTTAGTTACGCACTGTTTAAGGCTTTACGCAGCTTCTATGCAACCTTGCTAACATTGTTATTCATAAACATTTTTTCATTTTCTGCTTAAGCCCAGTATGCTGTAGAAGCGGAAAGAAACTTTCCATATGGAATGCATTGAGTTTTTGACAGCGAAAAGGCAGCGGAATTTTTTTTTCGCTACTTAGTACGCTGTAGAGGTGAAAAATTTGTTCAATGCTAGCAAGTACAACAACCATGTGGAGAGTTGAAATGTCAAAATTTCGCTGTCGATTATATGTCCGGGCATTTAATTGGCACCAGAATTTTGAGATTTCAATAAGAAAACAGTTCGACCTCGCTTTACGCAACACTCGATAATCGCAATACTCAAAAATTTACATCGTTGACTCAGTAAACGCAACTTAAAAAAAAACACAGGTGCGTCACTGGACACACGAGAGAAGCGAAGCATTTTCGCAATTTCAAAGATTTGAGAATTTAATGCCTTTTTTCGATTGAAATAATTTTTGAATTTAAAACTTTAAAATAACAAAGTTTTTCGTTTTTGTATGGGAGCACCCGTAAGGAGAGGTCGGAGGGGAAAGGTCCACAAGGGAAAAATGTTCCCTTTGCAAAAATAATAGGGGTTGATAATACATATTAAACCTCTCCGGCCCTCCTGTTCAGTTGTAGGGAATAAATATACAAAAATCATTAAATTTGTTTGTAGCGTAACGACATCTAGTAGTAAGTAGAAGCAACATTTGTGTTTTTTAGTACTCTTGTTTGTATAGCCAATACACAATCTATAGTGGTTATTGTGTATTGGCTAATGGTTATTGTAGGAGATGAAGGCTTGTAGCCAATACAATTCCTATAAATAGATTATTTTGATCTACTGCAACATACCTTTAGTTAATTCTTGATTTTGAATCAGCGATATTTGCCAATGAGGGATTTTGGATAGATGGGTATAGCATTAAACTATCAGTCGAGGGGCATGAGTTCAATTCCTGCAGCGGTCAAGAAATTATTTTTAATTCAACATTTTCTCGTTCAATTGATGCAAGCAAAAAACAATATCAATTCTAAGAAAAAAGGTGTCGGAAAAAAGTGTCGTTTTTTCTGCTTTCACTCTAGCAAATCGCAGAACGAGGCGTAAGAAGCTTCGCTTCAAAATGCACAATTATCGCAACTTCCATTTGCGTACACTTCCATAAACTTTTATATTATTTACTTTGAGTTGTTCTTTTCTTGTAAAATACATTTTTGATGTACGAAAAATCTCTTAAAACAATATTTAAGGAAACAAAGTGCATATCTTAATACATAAAACCACAATATCTAGGATTCAGAGCCATAAAGCTTTATGTTTAGAAGTTTAATTTCGTTTCTTCAACATTAACTACGTCAATTGACCGAATTTCTATTAGTTGCATTGAGCTAGGTCGTACTGTAGTTGCTTTTTTTCTCCACACAAACATTTTTGACTCTACACTAATATTTCGGGTGTAGAATTATATGCCAAGAAATTTTCGTTTCTACAGCATACTAGGCTTTTTGATTGTAAGGTTTGTGTCTGAACTATACAAAATCTCTACAAAAATCAAGAATTCCTATGGATTTACAATGGCCGCCGCATAAAAAAATGCTGCAAAGGGCGCATATGGAGCATGTCTTTGATATTAAAAGAAAAGACAAACAAAAATCATGGTTGTATTTATCATGGTTGTCGTTCGCTACTTGGTCATTATACTTCTTCTCTTTCTCACACTGGTTCTGTGATGAACACACAGATAATCGTACTGCTCTTACACATGATGTTATAATACATAAAATACAAAGCATATGAAAATTAATACAAAATTTGAAGGAGCTAAATTTTGATTTACTTATAGAATCAAAAAATTATATGTAGCAATATGATTATTTAAATACAAATCAAAAGAAGACATATTAAATATGTTACGACCATACTTGAATTTTCTTCAATGCATGCATAAAGTATTAAAAACTTATAATGAAAGTGACAAACATTTTCTCAAAATTTTGTGCTCCAGATTAACACCCCCGTATAACGTATTCTACGTTAAAATCTTTTAGTGTCATCTAGCGGTCATCTACATAAACGATGTCTGCAGGAACGTCCGAACGATTGCAAGCAGAATCCTCCACTTCATTTCATTTTCTAATTCACGTGAAGATGTCGTTCTATGATTGCGTATTTGCAGGGATTCCCCTGATATCGCAAACTTTATTTAATCGTTTTGTTTCAGCAAAGAAGTGCTCATTTGTTTTTATTTAACACAAGTTATAAAAGTTTATTCAATTATAAAAGTGTTGAAGTGTTGTATATCATATATCGTTTTAAAATCTTATTTACAATGTCGAAAATAACATGTTTAAGTGGTTCACAAAAAAGGAAAAAAGCAGCAGCACAAAATGAAAATGTCAACAAACTACCTAAACTTACAACATTTTTCACGGTTGAAGAAAATATCAGACAGCCTGATTCTTCGACCTCATCACCCCAAAATCAAGATTCCTGTAAATTGCAAAGCTCGGACACAATCTCTGCGATTGACATAGAAGATGATTTAAGTGTGATGATTAGTTCAAAACTTTCAATTACAGGAATTGGATTACAGGAACCGTGAACGAAATGGCTTTCGTATGAGAAAAAATAATCGTATGAGAATCTCATGAGATTTATATCGTATTTCATGAGATTCTCATACGATTAATTTTTTCTCATACGAAAGCCGTTTCGTTCACGGATGCGGCGATTCGGCCCCAGATGTGTGTGACTTAGATTCTGAATCTTTCACTGTTTCTTACCAAGTACAAGTTTCAAAAATATACCAAACGATCCTGGTTCGTACTGTGATCAAATTTTTATGGAAGAAGTACGCAATATTTGGGCTTGCAAAGGTCCAGAGTTTTTCCAAAACAAAAATTGTAATTTCTCAGAAACTTCCACAAGTTTCCCGATTCAAGTGGTAAGACTAAAACTAGGTTCTTGACTCGAAATATTTTTAGCCGCAAATTGACGAATGTTGAGCACAGGCCCGTAGACAAGGGGGGTTTTTAGGGTTAAAACCCTCCCCTTATGGTCCAAAAAGTATAAAAAAATAATATATCAGCATTAATATAACTTTGCCAATTTGCGAATACTTGCTGCACGTGCGTCTTTTTTCTCTTACAGTGCAAACTGCAAGTGTAAACAGCAACAGCGAAAACATCAACATGCTAAGTATCGAAAAAAGTTCGAAATATTCAATTGAACTTTGTCTACCAACAGCAATTTAAGAATTTATTGCGTTAACAGGTGTTACGTGAAAGTGGTGAAATTTTGATTTAGTTTCGTTAGATAAGTTTAAGAGTTTCTATTGTTAATTTTACTGTGCCAAAACTACAAAAATGATTCTACTTAATTGGCTGCAGAAACCAGAAGTAAAAAAGGCTAGAACGGTGAAAAGTAAGTGCTTGATTTAAATGATTTTTTTTTTCCTTTATCAATGCGTAAATGCGTTAAAAAGTTGCCGAATATTTCTGAATGTTTGAAAGCTGTGTTTATTTTTTTGGTAGCGTGTTTGCATTGATTGAATATTAATGGATGGATTAACTTTTTGCTTGATGCGGAACCGAAAAAATCCGAATAATATTATATTTCATCTGTATTGCAGAAAACGTTCAAGAAACTTTGGAATCTGAAAAGTCTTCAGAACTTCCTTTGTAACCTGAAGTTGAAGAAAGCTTTAATGTTGACAGCTATGTGGAAAGCGGTAGTACAAGTTGTGGTATTAATATTTTACTTTTAATGTTTTTAACTCTAAGTTTGTGTGTATGATTGTAGAAATTGTTCCAGAAATATCATTTGATTCATCGGAACTGCCTTCGACTTCGAGAGTATATCAATGTCCAAATAACGATAAATCCAAGTTGATGAGCAATATTTCCGATTCGAACCGCCTTGAAAGTTTTCAAAGCATTTATGTGCCTCCGCAAATTTTCATTTTCCTGCCAGCGGTTCTCGCAAACTCCGATTTAAGCATTCTTGAATGAACCATTGGCATTGGTTGGTTTACTCCAAATTGGAAAATTCAGCTTATTGCAAGTTTTGCGTATTTTTTAGCACTTTTTTTGGAGGTGCAGGATCACAACCTCTTGGTAATTTTACCGAATGATAATAAAAACTTTTTAAAATTTTCTTACCTTTTCATTGTGGCCTTTACAAAAGTCAGGAAATACAAGAAAATGTCGTTATTCTAATCGTGGTTATTTTTATATAGAATTTTAAACAGATTGTTTGCAAGTAAATTATTAAAATAATAATATAAGATGCTTAATTATCGTCATTTTAGAAGTTTGTCTTGAAAATTTTATTTTTTTAGCGTCTTTCTGTATTCCAAAATGACAGTGCAACGATAAGCAAGATATATAGCCGAAACACATTGAACTCAACAAACGACAGTTTTAAAATTATAGAACACACGTTTTTTATGTTAAATGGGTGTGCATCCTAAAGCATACATAGGGGTTGAATTAACAAAAACAAAAAAAAAAAATAAGAAGACTTAATTCTATATATATAAAAATCAAATGCGTGTGCGTTAGTCTTGCTAAGGCTCAGAAACGGCTGGATCGATTTTAATAATTCCTTTTTTGTATTGTTTGCCTTAATACAGATGTGGTTTAGAAAGAAAGAAAATTACAAAAACTTCAAGGAACAGCGGAAAAATCGAAAAACTCGAAATTGGTAATTTTGTATGGGAATTGCCACATCAGACTACTTTAAATAACCAACAAATCCTAACGACTGGGCGGATTTAACTTAAATTCGGCACACACATAACTTGAATCCTAGATTAGGTTATGGCATACTTGGTTTTAACCACGCCTCTTCTTCTGCCCCTTTACAAGAAACGTAAATTATCCTACAGGCGTACTTTTATTAGCGAAACTGTGCGTCTAAATAATTAAAAGAAAATTCTGTCAAAAAACATTCACATATCTTCAAAATTGCACAAAATTTTAGTACAGCGTATTTTTCTAATAACTTCATTTCCTTAGAATAACAAAAAACTATCAGAAATTTGTATTTCTTACTTTCGATGAAAATAACTCCGTTTTTTTTTTAATATATTTCATCAAATTTCTTTTCGTTGATAAATTCAATTTAAGCACTTAATAAACCATATTTGAAGAAAGCTCCAACGTATTAATTTTTTACTCCAAAAATCACAAAAGCTATCATTTCAATAAATAAAAAAAATCTTTAAAAAAAAAGAGTTGGCTGTGCCGTGGAAACACCCGTAGGTTTTGACGTGACGAAGTTTCTTGCTGTTGTTGTTAATGTTGATGTTGATGTTGATGTTGATGTTGATGTTGATGTTGATGTTGATGTTGATGTTGATGTTGATGTTGATGTTGATGTTGATGTTGATGTTGATGTTGATGTTGGTGTTGGTGTTGGTGTTGGTGTTGGTGTTGGTGTTGGTGTTGATGTTGGTGTTAATGTTGGTGTTGGTTTTGGTGTTGGTGTTGGAGTTGTTGTTGGACTTGGAGTTGGTGCTTTTCGTTTAGCTTTTTTTTGCTTCCCCATTGGTTGTGCTCTAATTTCAATAAATCCAGCAAAAGTGATGCATATGCGTCACATTACGCGCTTCCCTGAGGGTTTTTAACACGCCGTCAATTTTTTTTTTATTTTTGTCATATGCCCGAAGACCTTACCTTTGTTTTCGTTCCTTAAAATTTACCGTTGCACCAGTTGTCACAGAGTTAAAAATCCATGCAACGTTTTTTCATGGCTATAGCATTTTTACTGCATTATGTGATTGCATCCCTGAAATCATGACAACAAAATTTTTTTTGTAATTTAGTTGTGAAACGTAATAACACATCCCTGCTGTCGTAAAACAAAATTTACTGTAGCACTCCTCCTGAGTGAGTTATAATTCCATGCAACGATAATACATTTCTGTTACATAACCTGCTATATTCACGACCTAACGACGCCGGAAGTTTTTTTTTATTTTTGTCGTAAAGCCATGTATAAAAACTTTATTTTCCTTTTTAAATCTTTATCGTAGGTTATATACTCATTGAGTAAAAATTCAATGCAACGCCGCTGCATGAATGTTGCGTTATCGACCTTTGAGCGGCTCTCTCAGCGTCCCCATGATGTCAGAAATTTTTTGTCTAATTTTGTTGAGAGGGCTTCTAGTAGGCCTTTATTGGCGTATCGTATTTTTAATCCTAGCACTAATACTCAGCGAGTAATAATTCCATGTAACAAATTTTCAGTTGCGTTGCTTACGCAGCTCCCACTACGTCCCTATGCCGTATTAAATTTTTTTTTTTTGTTTTTTTAATATAGTCAAAGAATTAACCTTTATGGTCATACTATTTTTTTAATCATAGCTCTTATACCCAGTGAGTTACAATTCAATGAAACGCAGATGAATTTTTAAAAAAATCATTTTTCAACTTTTTTGGAAACTAGAGCAGTACAACGTAACTTCGTCACGTCAAAATTATTTGTTTGCCCATTGTGAGGATCGATCCTTAGACCACCTCATGGACCACCTTAGACCAAACTAACAGTTGAGCTGACTATTTTTATTCAAATTGAAATGTACTAAAAAATTTTCTAATAGAATTCGCAATAAAATGATATGACAGCACAATCTTTTGAATTCGAATAACAGCAGCCTATTACATTCCGTGTTAATATGGGATATTGGAGTGTTTCATTCAATCAATAATTGAAATTCGATTGGCACCATGTGTTATCGATCATGAATGTTCGATAAAAAATTATTTTCGGGTGGAATCGTGATTGCTCGAATTCAGGGCGGAACGAAGTTTGCCAGGTCCTCTAGTATACATATGTTTATAAAATAAACAAAAATAAAGTAAATTAATTTTTGTTTTATGTATTTGGTGTACAAAAAAGTTTTAAAGTGTTTTTTTTCAAGTTTGTCGCTTTATTGTGAAAAATTTGTTACAAATTCATTTTTCAAAGTACTGTCCATTTCTAGCCACTGTTTTTCCCATCTTTCTGGTAATTATATAAAAAATACCTTTTCATTTATCGATATCAAAAACTATCGATATTTTTTTTTAATCCAAACCTCCCCCCCTTAGGTAAATTCTGGCTACGGGCCTGGTTGAGCATATAGATAAAAAGTGGCTCCTATATTCGCCGTTGAAGAAACCTGTATTTTGTTTTTGCTGCCGTCTATTTAATACTACTACTGGTACTGGTCATAATTTGAGTTCTCCAAATGGATATAAAGATTGGAAGCATATAAGTAATTTTTTGATGGAGCACGAGAACAGTTCACAGCACCGACAATCGATGCTGAATTATGTGGCAAGAAACAAAACTTCTGGACGAATTGATAGTGGGTTGCTATCGCAACATAATGCACAAGTCAATTATTGGAAAAATGTACTTTAAAGTATCGTTTCAGTTGTGAAATTTTTGGCTTCTAGGGGACTTGGGTTTCGTGGTGACAATGAAGTTTTGGGGTCTCAAAATAACGGAAATTATTTGGGATGCTTAGAACGAATTAGTGAATTTGATCCTTTTCTTGCTGACCACATGCGAAAGTATGGAAATTGTGGAAAAGGAAGTACATCATATTTGTCTGCAAATATATGCAATGAATTTATCAATATAATGGGACTGAAAGTTTTAACAACTATTGTCAACGAAATAAAAGCAGCGAAATATTTCTCAATAAGCGTGGACTCCACGCCAGATCTTTCCCATGTTGACCAACTAACATTTATCGTTAGATATGTAAAAGACGGAGAGCCTATTGAGCGATTTTTGACATTTTTACCTATAAAAGAACATAAGGCTCAATATATAGCAGAAACCATTTTAGAATTTTTGAAGAACCTTAATATATCAATAAAAGATTGTCGTGGACAGAGCTACGATAATGCCTCCAATGCCTTCAACATGGCTGTACAGTATTCTGTTGTTCAGAAAAGAATAAAAGAAAAATGCGAATGTGCTATTTTTGTCCCATGTGCCGCACATTCACTGAATTTAGTAGGTGTTCATGCTGTTGGGTGTGTTCCACAAGCAGTATCATACTTCCAATTCATTCAAAATTTGTTCAATTTTTTTTCGGGTTCGACCAAACGATGGAAAATTATGACAGAATGTTTAAGTGCAAACAAAGTTTTGAAGTCTCTCTCAGAAACTAGATGGTCTGAACGTGCTGATGCTCTTAATGCTTTGCAGGATGGTAATGATCATATTTTTGAAGCTTTAGCATCAATCGTCAAAGATAGCGATCAATCAGGAGAAACAAGAAATCAGGCTCTAAGCCTTGCGAACAAAATGGAAAAATTTGAGACGATTCTTCTAACGCAGATTTGGAATGACCTTTTGGAAAAAATAAATAAAACAAGCAAAAGTTTACAGAATAACACCATAACCTTAGACATTGCAGCACAACTTTTTGAATCTCTGGCTGATTATGTCAGCAGCACAGGAAGTAATTTCGATCACTATCAATCGGCTGCCAAGGAGAAAAAACCAAATGCTGAATAAAAAGATAATACTCAAAGAAAAATAATTCTCAGCACTCGAATCACATTTTTTGAAGAATCATCAGAGAATATACAGTTGAATGGCAAAGAAAAATTTCGTATAAACACGTTTCTTCCTATGATTGACACTTTGACCGTTCATTTAAAAAATCGTTCTGAAGCATAAAAGGAAGATGACAAACGTTTTAGTTTTCTTTCTCATTTAAAAACTATCGATTGTGACGAGTTGACAAGCAAATGCAAAGATTTTGCAGACTTTTGTTATGAAGACATGAATGCTAATGACCTCAAATCAGAATGTTTTCATTTAAAGCAGTACTTAAAAAACATAACAAATGAATCAGAAGACTTGAGTATATCAGCCTTACACAAATTAATAAAAGCTGATAAATTAGAGGAAACTTTTCCAGAGGTAGAAGTTGCTACAAGGATATTTCTTTCACTAATGGTCACCAATTATAGTGGAGAGCGCTCATTTTCGCGGCTCAAAAGAATTAAAAGTGAATTAAGAACAACTATGTTACAAGAACGACTTACTAATTTGTCAATCATGTGCATTGAAAGTGATCTTCTTCATAAAATAGACTTTGACTATCTAATAGAAGATTTTGCAGTACAGAAATCCAGAAAGAAACTATTATTGTAACCATGCAAACCATTTATATAGTGATTTAATTTTTTCGGCTTCTTTAAACAGTAATCACATGTATTTGACTGTTACACACAAGGTAAACATGAAAATAATAAAATTATTAAATGTATGTGAATTTCTTCAAGATATTTAAGTAAATGCCTTTTTTATCATTTACATATTTCGTTTTTTGTATAGGGCCCCTAAATTGTATTGTGCGCAAGGGCCCCTGCATAGTTTAAAACGGCCTTGCTCATCGATCGTTCTCTTAATAGTACGAATTATTTTAAATGTTGCTCATACGCCCCGATATTTACTTCTGCAAAGGTATATTCAACTCCAAAGCAATAACATACAAATAGAGAATGTTTTTTTAAGGCGGGGAACTTAAAATTTGCAACATCGTTTTCTCTGACAGCCGTTTTGGCATTTCTCACTTGTTTTGGGGTTAGTTTGGTTGACAATTCATCATCAATATACTCACACCTGAGCAACGTTTGCATATAGATGAAAAAAAAAAATGCAAATTTCATTTGAAAATTATTTTTCAGTGATGAAGCACATTTAGAAAAAATAGAAATGCTGCATTTTTAGCATTGATTATTCGCAATCCTTTCTCAAAACACCATTACATCCTGAAAAACTCAATGTTTGGTGAGCTTTATGGGCTGATGGAATCATTGATCCATGTCTCTTCAAAACTGATGATGGCCAGAGCGTTACGGTCAACGGTGAGTGGAGTAGAGACATAAATGCAAACTTTTTCGTGCCTCAATTGGAAGGCATTAATATTGCAGACATGTGGTTTTAGCAGCACGGCTCTACATGCCACACAGCATGCGATTAATTTACTGAGAGAAACATTTAAAGAACGATTAATTTCACAAAATGGACCTGCGAACTGTCCATCTTTTTCGTGCGATTTAATGCCATTAGATTATTTTCTTGTGGGATGTGTAAAGTCGCTTATATATACCGATTAGCCAGAAACAATTTAGCACTTGGAAGCGTTATTGCCGAAATATAGCCTGATTTACTGCGAAGAGAAAATCGTACCCCCTCCATTACGTTACGTATGCACCAGCCGTGGCGGCCACTTACCCAAAATCATATTCAAACATATCGTCGACAAATTCTCTTTAAAATAAAGTTTTTTTCATAGATTAAAGAAAAGATTAAATTGAGTTCGCAGAAATATGTATTTTCAGAATAAATAGATAAAAAACAAAAAACAGAAATTTCCTTGAGCGAATTGAATTTGAAAAACCTTGAATTATTTAATAACACGTGCTGCCAAGAAAATTTCTATAAACTCGAAAAAAAAAACACCATCAAGTTTAATAAAGTTGAATTAAAAATTGCTATGAAAACCCATAAAGTTGGCAGCCATAACAAAAAGCTGGCAACCATGTATTAACTTATGCGAGTCAGAACTCTGAAATATGGCCATGCTAAAAATGCAATCATCATTATATTAAATTAAATACACACAAAGTTTAAATATAATAGAGCAAAAAAAAAACAAAAAAAAAAATTATTAAATTTATCGCATGCGAGTTTTTTTTTCCACAACTTTTGCGCATTAAATGAGACTCAAATGAATGTGAAGAAAATTATAATTTTTCAGCGAGTTGGGAATGTAATTAGCACAGTTCTGCAAAGAGTACACATACAGTGCCAAATGCAAATACACACATACGCACACACACACACACTCACACACTCACATACTCGCAAAGATATGATATTTTTAAACCGGTGACCGCGGCGCTACGCGAAGGAAAACAAAATCAATTAACCCAATTTTTGAGCTACACAACACAAAAACAACAACAAAAATGGACATATTCATTAAGCAGAAATTTGCACAAAAACACAGAAACCCACACCCACGCAAACACACACATACACACTTACAAAATTACCATCATTTCGAGCAGCATGCAGGACGAATACTCTGCTAACGCTAATGAGCTGTGCGCTAATTTCTCTAGATACTGAAATAGCCAATGAAACCCCCAGAGCGGCGGTTTGCCCTATTTTACAACAACCAAAACATCAACAACACAAACAACACAAACAACAACAATTACAACAACAATAACTACTACTACAATAGCTACAACAAAATTAAAGTAACCACTACAAAGCGTGCGAGAACTAAGCTCACTGGACCGCGTTGCATCATGTTTACAATAGAACAAATGGCTCAGCGGAAATGAATGTGGCAAAATGAAAAACAGGTGGCAACGCTTTACCATGGTGAACAACGTCTCTGTTAGAGGTATGAGTGCAAATAGTGAAGCTCACACTTCATTGCCTGGCAAGAATTGTAAAAACCGCGCATACAACTCTAACATCGACAACAAAAATAGTAGCAACAACAACAACAACACCAACAACAACAACAACAGCTGCAAATTCAGCGTACAAAAACACGCCAAAAGCGTTTAATGTGCATTTTGTGCTTTCCTCTTTCATTTTGTGCTATTCAATTTTTGTTGCTGTTGTTGTGTCTATTGAACTATACCGCACGGTCTATTTAGGCCGATAGCAAAGTTGCATTCATTTACCGTGCAAGGCATGCATAAAACTCCCTATATAGGGTGTTCCAAAAAAACATAATGTTCAAAAACTTCAGCTCCCCCCTGGTTTTCACATTTCTAGTGGGGCCTAAAGAAAAATTGTGAAATTTGAGCGACCTATGTAGGTGAAGTCTATAGTTTGTCACAGAGGGCTTCTTTTTTTTTTTTTTGTTGAAAATTTTGAAATTTTTACCTACTTTTACCATTTTTTCCTTAATTCTCAAGTGGTTCAAAACGCTACATTAACTACTCCAGAAAGCAGAGGCAACTAGTTTTTTGACCATCTATGGGTTCGAAACATGTCAAAAGCTAGCTCAAAAATACCTTAAATGACTAGGTGCTATAAAGGTGCTATGATTAAAATAATAGTATGACCGTCAAAGTTAATTCTTTGACTTCATTATAAAAAAAAGAATTTAAGGTGGGATCTGCTTAAGCAACGAAACTGAAAATTTGTTACTTGGAATTATTACTCGCTGATTACACTGAACAACAAAATCAATTTTTTTTCAAAATAGTTAGGTTCCGACAATGGATTCTGGTAGAGGAAACAAAAAACAATACACGTGTATCGGCTTTTTGAAAGTTTACGTCTGATTCTACTTTTAGGGGGGATTTAATTTTCCCCCTTTTTGAACAAACTGTGAACACAACAACAATTATATGACGTATAACAAGTTTTGGTACAATAAAATAATGGGACCAGAGGAGGGGATTAAAATTAACTTTTGTTTTAATTTTGCTTTTCATAGTGTTTTGTTTGAATCCTAATGGATCTTATCAGCCAAAGTAAATCCTATAAGGTTCGTTGCTATTGCTAAGTATGATGTGCCAAATGAGTAAAACATTTGGTTAATAGAAAGTAACCCCCTAAAACCAAGTTTTGTGCGACATTTTATCATCAATTCTGGTTAAGTACGAAATTAACCCTTTAGTACATTTTAAGTTTTGACTTATTTCTGGTATTTAAGTTGAACTTTTAGCTTTGGTGTATTGAAAGACTTATAGTAAAATCTTACGATAAATTTTTTTGTCGAACATTTTAACCCATTATATCCTTGTTTGGTGGGTCTTTTTTGGCTTTTATTACAAAAAGGTCAAAAAAGTCCCATAAATTGAGAAGTTAGGGGGCTAAAATGTTGCACAAAAAAATTTCTCGTAGTATTTTACATAAATCCTCACAACACATCCTATTCCCAAAATGTAAGGATAATACGATTTTCTATGCCGATTCACTATAAGAATGTTAAAAAAAGGGGAAAATTAAATCCCTCCTAAAATAAGACTCAGACGTAAACTTTCAAAACGCCGATACACGTATATTGTTTTTCTATCCCCTCTACCAGAATCCGTTGTCAGAACCTTGTTATTTTTTTTCGTGTTGAACAGTGTTATGACTGCCAGGATCAAAAATATGATACACAAATAAAAGCCTGTCTTAAGCCCCCACAACAAAATTAGACAAAAAATGTTTGACATCATGGGGACACAGAGAGAGTCGCTCCAAAAACGATAGTGTAACATTCCTGCCGCGGCGTTGCATTGAATTTTTACTCGGTGAGTATATAAGCTACGATAAATGTTTGAAAAGGAAATTGAAGGATTTATACTTGGCCTTACGACAAAAATATAAAAAAAAAAAATCTGACGTCGTTAGGTCGTGAAGGTAGCAGCTTATGTAACAGAAATGTAATATCGTTGCATGGAACAATTACTAACTCAGGAGATGTGCTACGGTAAATTTTGTTTTACGACAGTAAAGATGTGTTATTACGCCTCACAACTACAATAAAAAATAAATCTTGTCATCATAATTTCAGGGTGGCAACCACATAAAGCTGTAAAAATGTTACAACCATGAAAAAACGTTGCATGGAATTTTAACTCTGTGACTACTGGCGTAACGGTAAATTTTAAGGAACGAAAATGAAGGTGAGGTCTTCGGGCACAAGATAAAAATTAAAAAAAGAATTGATGACGCCATGAGGCCCCTCCGGGCACCGCCTAATATAACGCATATGCATTACTTTTGCTGGATTAAAGTTAACAAAAACAACAACAACACCAACAAAAACAACAACAACAACAACAACAACAACAACACCAACAACAAAAAAAATCTATATAGTTATAATTTCAACAGTTTTTTTCGTGGCAACCAACTGCTCACAAACAACAAAATAACACAAGGAAACCGGACTATGAAACTGAAAAAGACTATGACATTAATTAGGATCTGGATTAGGACAAAAATTAGGACACACCTAAAACATACATTAGGAAGGGGATTCGGTATACTTGATGAGGTCAAGAATTCGTTCATGGATTAATACAATAGTTAGGACATGAAATAGGTGTAACTCTTGTACTAAAAGAAAGAAACAAAGAAAGAAATACCGTTACATCAAAATCTACGGGTGTGCCCACGACACAGCCAACTATTTTGACGTAGAATACGTCATTCTCGGAGGTACGTAGGGTGGTTGATACTGATCAGGTGTCGTTATTTATATCACTTTTTGAGCCTTGGGTGAGCCTAAAGTTCTGATCGTACAATGTTCATGTTAGCACTTGTTGGTCTGCTTGATCCTCAATGCGACAAAAATTCATGTTAGAACTCTCTAACTTATATAAATTTTACACAATTACATGAAATATAAAGCCAACATTTGATGTTTTTGTTTGATTAAACTTGCTACCTATTTATCGACAGTTTCCGGTTTTATCGACAAAACCATAAAATTTGTATGGGAGCCCCCCTAAGCAGTGGTCGGAGGGAATAGGTGTCAAAGGCAAAAATGTTCCTTTTGCAAAAGTAATGGGGGTCGGTGATACATATAAACCCTTTCCGGCACAAAACACAATAAAATTTGTATGGGAGCCCCCCTAAGGAGTGGTCCGAGGGAATAGGTGTCAAAGGCAAAAACATTCCTTTTGCAAAAGTAATGGGGGTCAGTGATACATATTCACCCTCTTCGGCACTCTTTTAAAGGTCATATGTATGGAATAAATATTTTGCTAAATATTTTTTAAAAAAGATGTCATCAAAAGCGAATTGAATAATTCTACGTCTTGTGTTACGACATAGTCGAAACTACTGTATCTTTTTTTATGACACTTGTCTCTCTCATAGGTACTATACTATAATTGTCATCATTATAGTTGAAAACGGAAACAACATCTCCACCCTCATTATTTACTTCCGGCGGAAATTTTGTACTTTTCTCTTCAGTTTATAGTAAATTTTGTTTCATTTCTTCACTTTTGGTCACTGTTTGAGAATAATCGGTCATAAACTTCACTCTTTTTTCGACTGTATCGTTGAAAACTTTAAGGTTTTTAAGACAACGTTTCATTCCTTGAAAATTCGGGTCTTCTTCCCATTTTTGATGACTTTTTCTCAACCACGCTCTATTAATCTCTAATAAATTGAAAGCTTGCCTTGATTTGGGCGCAACCAACTAAGATAGTCTTGTGTTGTCACTAGAGCTCCCATTTTCACGTGAACTCGTGTAGTATGAATACACGTGTTTTTAAGAATATTTTAAAAATTCACGTACTCGAACTACACGTGAATGTTAAACACGTACTACACGTGTAGTTGCAAAAGTACGTGTTCACGTGTACACGGGTTCACGTGAACACGAATACAAGGGATCACGTGTACACGAGATTGATTATAATTGTTTTATTTTTAACCGACTTCAAAAAGGAGGAGGTTCTCAATTCGTTGGTTTGTCCGCGCTTTTTTTTTTTTTTTTTTTTTTTTTTTTTTTTAAATGTATGTACATCGATAACTCCTAAAGCACTTGCCCGATTTCCGTAATTTTTTGTCAACAGATAGATACCATGAACGCGGAGGTCCTTTTTAAAAAAAGTGGGCGATATTCGACAAAGGGGCGTGTCAATATAAGAAAAACACTGTATTTCAGTTAATATTGACACTAGGGTACTGAAATTTACAGTAAAAACACTGGGGTAGACACAATTATTACAAATTACGATCAATAAAGTGGGCGTTATTTGACAAAGGGGTGTGGTCATATTAAAAAAACACTGTATCTCAAATAGTATTGACACTAGGGTACTGAAATTTAGTACAGGGGTAGACACAATTTTAGAAAACTACTGTCAAGAAAGTGGGCGTTATTCGACAAAGGGGTGTGGCAATATTAGAAACACACTATATATCGAATAATATTGACACTAGGGTGCTGAAATTTAATGCGTGGGTAGACATAGCTATTACAAATTACAGTCAATAAAGTGGGCGTTGTTTGACAAAGGGGTGTGGCAATATTGGAAAAACACTGTATCTCGAATAGTATTGACACTAGGGTACTGAAATTTAGTACAGGGGTAGACACAATTTTTGAAAATTACTGTAAAGAAAGTGGGCGTTATTCGACAAAGGGGTGTGGCAATATTAGAAACACTCTATATATAGAATAATATTGACACTAGAGTGCTGAAATTTAGTACATGGGTAGGCATAGTTATTACAAATTACAGTTAATAAAGTGGGCGTTATTTGACAAATGGGTGTGGCAATATTGGAAAAACACTGTATCTCGAATAATATTGACACAAGGGTACTGAAATTTAGTACAGGTGTAGACACAATTTTTAAAAATCACGGTAAATAAAATGGGCGTTATTCAACAAATGGGTGTGGCAATATTATAAACACACTATATATCGAATAATATTGACACTAGGGTGTTGAAATGTAGTACATGGGTAGGTACAGTTACTGCAAATTACGGCTAAAAAAATGGGCGTTCTTCAACAAAGGGGCGTGTCAATATTATAAAAATACTATATCTTAGTTAATATTGACACTAGCGTATTAATATTTGGTATGCAGGTAGGTGGGTAGGTAGAATCATTAAAAAAGTGAGCGGGATTGTACACAGGATGTGTCACTTTAAGGAAAGTACTATATTACGGTTAATATTGATACTTGGAAACTGAAATTTGGCACAGGGGTAGGTAGAATCATTATATGGTACGGTAAATAAATTAGGCGGGATTAGAGAAAGGGCGTGGCACTACAAATTGTAAAGAAGCAGAAATGGAAAATACCCAACAAACTTTCAGGAATTAATAAATCAAATTTGTTAAGAACAAAGTTTCATGTTTAAAATTTTCCTCAAGAATAAATACTATTGCATAAAATATTTCATATTATCTAAAAAGGAAGAAATAAAAACTTTTTAACAAAAAAAAAAACCCGACTTCAAAATCACTACAAAGTAAAAAATAATTTTAAATAACTTTTCCCATTCATTTCTTGGTCATATTTTAAAAGCTATTTATACGTGTTATAATATTGGAAATCTTATCATTTTCATTTTTTTTATTTTGTTTTATTATCAATATATTAATTGCTTTATGAACATAAAAGCTTTAAAGTCGGCGCTCATCTTTGACACACAATCATGTCCTTTTACTATCCGTGCACTATTTGGTGCCTTGGTGACACTGTAGTAATTTTAAAAGCTTTGTACACATTAAAATTCTCACTAAACTGGTTTGGGTGAGCTTGTAAAGCTCATATTGAATATGACATAGTGTGTAACAGCTGCACAAATAATGCATGGAACACATTGGCTACATTCAGCGTACTCAAAAATTGCCAATTGAAAGAAATAAAATCGCTAAGAAGCTTTTATATTCATAAAGTTAATAATATTTTTATGATAAAACAAATAAGAAAAAATTAAAATAAAAAGATTTCGACATAGTAAGATAAGCGCCGACTTCAAAGCTTTTATGTACATAAAGCTATTAGTATATTGATGATAATAAAACAAAATAGAAAAAATGAAAATGATAAGATTTCCAATATTATAACACGTATAAATAGCTTTTAAAATATGACCAAGAAATGAATGGGAAAAGTTATTTAAAATTATTTTTTACTTTGTAGTGATTTTGAAGTCGGGTTTTTTTTTTTGTTAAAAAGTTTTTATTTTATTTTTATTTTTTTCATTTTCATTTTCAAATTACTATTGAAAGACAATTTTGGCTATGAGAAAGAGAGCGCAGTCCGAAATGCGTCTACCTCTGTTATTCCACCATGCTTGAAACTCACTTGAACTCGTTTCCATACTTTTTGACAAATTTTCTCATTTTGACAGATAATAAATTACTTTTTATTACTGGAACTTTACTTGAACTTTACTTGAAACGAGTACGGTAACAGACCTACTGCTTTCCAAAATCCAATTTCAACAATCAGTGTTGATGTTTCTTCTTGATTAACCAACACGTTTGACTAACAACATTTCCGGACGGAAGTATGCAAAGAGGCGGGGAGGGGGCTGAATTGGCTCTTGACCCCCCCCCCCCTCCCCCTCATATTTCATATTGTTTTTAACTATAAAAATTACAATAATACGAGTAGTACTTATAGGAGTGAGTACTTATGAGACAGTATAATACTTATCAGAGTGACAAGTGCGTAATTTTCGGTATTTTTGAGCTACATATGATGAATTTCATTTAAAAATCTAGATAAAACTGAAATTTTGAACCCGACCACCTCAGATATCGATGAAATTTTGTTCATAGCTAAATTTGATCAATACAAAAAAACCTTCATTTTTAGAAATGACTGTTTTGCGATTTTTTGGGCGTGGCACAGTGGGAAAGTTTTCGAAAAAACGCGAAAATGGTCGAAAAGAGCTCCATTTAAACTGCAATAACTCAGAATCGGCTAAACCGATTTCCATGATCTTGGTATCATTAAAAAGATATTTTAACAGGCTTTATGACACGTTTAAAAAAATAAATAAAATTACACTGTAAAAAATTTTATAACAAAAAGAAAATTTTACCTAACGAAAAAACCAAAAAGATCAAGGGTTTTTTTACAGTGTATTACTTTTTTAGAAAGGTTTATCCTTCACCTATAACATATCAAAAAATAAAAATGGGTTCTTTTTTAGTTTTTTTTATATAATTTTTTAAGTAGTGGCACTTCTATTAATTGCCCATATATTTTTATATTGAAGCCACGAAAAATAGCCAAACATCTGTTATATTACTGAGAAGTGTTCAAATTTCAGTTATATTCAAAATATACTTATAATGTGCAAAGATTATTGATATAATATGCATAAAAGAAAATTATGTATGTATACAGGTAAAAAAAATAAACATTGTCCCAGAAAAATTATGAATATGTTTTAACCCCAAAAAGTTATTGCGGCCGTACCAGCCCAAACCAATAAGTATACAGATAAGCGCATAAAATGCTTACTGTAACTGTGTTTCTAGGATTAGCAAAATAAACACACTGCAGGTACCCCTAATTAAAGAATTGATTTTAAAATTGCCTTCAATATTGCTATATAAATGCACCTGATGAACATACCCAAATTCATAATTATAAGACGTTTCGAGAAGCCAAGATATCCCATTACAATTTTTACGTGTATATTTTAAAATTTTGAGTGAATATGAATTCAAACAATAAGTACAGATGCATAAAAATATCTAATAAGTGTTGCGCTTCGCTTCGTAAAATAAGTGAAAACGAGGCTGCAAATATAATTGAATATTTTCCAGCTGTCGCCAACATTCATTGTAGCCGTATTTGTGAAACTTGCCGGAATACACTAAGAAAAGCGTGCAGTCGTAATGAATCCAACGTGGAGCGGAATGAAGTCTCAAATTATTTACCAACAACGCCCAGCGATGAAATTAGCGAAGAATTGGATGAACTTCCAACTTGTACCAGCCGTAATGCAAACATCGAAAGCAACGAACTCATTGAAAATATAAATGATCATATTATTCCTCATCTACCAAACCAAATGTCGCTTCTTAAAAGGAAATATATCAAACGAGATGCATACAGAAATAGAAAATCACTGCAAATTTTGGAAAATATAGCAGATTCACTTGGAGCTGATCCATTATCTGATTTGTCAGCGCAACTTGAAAACGTTAAAGCCATTTACGATCAAATTTTGCAAAACATCAAATATCAAATAGAGAACAGCTCAAATCTTTTGGAAAAGCAAAAACTTTTATCTCTCTTACCAATCAATATGACTCACGAAGAAATTAAAGATCGTTTTGGGGATGATATATCTCACGATTGTATCAAAAAAAGTAAAGATATCCAAAGGAATAAAACGAAGTTTGCGGATATCAATCTTAACTTACTTAAAAAAAATGTAAATAAAATAAAACACAAATTAATAAAAACATGGCAAATAATATAAACAATTGTTGATGGTTTTTTATTTGTAAACATTTAAAAAATGTTAGAATTGTTGAACTATTTTGTAAATGTGTAAGAATGTGACCTGATATTTTCGCTGTTATTCGAATTATTTCGAAAACTTTCGGTACGTTCATCAGGTGCATTTATATAGCAATTTTTAAGGCAATTTTAAAATCAATTCTTTAATTAGGGGTACCTGCAGTGTGTTCATTTTGCTAATCCTAGAAACACAGTTACAGTAAGCATTTTATGCGCTTATCTGTATACTTATTGGTTTGGGCTGGTACGGCCGCAATAACTTTTTGGGGTTAAAACATATTCATAATTTTTCTGGGACAATGTTTATTTTTTTTACCTGTATACATACATAATTTTCTTTTATGCATATTATATCAATAATATTTGCACATTATAAGTATATTTTGAATATAACTGAAATTTGAACACTTCTCAGTAATATAACAGATGTTTGGCTATTTTTCGTGGCTTCAATATAAAAATATATGGGCAATTAATAGAAGTGCCACTACTTAAAAAATTATAAAAAAAAAACTAAAAAAGAACCCATTTTTATTTTTTGATATGTTATAGGTGAAGGATAAACCTTTCTAAAAAAGTAATACACTGTAAAAAACCCTTGATCTTTTTGGTTTTTTCGTTAGGTAAAATTTTCTTTTTGTTATAAAATTTTTTATAGTGTAATTTTATTTATTTTTTTAAACGTGTCATAAAGCCTGTTAAAATATCTTTTTAATGATACCAAGATCATGGAAATCGGTTTAGCCGATTCTGAGTTATTGCAGTTTAAATGGAGCTCTTTTCGACCATTTTCGCGTTTTTTCGAAAACTTTCCCACTGTGCCACGCCCAAAAAATCGCAAAACAGTCATTTCTAAAAATGAGGGTTTGTTTGTATTATTCAAATTTAGCTATGAACAAAATTTCATCGATATCTGAGGTGGTCGGGTTCAATGCATCTCGATTTTTACATGAAATTCATCATATGTAGCTCTTGAGATGTTTAGAGCCTATAGATGTTCAAAAAACTAGTTTCCTCTTCTTTCTGGAGTAGTCAATGGTTGAAAAATCTGTTTTAGGTGTTTTAAACCACTGGAGAAGGAAGGAAAAAATTAGAGAAAATTGTGAAAAAATGTTAATATTTTTAAAAAAAGAAAAAAAAACAAACAAAGTAAAAGCCCTCTGAGGCAAACTATAGACCTAGGTCGCCAACAACACAATTCTTTTTAAGAATCCAAAATAAATGTGAAAAACAGAAAGTAGATAAAGTTTTCGAACATTGTGTTTATTTTTTGGAACACCCTAACCCTGTAGTATTTGAATGCTGTATGTAGTGCGGTTACGTCGGTAGCGCTCAATCAGCAAATTTAATAGTAGTTATTGTTGTTGTTGTTGTTGTTTAGCTTTATTTTGTTACACTCACCGCTATCGAGCGTTAAATCGCTGCGTTGGGCAAATAAATAAAATCTTCAACAACAACAATAATACCCTTTATAATAACTTTATTTGGCTTATATTTTGCGCCAAATTCAAGCCTTTGAATTGTGAACAAAAAAAAACAAAATATTAGTTCTGTACATGTTGTTGTGGTTTTTGTTTTTGCTATTGCAACAGATTAAACCAAAACAATCAAATTAAATTCGCTGGCATATCATAATCACATTAGCAGTTATTGCATTAGTTCTTGTTGTACGTGTTTTTGTTGTTATTGTTGTCATTATTTTGTTTTTGTTATTATTTCTGTTTTTGTTGTCCTGCCAATTCAAGCGTGCATATTATTTTTCAAGCTTCTAGCCCATAACTCAATGAATTTGTTTTTTGTATTAGTATGCCGTTTTGTATCATGTGTGGCCCGTACTTTGCATATAAATAATATCATGCTATAAATATTTAATTTTATCATTATTGGAAAATTTTTCTATGGTTCCCACATATATAAATCAATAGATATATGCATCGATGACAAAATTTACATTATTTTCATACTATTTTGGATAACAAAATGATTATTGAAATTTTTTACCTGGAGGCTATTTTCACGTTGATTTATTGAAACAATGAAAATTTCATGCCGTTAGTTTAAAAATAAGACTTTATGGGAGGCGTTATTGACTAACTTTTCGAGCTTAAACAAGTTTCGAGCATAACTCCGTGGTATGAAATGGATCATGTAAAAGGGCATGACCACTCGCTTTGATATAAATTATCTGTTTGGTCTATGGTGCAGCTAGAAAATGTCGACAATGTCGCTCAAATATGATCGTTTTTGATGAGACGTATTTTCATTTCGATCGATATTTGACATGTTTGTTTTTTTAGGCACTTTTAAAATCAAACAGAACACCCAGAAATGATTCAGGCACTCAAGCAACAACATTATTCATGGTATTGCTGGAATAGAGGCCACAGTGGTGCAAATCGGGCCGGCCAAAATTTAAAATGGCTCTCTATCATAATAAGCAAAAGAAGTTGAAGACGGCCTCGGTAGTCGAGAAGGTAGCGTGTTCGGCTGCCACCCCAGAGGTCTCGGGTTTGAATGCCGGCCAGGCAATAGTCCTATGCCTTAACCTTCCACATTAGAAAGGTTTTATCCTCATTTCTAATCAACTGAAATGAAAAAACACATAAATTTTTACGCTTTGAACTTTTAGTTGGTGGAAGAGAAGTTTGAGGACGAAATTGCCTTTAAAGGCGGATTCACTGATCACCTTCAGCATGTTTTGTAAGTTTTTTTATATGAAGTTTTTGCTCTCTACCTCTCTGCACACTCAATGAGAGAGTAACAGAAACTTGCTGCACGCTCTTCACTTGATAAACTTTATTTTAACTTTCTTGCTGAATGTTTTTGAGCGGAATTGCCAGAATGGAGTTTCTTGAGTTGAAATTGGCATATTTTATTTTTTGTAGCTTCAAAATAAAGAAGCATTGTGTCTGGCAATATTAAATTGTTTTGTTGTGCAATTGAAAAGAAAACAAAACTTTCTGAATGTTTTAGATGTCAGTGAATCGTCGTACGGAACATTCCCGAAGAGAGAGCAAAGGAGCGCTCACAAAAAACTTGCTGAAGGTGATCAGTGAATCCGCCTTAACTTGAACTGACTGAGGAAAAGGCATAAAGCACTTGCCTCAGATTAAAACGCACTTCTATCTGCATGTATCTACAGCTTTCCACCACGCTAAGAACATCCTGCACATGTTTCACTTGACTGCAAATTACCTCCTACTAATCCATCACCCCATTTCGAACCAAGGCAGTCTTCACTGAACATAAATTACACGTAAATTACTTGGTTCAAAATTAAAAAAAAAAAAAAACACTGACCCTTCTACGACCTCTAGTTTAGATGTAAGTAAAAGAAATTTCATATTTTTTTTTTCATTAAAAAATCGTATCGCACAACAGCAATAACGACTTAGGTCCTTAAATATCTTAGGTATCAAAGAAAAGGTTGAAAGAACACCTTTACAATGCTGCAACTTTGACGCCTCTATGGCCTCCAGTTTAGGAGATATTCACTTTATGAATTACCTGGAGCAGTTGCTTAATGACCGGCAATATGGCTTCCGTAGGGCTAGGTCTTCTGGTGACCTTATGGCGTTCCTCACGGAGAAATGGAACCAATGTGTCCACTTCTTTGGTGAAAGCAGGATTGTTGCTCTGGATATTTCTAAGGCGTTTGACCGAGTGTGGCATAAAGCGATCATTTCAAAAATAATTGCATATGGTGTTGGTGGTATCTTTGCTCGATGGATCACTTGTTTTCTTAAGGACAGGTCGATTCGTGTAGTGATCGATGAAATTTCGTCCAGTGTACATCGGTGCTGGAGTACCACAGAGTTCAGTCCTATAGCCAACATTGTTTATGGTTTTTATCAATGACCTTCTGTCGTTGACTCATAACCCAATTCATTCGTTTGCGGACGACAGCAGCATTTGTCATTCATATTCTTTCAAAAAACGCCCAAGCTCTTTGGAGATTGAGAGAAAGAAGCAAAATATGAATGACACACTGCTTAATCACTAGAGAAAATCTCTGAGTGGGGGCTTGCTAATAGAATTGAGTTTAATGCTAGCAAGACTCAGTGTTGCCTGTTAACCCACAAGCGAATGAATTGCCCCTTAGCTCCCCTCAATATGAACGGCGTAGATCTCACGAAGTCAGATGCTCTTGGCGTTCTGGGCATATCGATCAAATCTGATCTTCGTTGGAATGATCACATTTTCGATGTGTCGAAAGAAGCGGCCAAGTGCATAGGTTTTTTAAAACGGTGTAAAAAATACTTCACTCCAACTGATCTACGCGTGATCTATACCTCATATATTTATAAGGCCGAAAATGGAGTACAATTCGCAGATTTGGGCAGAGGCTCCAAGATCTTATTTGGAGCTTCTGGACCGAATTCAACGACGTGCGATATATCTGATAGGGGATGAAAACATTTCATCTTCTCTTAACTCTCTTGGGCATCGACGCAATGTTGGTTGCCTACGCCTTATGTATACCATGGGAAGTGTTCAAGAGAGACACATGACTTGACGGCATCAACTCGTGTGTTTTCCCGGTCCAATCTGGCAGCTCACTAAGTCCATCCCTTTACCATTGCCTTGATGCCCAATAGAACCTCGCATTACCGGGATAATTTGTTCTATAGTCGTACAGCAAAATTGTGGAACACTCTCCCTGTGAGCGTTATTCCCGGCAGTTTTAAGCTGTGTAAATTCAAAACAAATCTTCACCGACACTACTCTATCTTTCCACTCTCCAACTAACTATCACCTGTCTTCCGAATCAACACAATGCTTTCGCATTTATAGGGGGCATCCCCTGAGCGTTGGCTTAGTCTAAAATTGGAAAATTTTATCGCACAAGGACAACTTAGGTATCAAATTAAGAGGAGGTTCTAGTAGAAACGTAACGTAATTGCTTTTTTTTTTTTTTTGAGCGAAGATAAATCTCTAAATCTCTTTTGAAAAAAATCTTGTGTGGCATTTATTCATGTATATTTTTAAGAACATTATACAATTTTTTCGATGAAAAATAATTCAAAATGGTGGCTGAAGGTCTCGCTGATCAAAGCCGTACGCGGCGATAGCCGATGTGCGCTGTACACTCTACAGCCCTGCCAAGTGATCTGAAACGAAAAAACCAAAAAAATTGTTAACCTAGATGAAATTTGGTGGCCCTTGTAGACTTCCGATTTTAATAAAACCGCTTTTTAAAAAAATGGCCGCCCTTTGAAAAAAACCCTGTTTTTTCTCCTTTTCCTTTTGCTTTAAAGTTAAAAAAAGAATGATACATTTTTTTGAAACAAAAACGCTTCCTGAAGGGCCCCTAAATTGAATAAGCTTTAATTCGAGCCGTCAAACATCGAAATCGGTCAAGCCGTTGAAGCGGAATCGTGTACAGCTCGGAAAAAAAGGTGTTTCGAGAAAAACCCTTTTAAAATTTGACAAATAAAAAATCGTAAGTAATGTTTGCTTTTTTACACTTACATCTAATTAGCTATTTCAGCATCATGCAGGGTCCCTTCCTCATCCTTAAAGAGCATGTTTTGCTGCACCAGGGCACCAAGTTTTTCAATTCGTCCCGATGACGATTCCTACTGTCTGCATAGTTTTTAATATAGATGTATAGTCTTCATTAAAGATTCCAGAAGAATATATATGCTACTAATCTGATAGTTTGTTCGCCACTATGAAGGCGTTTGGGGACCAGTTTTTGGTACGCGAGTACACAATAGAGAGGAATGAACAGAAATTTGTTCAGACAGTCACAAACTTACTACCTGTACTAGATAGTAAGACCTGTACCGCTCAGGTAGTCAAAGATGCCCGTCCATCGAAGTCGTTCCGAGCGCACATTTATACCTGTTTTTCGGTCGACGCACTATCTCGTCTAATACGCTATGACTCGTAAAATAAATTAGACTAGTATCGACTGTGGTCGAAATTCGACGATAAAAATATCGATTTTTCTGTTTTTTTTTTATTTTTATTCAAAGACGCTTCAATAAAAAAGTTAAGTTAAAAAGAAGTTGGCTGTATCGTGGACACATCGGTAGGTTTTGAAGTGACAGTGTATCTTTATTCTTATCTTTATTCTTGTCCCTATCCCTTCATTAGTTCCAAAACTTTTCTTCATTCATATTCTTATTCTTATATTTGTTCTAATAATTCACCTACTTCCAGTCCAAGCTCTTGATTTAACCCATGTCCAAATTCCTGACCTTATCCTTATCCCATTTCCTTTCTAAAGCTTTGTTCTTATTGGGTTAAAATCTTTTTTCTATTTCTTGTTCTTATACTCTTTTCAATCTTGTCCCAAACATTGTTTTAGCTATGTTCCAATCTTTGTCCTTACCCTTGTCTCAGTCTTTGTGGAAGTCATCCTGTTCTAATCTTTTTTATAATCCTTGTTCTAATACTTGTCCTTTTTTATCTGAGAGACAATGCGATGCATTTAATTTAAAAAAAAAAATGTTTCCTAATAAGGACGTAGAACCACTTTTTATTGTTGTTAATTATCGTAGCTATATAATTTTTGTTTTTTCACATTTACCGTGCCTCATATACACCCCAAATAATAATTCTATGCCACTCCGCTAAATGATTAATGAATTTTGGCTCTCTCCGCGGTCTCATGACGGCATGAATATTTTGTCTATTTTTGTCATGAGGCTATCGAAGAGAGAGAAATTAAGAAAAAGCAACACCAACAATGCTACACAGCTTTGTTAAAGTGTCTGAGTCAATCTCGCGTTCTACTCTTCCTCGTGTACACTACAGCAACGATGTTTAACAGAGCTGGGTCGCTATGTATTTTGTTGTTTTGCTCTCGAGTAAGAAAGAGCAAAACATACAGCTGTATTGAGGTCTTTTCTTTCTATCTCGCCTTCTGCTCAAAATTGTGTAGCATTGACTGTGTTCGGAAATGCAGCAAAAATGCGCAACACGCTTTTACTGTGGAAGTATTACGTTCTGAAATGCAAATCTAGCAGCACTAAAATTGTTATGTGTTTTGTAATGCCAATTATACATCAGCAGTTGTGCATTTATTGCATCATTTTTTATTACACTGCGTACGCTTGTATTTTTGAGCGTTGCATTGTTGCAGGCTGCGCATTTCTTTGCATTTCCGAACACAGCCATTGGGTCTAATGCATAAAAATGAGATGTTTCTCAGAGATCATTCGTGTGAGATCAATCTTAAGAAGTGAGTCATAAGAACCATGGTATAATAATACATGGTAGCATTGACAACTGCTTATTTTCTCTTCAACACGAAAACATAAACTGTCAAAAACAGCTTTTTGTGGAAATACAACAGCAGCTGCTGTGGTTGTTGTTTTTTTTCACTTCAACGTTTTCAACATTGCTTGTGTTTTCAATGGCGGATTGTGAGCGCTCTCTTTTTGAGTATATTTTTTGACAGTATATGATTTCCCAAGCAACTGTCAATGCTACCTTGTATTATTATACCATGATAAGAACATTCTCAGTCTCAGTCTCAAAATTGTATGCATAAAAAGGAGATCAAGCTCATGACAAACAACTCAACATAAGTGAGATAGATCTTAAAGCTTCTGTTGAGCTTTAGTTTATTTAAAGCAAGCTTAAGCAATTAATCGTTAAAATTGCTTCTTAAAATTTCAAAAAAATGTCCGAAAGCTAATCTGGAAGTGAACAAAACTGTAGTTTATCAAATAATGAAAATAATAAGCTGGCATAATTTCTAATTGATGAGTTAAAAGAAACTCAAATTTTACTACAGAAATCTAATCTGCCAGTGCACAAATTAAAAAAAGAAGCACTTGAAAGGTTTCGAATTGTCCTAGAGACTGATGAATTCCTGTGTCCTCACCAATTCCATTTTGAAATCCAGGATCAGCCAAAAATCTTAAATATACTCTCATTTTTTCAGAATTAGTAAGTGCTCCACCAAGCGATTCCAATGTTGGCCCTAGGAAATGCTCTGCTAACCAATCGATGTTTTCTTTATTAAAACGAAATATAAATTTACTGCTAGATTCTTCAAGATGTCTACGCAGCTTATACATTTTTTTAGGACTATAAACGCGAAAGTATTCTGCCATTTCAGTTGCTTGAAATAAACTGTGAGATCACTTGATGGGAGACTCAACATTTACCGAGAAAGTTCTCAGACATGTCAGCTTCATCTCATGATTATGCATACCATTTTGAGAAATTTCTCACAAAGAGCTTTCGTTTTAAGAAGTTTCTCAGGCCTTGAGATCCATCTTAATGAGCGAGATCTTTCTAACGAGTAAATAACTTTTTATGCTTATGACAAAAAGTAAATTCTCAAAATATCGAGTAAAAAGTAATTTCTCACTTTTATGCATGAGACCCATTATTTGTTGTTGTTTTTTTTTTTATGTTGGGAAAAAAATTGTTTTTAATTTCTAATTTTTACCTATCTTAATGACAAAACATTTGAATAAAAACTGTATTCTGCAGTTGGTATAAACCAGACCTTTCAAATGATATAAGTTTCATTCAAATGTGTTGTCTACAAATTGAGAAAAAGAAGGTTCAAGTTTTGTGTTAGGGTATTAATATATAAAATAGGGAAATATTCTTTTGACAACATCTTTTCAAAATCCTAAGGATGAAAATAAACCAAACAACAAAAATTTTCCGCCGATTTCTACTAGAACCTCCCCTAAAAGGTTGAGTCATATTCTTTTAGTTAGCTCAGTTTTTCTCAGTTGTATCACCTCAAGAAAATTTAGCTACCCTAAAAAAAAAAACCATAAAAAATAAAGCCATAACCTGCTTTCGAAGAAAAATCTCATACAAATAGCTCTATTCAAACTAATGAAGGGAAAATTAAAACAAAAGAGAATTAATAAAAAAGTAATAAGAGAAGACCAAACAAAAGAAACATCAGCCCAGCTCAACTGCGCTTTAATGAAAATTCCAATATTTCAATTTTTTATTTGGAATTTCAATTAATTATGAAATATAATAGAACCAAAAAAAGTGTAATTTAGACTTAACTGAGGTATATTCAAATTTGCGTGCTGTATTTGCTGAAGGATTCTGACATCTTTCGATGATAGCACAAAAGGAAGCACCGAATATTTATGCGAATTAATTAGGAAATTTGAGCTGACGGTGGGTTTGAACGTTCAATTGTATCTATTTGAAAGGAAGCAAAGCAGCTGAAAGTTACAGAACGATCTTATTTAAGCTAAAACTGTTGTTATGAACCAATTGTGTTTTAAGAATAACGTGAATTGTGTGGGCAACAGGCGAGTGAGTTATGCGCCATTGCCGGGTTGCAATATTCGACCGAAATATTTGCAGCAATCTTTGAAATAAAATAATTTCCACGCTGATTGCCGCACAAATGAACATTTAATTAAGCCAAAACGGGTAAAAAGGTTCTGGCCTGCCTTCCATCCTGGGACACGCAAAGAAAAAAGGACACTTTAGCAGTAATGCGAGACCACAAACTTGCTTGTGCCGCGTGCCCAAAATTTCATTAAATGTGAAAATTTCGGTGAGGTATAGGTTATAAGTGGGTGGCTGGGTATGTGTGTGATTTTGTTTTTTTGCTTTGCTTTGATGCCAACTGAGATTCATTTTTTTTTGTTTTTGTTTTGTTTTGGTCTTGTGGTTTAGTGTTTGTTGATTGGATAACTTTATTGTTTGCTGGTTTGTTGATTTCCGAAATAACATTTAAAATGCAAATTTTTTGGCAGATTGTCCGCTTTCCTGGAGGGCGCAAGAACTGTGTGAATATGTGTTTGTGTGTGTGTTTCTATTTGTGCGTTTACACTTAAAAAACAATCAAATGTAAGAGTATCTGTTTGTAATGTGGTTTTAATTAAAAAGACATTTGAATTTATTGTCGAGCAGCTGAATTAATTAACAAAATAATTCAAATATTTTTATTCAAATTTTTTTGGTGCTTGGGGAAAATACATTTTTGATTATTTCTTCTTCTAGTTAGATGGTATTTTCTTTTTTTATTGGCATAACGGTTTTTTACTTGTGTTTGCTTTCACTTTTATAATGACTCTTGTTGTTTTTTTTTTTATTAATATAAAAGTTTTAATTTTCTAATATTTTCCTACGTTGACAAATTAATTTTTATATTTTGCTATTTTTACATCAATAGTACGTAGTAAAGTGATGCATAAAGATTTCTATTCAGAATACTTCACTACTGTATAGTTTCTTGATGCAGTATACTTCAGCGTAGCTTGAATAGGGAAGCAAAACCGACAAAACATGCATTGCATACTTTGAAAGCTTTTCGTTACTGTCGAAGCAGTGCTTGAATAAAATAGCAAAGCAAAGAGTGACAATGAAACAAAAGCAATGCAAGCACACCGAATGCACCTTGAATTAGAACCGACAAATTTCAGTTTAAAATAATTTTCAGTTTTCTTAAGGGACACACAAAGCAACAATAAGCATTACCAGATGAATTTTAAAAGTTTCATTCGAAAATTTGACATTTTCTAGCATAAACGTTATCACAAAGATGTGGTGTATGTTCGCTTCTTGTGTTGTTGACGGTTGTCTCAAAATTTTTTTTCAGCAAAAAAATGCAACTAACACGTGAACATTTTTGGGTGATGATTTTTTTACGATGTTCAACATGGATTGACAAGAAAAGAATGCCTCAATCAACTTTGTTCAAGATTTTGGGATGAAGTATCACACCCAGAGACTGTAAAATGTAAGGAATTCAATGAATTCCAGCGTGGTCGTCGTTTTCTCCAAGATTAATTTCGTGAAAGTCTTCCAAGAATGGATGTTGTGGTGAAAAGCATCGATGCTGTACGTGAGCTATTGTAAGCAGACTAGCATGCGACATACCGTGAGATGGAGTTATCCTTGGGCATTAGCATATATTCGATTTAACGTGAGCATTAAGTCGTCAGGAAGATTTGTTCCCGTTGGATACCCCATAATTTGACGGTTGCATAAAAAAAAAGCTCGTGACAATTCTGTGCCAATAAACAATAAAAGTTTAAGTCGAGTTTCAGTGTTTAGATTTCTCAAAAGTTATACTTCAAAGTTTATACTGGCCATATAGGTTCTATGCAAACTTCATTAGTTTTAGTGTCATAACTTCGGTTTGGTTCACGCAAGAAGCTACAGATTTTGTGTGTATGTGACGATATATTCAAGGAATATAGCAATATAAAGAACTCAGTTCTGGCTTAAGTCGACTTAAGCGATTATTGCTTGTGGACACAGAATTGGTGCAAGGAAATGCTGAAAAAATAGAGTGGGGGTGGTTCGAAACATATCTACGATATCATTATCATGGATCTATGCTTATAAGTCCAAGACAAAGCAGCAGTCCACTATTGGGATCTTTCAAAGTGAGCAAAACCAGCCAAAAATTGTCCGTAAAAGGAGCACTGAGTCGATCCATCACATTTTACATGAATATTTGAAAATGAAAAAGCTATCCGCGTGATGAGTGCCGAAATTGCTCACACTCGACCTTAAGCGTAGCCGTTTGACCATTTCAAGTGAGTATATGGCGATGTTTATACGCAATCCGAAGAAGTTTTTGCACCGTTTCGTAACCAAAGACGAAACATGGATACATCACAACACACTTGAAACCAAGGAGGAGTCAAAGTAGTCGACTTCTATGGGTGAACGTGTAGAAGACCAAGGTGGGTCGGTTGGCCAACAAGGTCATGGCGTAAAGTGTCAAGAGTCAAGGGTAAAGCTAACATCGGCGAATACTATTCACAACTGTGGGGCAGATTTGAAATTGGTTTGAAGTAAAAACGACAGCATGTGATGAAGAAAAATGTGCTCTTCCACCATGATAACGCAACGGCGCACAGTAAAAGGACTTCATACAAGTTTTTCCATAAATAGTAAAAATAAACCTAGAGCTTTGAAATTTGGTTCGAATGCTTTTTATAGTTAAAATGAAATCTATATAAGTTTGGATCAAATCCGCCCACAGACACGCACATCTTCCATACGATTTTTTTTTTGCAGAAAATAGTAAAAATAAACATAGAGCTTTCAAATTTGGTATGAATGCTTTGTATACTTAAACATAATATATATTTAAGTTTGGATCAAATCTGCCCACAGACACGCCCACCTTCCATACGAATTTTTTTGCAGAAAATAGTAAAAATAAACATAGAGCTTTCAAATTTGGTATGAATGCTTTGCATACTTAAATGTGAAATATATATACGTTTGGATCAAATCCGCCCGCAGACACGCCCACTTTCTTTTTTTAACAAAAGTTGTAATCTTGAAGTTAGTCTTTACAAAATATTCTCGTATAATGTATTGGAAAAAAGTTTTATTTCCGAATTTGAGCAAAATTTGCCGACAGATTCCTCCACCTTTTATCCTAATCTTCTTTCTTTCCATATTACACTTATTAAACTCTTCGTATACAAGTTTAAATTCTATGGGTTTTAACATTTTTCTTAAGAACATAAGCGGACGGAGTCGGCATAAAATTGAAAAAGCTAGTTTACAATTTTAAAAATATTTTTTATTGCTCATAAAGCTCATTTTGTATAAGTTCTCGAGCTTCTACTGACAGCTCTTTGTATTTTTTGTGTTTCTTTAGTCGCAAATGGCTGACAAGAGTATCAGAAGATATTAAAAGATGGTGAAAAATGTCTCTGGCATTTTTAAGTTACGGTGCGCGTTAATCATAGATTAGGGTAAAAAGTTTATGGCACTTAGTATGTGTATTTGACAAAACTCATTTATTTCGGTTTTAATTGCTTTGACGAATTGGCGTGACTTTTTTTGTAATCTACACTACACTACAATTAACAAATGCAAAAATAGTCGCATATTTGCTCAATAGAAAATGTTAATGCCAAAAGGACACCTGTCAAATTGCTCACAGTCTAAGTCAACGTATAGCGCCATCTATCGGGTTGTGATATTGACCCCAACACAGCGCCATCTATTATTTATCTCGTTACTGCTTCACAAAAAAATGCACGCAAAACGTCTTTAATCACAATGAATTTAACAATCATCAGTAATCTTCCATGCCTCACAACGAATTTACCACCTTTACATTGTTCAAAATCATTAGATCATTCGATAAAATGCAAAATTTTGTCGAAAAAAAATTCACATTTTTTTGCGTTTTTCCCGAATTTTCCGAGTTTTCCACTAAGAATTTCCTATTTTTTCCATTCGAAAAGCTATTCCAAAACAATTGCACACAAAATTCCATACACATAAATCAATTTTCGACTTTTCCAATTTCCCGACTTTTTCGGGAGGGTTTTCCAAAAATGTTCTTTCGTATAATCCTTTTGCTGGTAATTATGAACAACTGTAAAAAATTGAGCTAAATCGGCCTGCTATTTGTTACTTTTAATATAATTTTCATTTTGAAGATACGCTGAATATAATAAAATAAAATATTTTGTAATTGACATTCAACGAGAAAAAATCACATTAAACCCATATGGGGCAAGTTCGGGCAGCAAGAACCATATTTTTCTATAAATATATATATTTCTGGATACTATTTTGAAAAAACCCCAGCAGCGACAGAAAATTATTTGAATTAAAATAATTTTTCTGTACGGCCGCCACCTCTCTGCAGACAATGGCAAACCTCAGAGAGTAATCAAAATGCCATGTAAAGCTTCTTGAGAACATGAACATTCCGTTCATCGCCGTTCGGAGTCGGCGTTAAGCATGTAGGTCCGATTCTCTGTCGATTGTGTACAAACTTAATAACACGCACAACACAATTGATCATAAGAAGCTAGGTCAACGTCTTTTCAAGGGCTGAAATGGCCAGTTATTTATTTTTTTTTTATTTGTTTTGAAAAAACTGGAAATTTACTGCTAAAGTTTTCAAGCTTATTTTTAAAAAATCACAAAAAAATAAATTTATTTTAATAACAACAAAAAACCTTCATTTTATGAAACATCAAATATCATATCTTTATTATTTTTTCATTTCAATTCCATTCTTATAAAAACAAAAAAAGTGGAACACTTACAACTGCAGGTAGTAAAAACAAGTGATATTCTCAAATTTTTGTCATTAAAAAAAGTTGAAATTTCGAGCCATTTTCTGACCAAACCTTAAAAGATTTCTGAGTGATTTTTTGGGTGTTTGTTATCTGAAGTATAAACTGTCGATTAGGAAAAAAAATTTTTACAATTTCAAAACTTATACGTTTTTCTATTTATGGTCACGACTCTCCCACTGTACGGCGCACACGTCTGTAGTCGCCATAGAAAAAATAACCCCAAAATTATATCTAAGTATTTATTATAGAAACAGGTTTTCTCACCGCTCTGAATATCTCTAAACTATAACTTACTCTGAGCATAAGCAGTAAAGTATTATTGGAATCATAAGTTAATAACACGCACAACACAATTTGATCATAAGAAACTCGGTCAAAGTCCTTTCAAGGTTTGAAATGACCAATTTATTATATATTTATTTTATATAAGCGCAGCAAAGTATGTATGTACAGTGTTGTGCATATCAATAGCAACCAAAATTACAACAACGAACTCTTTAATTTTTTTACATATGATTACTACTTCCACCAAAATCCCAATACTTTGTTTTACTTAATAATGTGTCGTGCTCAATATAACAACAACAAAAATGGGGAAAAATGTAACGGTATTTCAATAATGAGAGTGGTATATAAAATGAGCACTTTTCGACTGTGCATAACAAAACCAACTTTCATGATCGTTATTTGTTTTCTCTCACCAACTGTAAATTACTGTTATATTTTGTGTTTTTTGCATATTTGATTCTGATTAAAGCAAATTAGTGTTAGTTGCAATTAGACATTTGTGTCAAGAAGTTTTAAATATTATCAATGCGCCATGGCTCACGATACATATCCAGACAGCTTCAAACAAAAAATAATTGATGAGTATATAAAAATGGATTATCACAAATTTCTTTGGAAAAGAAGTACGGGATAAATAAACATCATTTCACGTCTAATAAAAAAGTTTCAAACCACAAAAACTGTCAAAACCTTTCACTTAGGAGGCCCAAAACGGATAACTTCTAAAAGAATGGACCGAAAAATAATCTCAACGATTAAAAAAGATCCATTTAAAGATCCTCGCAATCCATCGAAAAACAGTTAAATTTATATCTGAACTCGAGTATCATTCGCCGACGTGCCTTGGAAGCTGGCTTGAGAAGCTATAGGCCCGCGAAAAAGCCATTACTGAAAAAGAGGTATCGAAAAAAGGTTTGTTATTTGGACATAATCGTTTTTGGCCAATATCTCGAAATTTTTTAATTATTTTAGATTAAATTTCGTAAGAACTCACATATATTGGCCTATCGAAGAATGGAAGAGAGTTATTTTTAGTGACGAATCTAAATTTTACCTCTTCACAAGTGATGGTGGTATGACAACGGTTCGTCGCCGAAAGGTTGAACGACTTAAACCGCAAAACTGCCAGCCCACAGTAAAGCACGGAGGAGGTTCGGCAATGATATGGGCCTGCTTTTCCGGCTTTGGACAAGGTTCTGTATATGAAATTAAAGGAATAATGGACCGGTTCATTTACAAAGATTTTTTAGAGTCAATCATGTTGCCCTTTGCACAGCGATAAATGCCATCAAGGTGGGTATTCCAACATGATAATGACCCTAAACATACCGTAAAGGTTGTTAAGGAATGGATTGCACCTAATGAGATTCAGGTATTGGACTGTCTCCTTCCCAATCTCCTGACCTGAATCCAATTGAAAATCTTTTTGGCATCCTCAAGCAACGAGTTAGAGGTATTCGTTTTTCAAACAAAGCTGCGCTGGTTGAAACACTCAAGGAGCAGTGGCAAAGCATTCCGAAAAATTTTATTGAAAATATAAAAGCTTCCATGCCCCAAAGATGTGCTGCCGTAATAAAAAACAAAGGATATTTTACGAAATATTAACTAAAAACCTTTCTTTTCATTACTATGTTTTTAGTTGCTTTAGTTATGCACAACTCATATTATACATACTACTTTGTATAATATTTTAAGAAAACTATTGAAAAAACAGAAATAATATAAATCCTTTTGTTAAATTTCAACTATTTGTGTATTAATCAGCATAAAAATATAATTAATTCAAACTATTATAACAAAAATATAAAAGTTCTGGGAGATAATTGCCAATGGCTTTTTTGATTGCTATTGCTATGCACAACACTGTATATGTATTTGTTTGTTTATTTAGTTGTGTTGTGCTTGCTAAGAACAAAGAGAGAATAGAGTAGAGAGCAACATGGAGTTTATTAAAGCTCTCGCAGCACAAACGTATGAAAAGCTAACCCAGCTAGCATTTTCAATCGTAGACGACTCTTCCGCGATAGGATCGGGCGATTAAATAAATCGTCGACAATGTCCTATTCCGATCGCGCAAGTTCAGTACAACAAGAGAAACTGTGTCAAGCCGGCGACTCTTCCATTTGAGTTGTCCACGATGCGCAGTAAAGAATCGTGTAAGGCGCTTTTATTCCTACTTCGATCCTTCAATCAATCGCCTAAATAAGTCGTCTACGATGTCACATAAATAACATTTTCAAGAGTCTGATGCGATTTTTGGCAACTAGCACTCTTTAAATGCTTGCCAAGATGCGTGAACGACGATTCACTCGTCCAAAAATCGTCACATTGACTCGCAATAGCATCATTTGGAAGAGCAAAATAAAATTCTACTTAACAATCGTCTGGACGATTAGAAAAAGAAACGCGAAATGATCGCTCTCGTCATACAATCTTCCAAATGCTGGCTGGGAACGATCAAGCAATACATGGCATTGTGGATGATTTTTTTAAAAACTTAACTCTTTAATTATAGATACTTGTTATTAAAATTTCGTAAAGAAAATACCTCTACATTCTTTTGGGGCACAAATGTGGTATTTTACAACTTATTTCATAAAAATCGGACCAGTACTTTTGGAGCTTAGTGGCAACAAAAAATGTTCACTTTATTTTTATATAATAGTATAGAAGATATGTAAATATAGATACTGAATTCATTGAGTATATTCATTTGGAGCAGATAAGAGGGCCCTTAAACTGATCCTAGACCGGTGAAGTCATAACTCAGCCTTTGAGAAATGCCCCGTGTATAGGCATCAATATTTTTTTGTCTATATAAAACTACCGCAGAAACTACATCAAACCCAGGTATCAAAATCTTGTGGAAAGTAGGGCAGCTTTCGGCATACTTAACCGAGGAAACTTTCACTTTTACGAAAAAAGCTTCAAATAAAATAAAGAAAATTGAAAGAGAAATAACGAAACCAAAACAAAAACCGACTAAAACTAATTGTTGTCATTTTTCTTGCATGCTTTAGTCAGCGTTTAAATGTATATGTATGCGTGTGTATATTTGTGTCTGTGTGTTTATATATGTGTCTGTGTGCTTGTAGTGTGTGTGTAAACTTTGCTGCTGCGAGACATATCAAATCTTCATGGCTTGGCAGCAAAAAGTTTTTCTTAAACTCAAACTTTGAACAAAAACAAGCCATAAAGATAAAGAAAATTTATGTGAGACCGCACTGAAAATTAGGTTAACGATGCTGACTCGATGGCGTGTCCTTCACCGCGTCCATTTTGTTGAATTCTGCCACAACGACAGCTAGTGCTTTGGCTTAGCCTGAGCAGAAAGACACCGACGCCACTGCCTTGGGATGATGGCACGAGTAGGTCGTTCTGCTGCCCATGCCCAACCATTCTTGGCAATTGGTTGCATGGTTGCTTTAAACCAAAGTCGTTGTTTGCTTACAGATGCCTATCTTAACTGTCAACTGTCAAATGGTGTTTGTGTTAAGTATTGTTGTTGTTGTTGTGTATTTAAAGTTATTGCCAGCATGTCCTGCTGTCGTCATGAGCACTCGTTTTCAGTTATTTCTGCTCGGTTGTCTTTCCCTCTTGTCCCTTAGGTCTGTGTAGCGTTTTAAAGTTGGTTTAGAGCACATTTTTTTTTTTTCGATTTATTTAAAGGATCCTCTAGTGCCGCTTTTGGTGCCTTTTTATATTTGCTAGCTCTTCTTTGTTTTGCTCATTTCCTCTTTGTGGCAAGCATCGAATGAATGCAAAGTCTTAACATCCGTTTATTTACATTTTGTCTGCCGCTATTTGTTTGTTTCTTCCGCTCGTCGCTTTGGTTGCACTAATGCCGGCCCTTGTTTGCCATTAAAAATGGCTTCCATTTCAACGGTTTCGTTTGTAAGCTTTTACGAGTAAACAAACAGTCAAACGAATGAAAAACTGAAGCCGCCTTCGCCGCCGTTGCCGCCGCATTTAAGAAATAGTTGAAAATTATTTTTCGTTATTCACTTTGAGTTGGTTTTCCCGTTTTAAGCTTCTTTGAAATGTGGACGCTTTAAAGAAGCCTTTTTTTTTGTGCGTGTGGTTTCCTGCTGAGCTTCCGCCACGGTAAATAGCGCCAATAATAGGCATTTTATTGGCATGGAAAATAATCCCCTTCAATTATGCCATGAATTTATTTTCACATTTTATTGTTCAGATGGTGGGGCTGAAAATATTTTTGCGGTTGTTGTGATATTTTTTTTATTGTTCAGTTATAACAAAGAAAAACGGAAACAAGCGACTTTTTTGTGGTATTAAAGATGGCTATATTGGCCAGAGGCGCTGGTTTACAAAAATAGTATCAGTAACAGCGACGAAATTTATTTAATTTTATACAGTTTTATTGAAAACAAAAAATACAAGTGTTCTTTATGATTTCAAAAGTTAGTATTAAGAAAATTTAAACATTTCTGCCAAACGACAGTTATATTGGGTCTAATGCATAAAAATGAGATGTTTCTCAGAGATCATTCGTGTGAGATCAATCTCAAGAAGTGAGTCATAAGACCATTCTCAGTCTCAGTCTCGAAATTGTATGCATAAAAAGGAGATCAAGCTCATGACAAACAACTCAACATAAGTGAGATCGATCTTAAAGCTTCAGTTGAGCTTTAGTTTATTTAAAGCAAGCTAAAGCAATTAATCGTTACAATTGCTTCTAAAAATTTCAAAAAAATGTCCGAAAGCTAATCTGGAAGTGAACAAAACTGTAGTTTATCAAATAATAAAAATGATAAGCTAGCATAATTTCTAATTGATGAGTTAAAAGAAACTCAAATTTTACTACAGAAATCTAATCTGCCAGTGCACAAATTAAAAAAAGAAGCACTTGAAAGGTTTCGAATTGTCCTAGAGACTGATGAATTTCTATGTCCTCACCAGTTCCATTTTGAAATCCAGGACCAGGATCTTAAATATACTCTCATTTTTTCAGAATTAGTAAGAGCTCCACCAAGCGATTCCAATGTTGGCCCTAGGAAATGCTCTGCAAACCAATCGATGTTTTCTTTATTAAAACGAAATATAAATTTACTGCTAGATTCTTCAAGATGTCTACGCAGCTTATAAATTTTTTTAGGACTATAAACGCGAAAGTATTCTGCCATTTCAGTTGCTTGAAATAAACTGTGAGATCACTTGATAGGAGACTCAACATTTACCGAGAAAGTTCTCAGACATGTCAGCTTCATCTCATGACTATGCATACCATTTTGAGAAATTTCTCACAAAGAGCTTTCGTTTTAAGAAGTTTCTCAGGCCTTAAGATCCATCTCAATGAGCGAGATCTTTCTAACGAGTAAATAACTTTTTATGCTTACGATAACGAGTAAATTCTCAAAATATCGAGTAAAAAGTAATTTCTCACTTTTATGCATGAGACCCAATTTTTTAAACGGACACCTGAAATTATGCAAAAAGTACATGCTTTTGTTGCAGAAGAGCGCAATTCTTCAGGGAGAATGATGGAAGATACCTTAAACATCATTGAAGAGACTATTCGAATAATTCTTCACGAGGATTTTGTCAAATAAAAGTCTGTGCAGATTTTGTTCCTTTCTCAATTAAATTTCTCATCCGCCGTATTCACCTGATTTGGTACCGTGCGTCTACTCTTTGTTCCCGAAATTGAAAATGAAGTTGAAAATATGCTTTTTTAACGACATTCCGACCATTCAATCAACACGGACACTAGAGCCGATCCCGCAAAATGAGCTAGAGCAGGCATTTGAATCACTATTGAACCGCTTTAACAACTGTATTGAATTGGGAGTGGCATTTTGCATCATCTTGTTGAACCCACATGTCAATCAATTCAATGTCCAATTCTTCCATTTTGGGCAAAAAAAAGTCATCGCTTCACTGAGTGTAACTTTGCGATTTTGATTATTTTTAAAAAATAACAGTCCAATGATGCCAATGGGCCACAAACGGCACCAAACAGTGCATTTTTCAGGGTGCATTGGCAGCTTTTGAACTGCCTCTGAATGCTCTTCAGACCAAATTCGGCAATTCTGTTTGTTGACATACCCATTGACCCAAAAATAAGCTTCGTCACTCAAGACAATTTTTCAATAAAAAAGTGGATTTTCATCAAACTTTTCTAAGGCCCATTCACCAAACAAACGACATTGTGGTAAGTCAACCGGCTTCAGTTCTTGCACCAGCTGTATTTTGTATGGTTTCATACCGAGATCCTTACGTAAAATCTTCCAGGTGGTCGAATAACACAAGCCCAATTGTTGAGAACGGCGACGAATTGACATATCGCGATCTTCATTGACACTGCCCGACTTAGCAGCAATATTCTCCTCGGTACGCACTCTCCACTTACGAGTTAATGAATTGATGTCCAATAAAGTGAAACTGGTGGTGAAAATTTGGTCACAATACCTTGAACCGCCTGTTTGGTTGGTCGATTATGACGACCATAAAAAAGACGTAATTTCCGAAAAATATTTCTCACAGAACGCGAATTTTGTTAATAAACTTCAAGCGCTGATTTGTAAGCGCTGTTTGTTTGTTAGTCTATTCATGTTAAAATGACAAACCTTACTGAGCATTTCAACATGTTACGAATCACGCGTGAGGTGTACAAAAATGTACACAGTAAAAACAAATAGCAAAAAAATCACACTTTGTATAAGATGAGTAACGACGACAACAATACCGTCAATAGAGATTGAGATGAAACCCCAATTGGGAACAACAGCATTGAAGTTCCGCTGCCTGCCCATAGTGAAGTCTTGAAACCTGTAGCTCGGCTTAAAAACAACAAAGCCGTAGGAGCCGATGGAGAATGGAGTCAAAGCTCTCATGAGCATTCATGAGCTCCTATGCTGAATATGGTCGGAAGACTGCATTCCAACCGATTGGAACCTCAGTGTGCTCTGCCCAATCCACAAAAAAGGAGATCCCACAATTATTGGCAACTACCGTGGGATAAGCCTTCTTAACATCGCATATAAGGTACTGTCGAGCGTATTATGTGAAAAACTGAAGCCCATCGTAAACCAGCTGATTGGACCTTATCAGTGTGGCTTCAGACCTGGCAAATCTATCATAGACCACATATTTACGCTACGACCAATCTTGGAGAAGACCCTAGAAAAACAAATCGACACACACCATCTTTTTGTCGATTTTAAAGCCGCCTTCGACAGTCCAATAAGGAATCATCTATACTCCACTATGTCTGAATTTGGTATTCCTGTAAAACTCATCCATCTTTGCAGAATGACATTGAGCAACACCAACAGCACAGTTAAAATTGGGCAGGATCTCATTCCTCTATTCGATACCAAATGAGGTTTCTGACAAGGTGATTCCTTATAGAGCGACTTTTTCAACCTAATGATGGAGAAGATCATTCGAGCTGCTGATTTGACCCGTAGTGGCACGATATTATACAAAAGTATTATGCCGCTGGTGTATGCTAATTGACCATAATACGTGCGAAGTCAGTGCAGCATTCTCCAGATTAGCGAAAGAGTCTAGTCGAATGGGTGAACATAGATAAGCCGAAATATCTAGTGTCAACAAATAAACAGTCCCAGCTTCTTGGAAACTACGTCAATGTTGACATTTCCTTAGAGGTTTTTAAGGATTTTGTCTTCTGGGATCAAGCATAAGCTATTTCAACGATGTCAGTATTGAGATAAAACGAAGGTTAACTCTTGCCAACAGGTGCTACTTTGGGCTGAGTAGGCAATTGAGAAACAGAACCCTCTTTCGCCGAACAAAACTCACGCTCTATAAGTCACTTATCATACCCTTCCAGCACAAACCTGGACGTTGAGCAGTTCTGATGAAAAGACTTTAGGAGCCATCGAAAGAAAGATCCTTCGTAAAATCTTTGGTCCAATCTACGTCAATGGCGAGTATCGAATTCGATGGAACCACGAGCTGTATGAGCTGTACGCTGACATAGTCAAGTGCATTAAAATCGAGCGGCTCCGCTGGCTAGGTCATGTTGAGCGAATGGAAAACGACACTCCAGCGAAAAAAATATCCGATTCGGTGCCCGGTGATGGTCAACGTAGAAGAGGTCACCCACATCTTCGTTGGAAGGATCAGGTGTTGGATAACCTGACCACGCTTGGTGTTTCTAACTGGCGCCAGTAAGCGCAAAACAGAAATGGCTGGCGCAATTTCTTATACGAGGCTAAAACCGACCAACGGTTGTAAGCGCCATATAAATAAGTATGTATATAAGATGAGCCCGAAACAAAAAAGCAGTCGACTGTATGGGTCCTCCATAACGAGCTATATCCAAAAAAAGTTGTTCGCGGAAGAAGCTCATCGAACCAAATTGTTGCTTGTTTCTTCGGCTTTACCGGTCATGTGTCGGCATCGGCGTTAGAGCAATGTAGGATGCTCAATTCTGAACGGTAAACAACTATTTATTTGCCACAAATCATTGGAGAAATTCGGAAAATGTCAAAGAAGCGACAAATTATTCTACGTCAATGCTGATTTGGCACCCAATGATTCTTTTATGTTCCCGAAAATAAATAAAAAAATATATGTGATCATTTGCATTCAAAACGTTTCTGTTGGAGATACCTTAATTGGAACGGATAAAGTGGTTCAAATTACAAACTCGATATAAACGCATGTATTTTAAGCCACTAGCACCAATATCGTTGAAAACTGATACCAAAGATTTTGGGTTTGAGGCTTTATATGGGTAAATGCTGAGAATGTGCGAAAAACTCTATTAACTGAACCATATTGTTATTGCATGTTGAAAAAATTCCTGGTATAGGATATTATGATAAAGTCATGGTAAAATTTTCTTTTTTATTCACAATCGCATAACGTACCAAGCATCCATTCTTGTAAAAAAATAAAACTTGTATGTCCTCTTTGAAATCTGAAGTAAGTAATTCCATATAGATAGATTTGTTCTTTAGATAGATTTGAGAAAAAAATTTAGGGGCTTAGAAGCATTCACGTTCCCCTCATGAAGAAAACTTAACTAAAATTAACCAACAAAGCAATTTATTTAAGAAACTCTATTAGTTTCAATCCGATTATTGCTTCAATTTCTTTTAATAACATCACTCAAACACGCATCTTTAATCCGCCCCATAAAACAAATGATACCGTTTATCAACCAGTGAACTTATTCCTCATGCATGTCATATAGAAATTATAATTAAACAGCTAAATAAATCTTTTCTTGACTTGACGCTAATAGCTTAATAATAACCAGTGAGTGCTTCAAGCAAAAAAAAAAAAGAAAAAGAAAAAAATTATAGAAATTCAATTAGCATGCCATCCCACCGTATACGACCCCATCCCTCCTAAGGGAATATAAGGATTTTCCCCCAACACACAGTGTTTACTTTTTGAACAGAATACAACTGATGGAAAACTTTTACTTTTCAACAAATCTGAAAGAGAGCCACTCACTCATGGGGGGAATAAAGAACGCAAAATAAATAAAACTCTGTTAAAAGTAAATTAATAGCAGTATTCAAGCCTTTAAGTGCCACACCCACAAAAACACACTTTGCCACCACACCAAGAACAACAAAACCATTACCAACAAACAAACATACACACAAGCTTCATTATAATTAAAACATAAATCCATTAGTTGGTGGGGAGCAGCAGTATTTTTTCCCCCCTAAACATAAATCAATTGAATTTTGTACTCATCTAAGAGTCAAATTCAAATTCTGAATTTGGGTTCCACCCAAGGCATAAAACAAATCAACTCACCCCCACACACACTGACAGTGATGCCACTCCTGGTGTTGGTGCAGCAGCCAACATTTCAACATTCCAACATTTCAATTTTATTCAACAAAACTCCGCCACCCAGTAGGAAATGTCATTTCATGCTTTCTGCTGTAGCAGCTATCCGGCACCCCTGCATTGCATTAATATTTGAATACTTTTGCTGCGCACATAAAGCACACACATACACAACCACCACCCAACACTCTCACATGAGTTGTGAGCTTGTGAGTGGGAAAATAGGTGGTGCAGCGCTTTTTTTCTGGCACCCACACGGATTTGTTTGTCGGCAGCTTAAGTCAAAAGCTGTATTTTAAGCCGTAAACGTATCGCAAACGGTTGATGTACAAAATTGCATAAATTATTAATTTAATTTGGTAAAGCATGGCTGTCCATGCAGACAGCCGCACAGCAACAAGAACAAAACCACTCGAACAGTTTTGGGTAAAACGTTTGCTACTATTTTGTGTGTGTCTGTCTATTGTGGGGTCTAAATAGCTGGGTGTGCTATTTTGCAGTCATTCGGGAATTGCAATTTGCAACAAAATACAAATACAATTGCAAATCAGAAATTCGACCACTCATCAAAATGGCGCAACAAATTTTTATCATAAGTATTTCTTAAGTTAATCGATAATGTGTTGATATTAGTGAAATATAAAAAATTTTTATCGTATAAAAATCAAATTTTGGACTTAAGCCAGATTGTTTCAGCAACTTGATTGAACGATTTATCAAAATATCAGGTTATGTTAAGCAAAAGAAAAGCACTATGATTGATTGTGTTTTTTGTGATTCATAACGAAGGGATATGTTGTGGCAAGCTTTACTTATCAAGAAAATAGGGAGAATGAAAAGCATTCATGGAGTACATAAAAATTGTATTGTTTCTTGTTCCAAAGCCTCCAATGATTGGCTTGATTTATATTTATATCAAGCTTCTACTGAAGATTGCGAGTGAGCTTTAAGGGATTTGAATTAACGGTTGTTAAATTAATTTGTTGATATACAATTTAATTTATATTGCATTTTTAAAATTTTGTTTAAATATTCAAAGGGTTTGATGAAGTATTAACCCATTGCTGCCTGCACATAGTTCTCGCCAGCCGATTTTGTCCAAAAATAAAGCTACACGTCTTACATCGAGCAAGTAGAGACAATTTCAACGACTTCTATTCGTGTTCAGAAAGAGGCAAAACCATCGACCTTTCAGGGCTTTCAAAAACGATACTCCGAGGGTAGTGATGAATTTCCGCAACCAAAGTGGCGCAGCAAATATTACTCATTCAATGAACAGCCAGTTAATTTTTCCGCGGATAAAATAGCCAGCATATACGCAAAGTTTCGGTGAGATGTTGTTGAGAGCTGGCTCCCACCAATAGAACGAAAGGTCGTACGATCAAATAGGTCATTCAGCACAACGACACCAAGTCAAAAATGGCTTCGAGAAGACGGCATTGGACACAAGCCAGAACGAGGTAATAAATACCGTCGTTACAAGCAGGGCTGTGGAGTCGGAATAGAAGTCAAGGAGTCGGAGTCGGAGTCGGAAAGGATTTTTGGGTGAAGGAGTCGGAGTCGGAGTCTTAAAATATGCACCGACTCCGACTCCGATAAAAGAAATCAATACATATTATAACAAATATCGCCATAGCACAAAATCTTATAGAAAAATTATTAATTTTTAACATTAATTTGTAAAGAGATCTATATAACATAGACGAACAACTAATCGTAAAACTAGTTGATAAAATGGTTGCTGGTTGTTAATAATTAGTCGTCTGTTGGTACTTGAGGTGTCATATCTAGTTTTTCAAGCAGTTTATCAATCAGTTGTCAAATATCAAGAAGTTTTGATTTTTTGCGGTTTGACATCAAACAGTTGTTGATCTAGTTGATAAGTTTGTAGCAAGTTTGGTTTTTGAAAATTGAAAAAAAAAAAATTTGCTTAAGTGAATCAAATATTTATTTTGAGCGATATATCAATACCTGTCATTTACTTTTTAAATATTATTTCATGTAAATGTTGCCCGCGGCTACGTCTGAGGTGGTCCATGCATAAGCTCCAATTTATGGCATACTTTTGCCAGCATTTTGGCCAGTATCTCACCAACGGCATCTGTAATGTTTTCTTCCAGGGCTGCAATTGTGACTGGCTTGTCCCTGTATATGAAAGACTTCACTTAATATAAAAAAAATAGTCTAGTGGGGTCAAATTTCATGATCGTGGCAGCCATTGGACTGCTCCAAAACGTGAGATTAATTGCTCACCAAACTCGCCTCTTAATAGGTCCATGGTATCGCGTACCATGTGACATGTGGCACCGTCCAATTTTTCCATTTTGATTGTAACGTTGTGATTTTCATTATTTTTAAAAAAGAACGTTCCAATGATGCCACCGGCCAGCAAACCGCACCAAACAGTTCATTTTTCAGGGTGCATTGTCAGCTCTTGAACTGCCTCTGGCTGCTCTTCAGACCAAATTCGGCAATTCTGTTTGTTGACGTACACATTGAGCCAAGAATGAGCTTCGGGACTTAAGACAATTTTTCGATAAAAAAGTAGATCTTCATCCAACTGTCTAAGGCCTATTCACTAAACAAACGAAGTTAGGGTAAGTCACCCGGATTCATTTCTTGCACACTTGTATTTTGTACGGTTTCATACCGATGTCCTTGCGTAAAATGTTCCAGGTGGTTAAATAACACAAGCCCAATTGTTGAGAATAGCGACGTTTGACATATCGCGATCTTCATTGACACTGCCCGTTACAGCAGTAATATTCTCCTCGGTACGCACTCTCCGCATAGGGGTTGGTGGGTTAATGTCCAATAAAGTGAAACTGGTGTGAAATTTGGTCACAATACCTTGAATAGTAAATATGTTCGGTGGGTCGATTATGACAACCATAAAACGGACGTAATTTGGGAAAAACATTTCTCATAAATCACCCTTTATTTTATTTTAAATTTAATTGAATTTGAATTACTTTACTCATATTTTTAACTTCCTTATTAAAAAGATACATCATACAAATTATATGCATGAAAAAAAAAATTAAATATTTTTAATTTTATGGTCGGAGTCGGAGTCGGAGTTGGAGTCGGAGTCGGTGCTTCAATATTTGGCGGAGTCGGAGTCGGAGTCGGAGTCGTGATTTTTTTAACCGACTCCGCAGCCCTGGTTACAAGCACTGTCAAGGCAAAATCTACTTTGCTTGTATAAAGTGCGATGTATGCCTGCATCCAAGAACCTGTTTTTTAGATATCATTATGGCGAAGCTCCATCAAAGAAGACAGCACACCAATGTTAAAATTGTTAATCATACTTAAATAAAATGTTTATTTTACAACTTTAATAACTAATCAATAAAAAACTACACTTATTTGCACCAGAATGCAATGCTCACATAAAAGGCTCACAATTGCCTGTCATTTTAGTACACCTACTGTCGGAGGGGTGAAATTTCACCCCCTTCAGGTAAATCATTAATAATACACAGGTGAATACACCTGAATACAAATTGCGCAATAAACTACATGATCCGGAGAAAACTACTGAAAATTCTTACATCTTTTATTTTCTTAGAATTTTTATATGTTGGAGAATTAAAACAAAAAAAAAATTAATGAGTTTTTATCATGAATAACAGCAACTAAATACGGAAATTCGACAATATGGTTCTAGAAGGAATTTAAACCCCATTCATTCTCTCTCATTCCACAAAATTTCAAACAAAAAGCTAGAAACATTTAGTCAAGAACGCCAAAAGAAAAAATACCAATGACGGGTTGAAATTTCTCCCCATCAGGCTGAAATGGGTTAAACATTGGAGAAATATTCAAAATTCTAAAATAGCAACCTAATTAAACACCCCCAGTTGGAAAAAATGGAAAAATAAAAAAAAACTCGCTTACATTTTTGAGGCTTGAACTCACAACCTCACGGTTATAAGGAAAACGACGCACGCGCTGAGCTACAAAGCTAACGTGATAATATTTTCTAAATAGCAATAAATGAAAAAAACTCAAATTTTCAAAAATGTATCACTGATGGTGAAAAAAAAAGTATAAAAAAGTAGTTTTGATAGACATTGATAGATTAATTTCGTGATAGAAGAATCTTTTAACTGGGTGCTACGGACAGGCCTCGAAGGCTAGGAACATAAAACAAATCAGGTTGCATTGCAAGTGTGCGTGGATTGGTGGGTTCACCAAACGGTAGAGTAGGTGGTAGTGTTTATCCGCATTTTAATTAGTACCTTCTCGTTTCTTGTTGGGTCGGCTAGTTTTGCTCGTTGCACTTTGGTCTTCCCCTTATTAGGTCCCTCAATCGAGCCTAGTTCCTTAAATAGTTTTAATCAGTGTGAGTGTTCAAGTCATCTCCTTTAACCCTTATCTAGAGAACGCCATAAGAAATTTTTTGTTTGTTTTTTTGTCTTGGAAAAATAAATGTTTATGTTTTTGAAGTTTTAGTTTTGGTTTTGCCAAACTGTCCCACTGTCCTCTGGTTTGATGAGACTTTTAATCAAAGTTATGAGGTGGGTTCAACAAGCCCACCTGTTGTGATTGCAACTGCTTCCCTATAATCTTGTAATATAAAACCCATACCTGTCTTGACTGAGCAGGTGGCAACCCTGCGTCGCACAATGTTTCCAAATGGAAAAAAGATGGCCAAAATCCAAGGAGTTGTTTAATCTATATCAAAATGTTGATATATAGATTTTTGGGGTCAAACTGATCACGAATCTGAAGTCAAAAATTCGAAATATAAAATGTCGGCTTAAAAATGGCGGCCATGAACATGCTAACTTTAATAGTAATTATATTATGCATTTCAAATTTTGTACCCCGAAAGTTTTTGGGGTCGCTGATCTCGAATCTGAAGTCAAAAATTCATAATATAAAATGATGGCTTAAAAATGATGGCCATGGACAACTAACTTTAATAGTAACTATATTATGCATTCAAAATTTTGTACCCCGAAAGTTTTTGGGGTCGCTGATCCCGAATCTGAAGTCAAAAATTCAAAATGCAACCAACACCTTCCTAAAGGGGAAAAAAAGAAAAGAAAAATACTTTCGTTTTTTTTTTTTCATTTTAACCGTGTACAATTTCTTAAAAAATGTACATTTTCAATGAATTTTTTTAAAAAATGGGTATTAATTTTTTCTGGTTACTTAAGTTTCGATTCATTTTTGAATTCAAACATTTTTGACTTAAAATATTACTTTTTTTTTTGTTAACTTTTAGGAGTCAAAAATTAATAAAAAATTAAAAAAAGAAATTGACAACGCATTTTTTTTATTTATCTATATTAGATAGGTATTTGAAGCTGGAAAAAAATTTCCGCTACAAAAAATGTTACCCGAAGTGCATAGAACCGATACATAATCTATGATTTGATTTCTGAATTTGGAAAAAAGGTTTTCAGTTCTAGATTTGAATACAAACGTGAGTGTGCCTTAAGGCATTGTTATGAAGTAGAAGGTTAGGGGGACATATAGGTTACAGATTTTTAAAAAAAAATTTTTTTTCGGGAATTTTTTTCATAGAAGGAAAAAGATATCGTTTTCAAATTTTACACATATATTTACTAACATTTAATGAATACAATTCAATACAATTTTTTCAGAATTTTTGAAGAGGTTTTTGATGTTATTTGATGTTTTTTAAAAAAATGCCGAAAAATTGACGGTGTGTAGGATATCACCAGTCTGGAACATCTGAGGAAAAAATAAAAAAAAAATGAATCCTTGTTTAAGTGGCCACCGCCTGAACTAGGATAATTTTTATCCGCCGAAGAAAAACAAAATGGCGACCGATTTTGTAACCTCGAAAATCGATTTTTTTTTCAAATGGCCGCCATTTTGTTTTTGTCAACGAAGTTAAACGGTTGAAGCTTTCTTGTTGCATTAATTTAAAATTGTAGTAAATGGTTATTTTTCGTGTTTTTATTGATATTAAACTAATTTAAAATTGTTTCCAGCCAACCATCATTGAAAATTAAACGCAATAACTATTAACCGCAAGCAGGGAGCACAACTAAACAACAACAAAAGTACAGCAGTAAGTACACAGCTGATTCTGACAATATCGCCAGTAATGACAAAAGAGAGCACAATCAGCGCTGCGAATACCTCTATTATTATACCATGCTTCTATGTACACATGTGTGTCGACAAATTATTAATTGTCTATTTGTTCTGGCTTTCTGATCTGACCCAGTTGGAACATGAATCCTCAAAGGCGAAGTCTTCGAAGGCGTTTTGAAGACCAAGTACACATACTCACAGCGAACGCTGACGCTCTACAAGACAAGTCATTTTACTGTCAGCATGTATAAGACATTGAATGTTCTCTTATAAAAAATTTGTTTCTCGTCACTATAATGATCAATGCGGACGATCTGCAAGATTCGTACGTATATTTTCATCACATGTTATTATTCAAATTCAAATTCAAATTATTTGTGTAATTAGGAATCGTATTGATATATTCATTAATATATGTTATAATAATATGTAATAATAAAACACATATTAAAAATATGAAAAAAACTACACCCGCTGTACATTTTTATGAGACATGCAACCTTTCTGTGTAAAAATTTCTCTAAAAAAACAGCTTTGTAGGACATGTCTTGACGGCGTCGTTGAAAACATTTCAACAACATTTCTTGCAAGACCAAGTGAAATTTTGTTTGAAAATGTCTTCGAAGACTGAAATGGAAATGGATCGATCAGTCTTGCAAGAAACTGACATGTCTCGAAGATGTCTTCGAAGACGGATCAATCCATTTCCTTGAGAGGAAAATAAGTATGAGTGAGTTTAGTATAATTTTGTGTTTTGCCTTTGCTTATTCTTTTTGCTGATTTGTTAACTTTTTCGTGTGAAGTAGTGAATGAGTTGAGTATTATTTTGTGTTATGTTTTATGCTTTTTGCAAAACAATTATAATTTGTTTAAAAAAAATTCAAATAACAAACAATCTGAACTAAAAGTGATGTAAGTACTTAAGTCATTCCACTGAACTCATGGTGTTTATTGGTGTTGTGAGTCATTACGGAACGCAAAATAAAAACGGCGGCCTCGGTAGTCGAGTTGGTAGCGTGCTCGACTGCCACCCCAGAGGTCCCGGGTTCGATTCCCGGCCAGGGCATGGTCCTTCGCTTTAAACCTTTCGCAATTTTCTATCCTCATTTCTAATCAATTGAAATTAAAAATTCATCAATATTTACGACATGGAGTTTGTAGTTGATGGTAGAGAAGTTTGTGGATAAGATTGCCTTATAACTTGAATTGACTGAGGTAAAGGCATAACACTTGCCTCTGATTCAAATTCACATGTTTCTTTGGCTTTCCACCACGCTTAGAACACATCCTACACTTGTTTCACTTGATTGCCCTTTCCTTCCCACTAATCTATCACCCCATTTCGAACCAAGGCAGACTTGACTGAATAGGTATTCCACCTGAAATCCTTGGTTCAAAGCTAAAAAAAAAAAAAAAAAAAAAATAATGGATTCGAGACAAGGAATCCCATATGCAGACTCATTCAGAAGCTGTGGATATCTCAAATACATAAAAGCAATCAAACATCTACTATACTAATGTCCAACAACGTTATCTTAATCATATGGGGGCTCGTAGATATCCCTTCGATGGACTTATTTGGATTCATACGGAGCTAAAGCTGGTTCAAATACCACTGATTAAGATGCTAACTTTTTATACATTCAAAATGAAACAATTGGTCCCTGTGTCTACAAGCTCATGTTGCTCGTTCCTTCTACCTTAACTAACCCAACCAAGGTATATTGATAGCTATAGGCTGTTTTTGAAGCGAAGCTTTTTACGCCTCGTTCTGCGATTTGCTAGAGAGAAATCAGAAAAAACGACACTTTTTTCCGACACCTTTTTTCTTAGAATTGATATTGTTTTTTGCTTGCATCAATTGAACCAGAAAATGTTAAATTAAAAATAATTTCTTGCCCGCTGCAGGAATTGAACCCACAACTCACAGTTCTATCGTTTGTTGGTACTTTCCTCTAACCATTACGCTAAAACCCTTTTTTTATAATTTTGTTGATAAACATTACCTAAAGCTATGTTTCAGCAGATCACTATAATCTATTAATTTAAGAAAGGATTGTGTGTTGACAATTCTTCAAAGGATTGTGTCTTGGCTAGCCAAACAACAAAAGTAGCAAAAAACAAAACTGTTGCTTCTTCTATTCCACACTGTCATCAACAGCGTTCAGTAGTTTGGGTTATTGTTTGGGCATTTTTTTTAATTTTTTTTTTTTATTTTTTTTTTTTTTATTTTTGCATAGTGCGAAGGAAAAATTAACAATTGACCAAAAGTGCGTTGACAAGTGCTTTTCTAAGTGACAGAAAAAAAAATAATGATGATATATAATAAAACTTATTGGTGTGAAGATAAACGTGTGTTTTGTAGTTTACTTTGTTATTTTCAAGTTTTGAATTTAAAAATTATTCGAATCGAAAAAAAGCCATTAAATTATCAAATCTATGAAATTGTGAAAATGCTTCGCTTCTGTCGTGTGTCCAGTGACGCACCTGTGTTTTTTTTTTATTTAAGGGCTTTTAGTACTATACAGTCCAAAAATATAATTTTTTTTTTGCATGAAGCTTAAAAATTTAATATTCCTTTTTATGGAGTTATGACTTTAAGATGTTTTTGCCTTGAAAGTTTTCCATTTGCAACACATGCCAGTGTTTCATCAAATTGATTTCTTTCTATCCATCTGTAGTATTTGATGTGTCAATAAAATTTATGCTAATTATGCAACAAAACCAACAACAAAGTCGAAATTTAGGGAATCACTGAACTGTAAATTATCACATAAAACTTGTCACACACCAACTCAATCTACTTTATGCAATCTAATTAGAAATTAATTTTCTTTTGGCATTAATGCAAAGGAAGGAAAAAACGACATCAGGGCGTTGCGGTGATCGTAAAATTTCTAGTCCCCAAGCCAAAGGGCCACTTTCTATGCATCACAAATAGTGCGTTGCCATAATAAAAAGCACAGGCAACGTTTACCGCATCAAGTCATAAATTTCTAAACAGTTGAACGATATAAACCAACTTGATGCATAATAAAGACAAAAAGGCACGAACTAGCAACAACGAAAATCTACCCAGTAAGAAGCAAAATAAAATGAAAAAGTGTTTGGATTTGAGCAACGAATCGAAAATAAACATAAATTCCAAATTTGAAAATGCGCTCAAAACTGCAAAGCTAAGCAAGTTATTGTGGTGAAATACTTCCTAACTGTCCGAATTTAGGTTGTCGAACGAAAAACGGAACTGACACTTTGCACTGAAGTGTATATTTTTGCACTTGTCATTTTATTTGCGTTGAATATTGTTGATGTTGTTGTATTTTATTGTTGCTGTTGCTATTGGGGGGTGGCTCATAAATTTAGGATTTAACATTGGAGGGCAGCTTTATGTGCCTGAACAGGATGTGTGACGATGTTCTCGAAATGCTAGGATGTAACGTGGTTAGTGGTGGTGATTTGTTCATTGCATGGAGGGTCAACGGATTGTACAATGTGCCCACAGTTTGCAGCACTTGGTTTTTTTATAGCACTCACGTTATTTCTTTTAGCTTGTTCAGGTTGATGATGATGATGATGATGTTGAAGTCCTGCTGTTGATGATGATACGGCTGCCCAAGCGCTAATGCAATTATTCACACTTCGATAACAATGTGGCGACGTGAAGTGCATTTGCATAAAGAATCATCAAAAAGGTGGTTGGTTTTTACAATTTGCACCGCTTTTTTTAGAAAAAAGAATGGCGTATATTTTTATAACAAGCATAACCACTTCACTGCCACGCTGAGCACCCAATAAACACTCCATAAACAGCCACAAAAAGGGCAGCTTTTTGTGCCATTATATATAGAATGTTATGTAGCATATTTTTAGGCATATTAAAAATAACATAAATGCGCTTTTAAAGTGTTTGTTTGGAGCATGAATAAGAGATAAGCGCAAAAGCAACAACACAAACAACAACAGCGTCATTTACACACTCTTCCAATAACGCCTCATTCACTTACTTCGCACACAGCACCCATTGCCGGAAGTTAAAAGTTATTTCAAGCGCGCCTAAAAACCTCTTAGAAAAACAATGCTGCGGCATAAGATATAAAATAAAGAAAAAAAAACTTGAAAAAAAAAACGAAAAATACCTCTGCAATATTTAAACAGCCCGTTGCTGCAGACAGGATATGGCGGTGGAGTTTATCGTCAAATCGATAACATAATTGTTCATGCGATGACATAATAAATTCAATGTATCCCAAACAGCAACCAAATTCTCCATTCTTTACCAGCCACTGCTCGAGAAAGCTGCTGTGGGAGCCTTACTCAATTCATAATGAAATCAAGACGCAATCGCTGCTATTGTTGCTCAGCGTTCTTCACTCAGTCTGGCCCAGTCATAAATATTTACATACCTACCCACTATTACGTATTTGCCTTTAAATTCAACTGTTTTATAGGCACTTCCTTGATATAAAGTGTACCCTTTGACTTTTGCCTTTTATGATTACTTAACATTCAAAAATATTGCCTGTGCTTCGCACTTGAAGAATCAATTTGTGTGCGTTTTTTTTTTTGCAAGCCCTGTAAATCCCCGGCATCTCGTACAAGTTCGTCTGTCTTAACTCATTCCTTATTGTTGTTTATAACCCACGTGTTTGTCATAAATTTCTTCAACACTTCCCTCAAAATAGGAAAAAAAAAACTGCTTCACTTTTCCTCATTGCTGACAAATTTCTGCGCTACGCGGATCGAACCCTTTTTTGATATGCCAAGAAATTGCTTTTTTACTGAAACGTGGATAAAATTGAGAACAAACGATTTATGTGGCATTTATTGAGTTTTGCAAAGGCTCAAAATGGCTACTTCAGTCTTTCCAAGATTAAGGATTAAGATATTGAGTTGCTAGTGAATATAACAAAGATGGAGATTGTAGATGAAGCAGTTTTCTACAGAGAAGTTTTTTGTAGTAATGTCTCGTTGGCATGTTCAGAGAACGTGATGTAAATGGACTTAAAACGGCCATAAGTAAGACTCTTGCACAAATGCATAAGTAAGACGGACAAATACATTAAAAGACCGCCCACAAGACCAACGGACGAAAACCGAGGACCGCAACGAAGGGGACGTGGCGGAAAAAAGGGGGATTCCTTCAGCAAGAATCCCCAAAAAAGGCACTAATGGTGAAGGCTGTACAAGTCAACATTCACCACGCCAAAGCAGCTTCCGCAGTTCTGGTCCAGACAATGCTTCAAGACGGAGCAGACATTGCATTTGTGCAAGAGCCCTGGACCAGCACAAACGGCGATATCCTGGGTCTAAATAATGCAGGTAGGATTATATATTCCAACTCATCTTTTAGACCCAGAACCTGTATTGTTCATAATAATAATATCTCTCTTTTTCCTTTAACAGAGTTCATCAACCAAGACCTCACTGCGGGCCTGATGAAGCTCAATGATCAAAAGGAAGTCATTGTAGCTTCAGCTTACTTTGCGGGAGACTAGCCCATTTGTCCCCCGGACTGCATAGCTGATCTGCTAAGATTTGCTGCCAAACACAAGACAGAAGTTGTCTTGAGCTGTGATGCCAACGCTCATCATACACTGTGGGGTAGCACAGACACAAACCAAAGAGGTGAGTACCTTTTAGACTTCCTTATTTGTAATAACTTGTATGTATGCAACGTTGGAAATGAACCAACGTTTATTACCGCAAATAGAAGAGAGGTTCTAGACCAAACTCTTACCACATCAGCTCATGATGATATAGCTAATAGCTGACTGGTATGTTTCAAAAGAACCTTCGTGTTCGGATCACAGACACATTAGGTTTGAAATAAAGTCAGCCATTATACAAAACATCTTTTATCGCAAAAAACAAGACACTGACTGGAATTCCTATAAAGAGCAGCTTGGTCAGCTCATCCCCGATAAACTTCCCCTCAGAATCGACACGATAAGCAAATTGGAATACTCAGCAGACTTGGAATCCAATCATGCATTACTCAATCTTTTGAGGACAACTGCCGTCTTAAACTGAAGAAGTTCAAGAGACAAGCACCCTGGTGGAACAACCATCTCAACGACCTCAGCAAAGGAGTAAGGAAGCTGTTCAATAGAGCTAAGCGCAATAATGATTAGCTATCCTACTCCCCATCTCTTACTAATTACAATAAGGAGATCAAGAAGGCTAAAAAGGACTCGTTCAGGAACTTCTGTGGCTCCATCAAAGATGTTCCAACGAGTTGTCGCCTTCAGAAGATCTTATCAACTGTCAGACCACAATCCCTAGGTAGCCTATTACATGGGAACGGTGTTCAGACAAAAACAAAGAAAGAGACCCTAGAACTCCTTCTCAATACTCACTTCCCGGGCTCCGTCATTCAAAACGGTCCCCACCCAAACCAATCTTACAACTACGAACAGACAAATCTGCCAAGTAGAGAAGATTGGAGAATCAGCAAACAGATATGCAATACTTCAGCAGTTAATTGGGCCATAAATTCCTTCAAACCCTTCAAATCTGCTGGGGGAGATGGTATTTTTCCAGCTCTTCTACAACAAGGTTCAGAACATCTGATACCACTACTATCAAAACAATTCAGCTGCAGCCTAGCCTATGGCCATATACCTGGAGCATAGAGAAAAGTGATAGTAAAATACCTTCCTAAGGCTGGCAAAGGCTCAGAGAGTAATCCAAAATCTTTCAGACCCATCAGCCTTATGTCCTTCATACTGAAAAGCATGGAGAAAATAATTGACAAGTACATCAAGTACATAAGTAAGGCACAACATGCCTATCAAACGGGTAAATCAACAGAGTCAGCACTTAATGACCTTATAACCACAATTGAAAAATCTATCGACTGCAAGGAAATATGTATTGTCGCTTTCCTTGACGTCGAAGGAGCCTTCAATAATACGTCATACGAGTCCACTAGAAGGGCACTTAATAACCTTGACATGCCAACAATCATAGGCAGGTGTCATATGTCATGTCATATGTCATGTCATATGTCATGCCATGTCATGTCATATGTCATGTCATATGTCATGTCATATGTCATGTCATATGTCATGTCATATGTCATGTCATATGTCATGTCATATGTCATGTCATATGTCATGTCATATGTCATGTCATATGTCATGTCATATGTCATGTCATATGTCATGTCATATGTCATGTCATATGTCATGTCATATGTCATGTCATATGTCATGTCATATGTCATGTCATATGTCATGTCATATGTCATGTCATATGTCATGTCATATGTCATGTCATATGTCATGTCATATGTCATGTCATATGTCATGTCATATGTCATGTCATATGTCATGTCATATGTCATGTCATATGTCATGTCATATGTCATGTCATATGTCATGTCATATGTCATGTCAAATGTCATGTCATATGTCATGTCATATTTCATATGTTACATGCTATGTTACATGTTACGTCATTTGTTATGTCATAAGACATCACCTCTTTTCTTAAACTCAGAATTTGATCGTGCTTTTACTATATTGTAGTAAATGTTCTTTTATGACAATTTTTCTAATACAAACTTAATGCATAAAGTGCAGCAGCAAAAAAAAAATAAAACACGTAAAGCGGTTCTATAACATATAAAGCCAAACCACCAACTGGAAACAGCTGAAAAGGGAGCAAACAAAAGCGTTGCTTTTAATTTAAGTTATTTGAAAACTAGAACGAAACATAAATAAAAGGTCAACGTTGTACATTTGAGTGCAGATTTAATGAATTCACGAGCACATTGACACAGATTCACACACACACACGGACACACACTCAAACGCATACTTACAAAAAAAAAAAAAAACACACTCACTTACAATTAGCCGCAGCAAACATGTTTGTGTTTGGCATAGCAATAATTCCCTAAAAGGGAGCAAATGTAGCGCATAAAAATTTCATATTACTTTGCTGTTGATGGAAAAACAACATAACAACAACAACAAATACTACAACAATAATAACAGCACGAAACAAATACAACCAAACAACATTATCCCAACTACTTACACTATACAGTCAGGTGGGAAGGAGGCTAGAAAAACACTTTCGCCACCCTACGTAAAAACACTGACAAAGAAGAAAAAACATCACACTTTCTCATAAAAATGTCATTTTGCAACTTTTTGACCAAAGTCTGCGTAGCGTGTATTTTTCACGACAAAAGCACATACGTGACATTAGAAGCTGCTACTCGACACATACCTAATGATTTTTTTTAGCGTCCTGCTCCTACTGCTATTTTCCACAAATCCAGAATCGTGCTGTAAAAATACCCAGGAGGGGGTAAAATTTGTACAAGTAACTTCCGACGGGCACATTTGGATGGATAAGTGAAAAAAATGTGGTTTAAGCGGGCAGAACTGCCAAACATGCTGTGGTACAGAAATGGCTGCTTATTCGCCGCACAACACTGTTGAAAAATTTCACTTCCGTTTTTTTTGCATTTCGGTATTGCAGCCACTGCAGTGACACGTTTGACAATTTTTTTAAGCTAATTTTTTACTTACTTGTGTGGAACAGTTTGTTCTGTTCTCTTGTCGAGTTTTTTATCTCAAGCAGTGAAAATGTCTAGCTGAAATTTTTACAGATAAGTCTAATTTTTGGTTTGTAAAATTACACATAAACAAAAGTAAAGCAGTAAAGCAATTTGATATTTTCTGTGCATATTAAATGCTTTAAAAAAATAATGTTGAGTCCTTCAAAATATTTACAAAACAAAAACATAAACTTCCAATTTGAATATTCTGCTTTATTGTCTGGGAAAGTTATTTAAACTCCTGAAACGAAGTTAAATTTACCACTTCATAAGAAAAAGTATTCAGAATACAACTTATTCTTGAGTATCCTTAAAGATCCCATAAACCATCAATGAAGTATCAGTTAAATTCTCTTTAAAGAGTTCTAAAAAATGTATCGATATGCGGCTAAATCACAAATAATCGAACCCTTCACTATAGCAAAATTTTAGCAAATTTACCGAAGTGAAAAATTCACTTTATTATTAAGTCTGGTCACCGTGGAAATGCGAGATTACCTTAAAATGTCAGCTAGCCTCTAATTTCACGATTTTTTTTTTAATAATTGGTATAAATTCGAGAGCTATTTGAGAAGTCAGTGAATTTTTGAATTTCCCGCGAAGTAACATTAAATGCAACACAAGTCCTGTCAACTTCCATCTGTTAATAGATTACTGTCAAATTTTCAGCAAGCCAGGTCATTTATTTTGTGTTTGACAGCCCTTGAAAACAGCTATCTCGTGAATTTCGACGAAAATGGAAAAAGTGAATTCCGTGTAATCATCAAGCATTATTTTTTGCGTAAAAAGCGCATCACTGAAGCCATGGAAATGCTTAATAAATATGATGGGGACCATGCACCATCAATTCGAATGACTAAGTGTTTTACTGAATTCCGTTGTGGTCACACGCCAGAAATCGTCGATAAAATCCATGGATTGATATTGCACGATCGGAAAATGAAGGTGCGTGAGGTGGCTGAGGCTGTAAGCATCTCAACTGAACGGGAACGAAAATGTATCATTGTTTTTAATGTAGTCACCTGCCGTATGAGCTAAATAATACGTTCCATATGCTGAGTTTTCGAAATTTCAACGAATTGCCACCCAGAAAATGAGTTTTCAGGTTGTCAGTGACACAATGTAACTCCCTTCAAACTGTTTTTAGGATGTTGGTTGCTTACGTTAGTCCAAATTTCTTCAAACCAATTGCTGGGTATCACTTCTATGATTTTAGGTGTGATAACCACCCAATTTTATGACACTTAGTACATCCCTTACATTTAATAAATTTATATTTAATACAGGGTATATCTTAGCATTGAAACTCATAGTACCAATTTGTCGACGGCTAATGTTATCACCATCCATATTTAATGGTGGAAATCGAGACCGACCTAAGATCTCTGACAGTCAATATAACGGGTGTTTTTTTAGAGCTATAGAACTTCGAATTGAAATAAAACACAAGAAAATCGTTTTAATGTCCATCAATTTGGCTTTATTGGAAGGATAATTTTATGCCATTAATGTTTAAATATGATTTCGGGCATGTGGCCACCGCGGCTGGCTCGAATAAAGCCAATTCTACAGGTCCAATTTTCAACCACTTTTTCGAGCATATGGGGCCGTATGTCGGCAATAACGGCACGAATGTTAGCCTCCAAGTCCCCTAACGTTTCTGGTTTGTTGGCGTAGACGAGCGACTTCACATATCCCCAAAGAAAATAATCCAATGGTGTCAAATCACACGATCTTGGTGGCCAATTGACAGGTCCATTCCGCGAAATTATGCGCTCTTCGAATGTTTCCTTCAATAAATCGATTGTGACGTGCGCTGTGTGGCATGTAGCGCCGTCTTGTTGGAACCACAACTCATCCACATTCATGCCATCCAATTCGGGAACAAAATAGTCGGTTATCATGGCTCTATACCGGTCTCCATTAACGGTAACTGACTCTCCAGCATTATTTCGGAAGAAGTGTGGCCCAATGACTCCACCAGCCCATAGAGCACACCAAACAGTCAGTTTTTGTGAATGTAATGGCGTCTCAAGGATCTCATGTGGATTCTCTTCACTCCAAATGCGGCAATTTTGCTTGTTGACGTAGCCATTCAACCAAAAATGAGCCTCATCACTGAACAAAATTTTGCGATGAAATTCAGCATCGAGATCAATCTCATTTTCGGCCCATACACCAAAATCACGACGCATTGCATGGTCTCGCGGCTTTAATTCTTGCACAAGCTGGATCTTGTAAGGTCGCAAGCCAAGATCTTTGAGCAAAATCTTCCATAAAGTTGATGGACAAAGCTCCAATTGCTGTGCACGGTGGCGAATCGATTCATTCGGGTCCTCTTCAACATTTTGCTCTACAGCGGCAATTGTTTCTTCGGTGCGCACTGTTCGACGTCTCTGCGGATGCATATTATCACATAGAGTAAACGTAGTGCGAAAACGACCCATGGTTAACCGAATTAATTGCTCTGATGGACGATTATGTCGACCATTAAATGGACGGAGCTTGCGGTATTCTTCGCGAACTGAACCATTATTTTCGAAATAAATTTGCACGATTTGCAAGCGTTGTTCTTTTGTCAACCTGTTCATGATGAAATGGCAAACCAAACTGAACATAAATGACATTAGAGTTGCCAGATTTGACCACAGAATGCCAGTTTTATCTCTATTCGAAAAACAAACCCCTAACAAAACACCCTTTATATTGCCACCCGGTTATAAACAAACGTTACTCCACGCCGACCACAATTAGTCATGGTCGCGGTATTGAGCCACCACAGCTAGCATGATACTCCCCAAAAGGCCAGCCTACAATAGTTACTCAAATTAGTATAAAATATTGGTTAAACCAGGGATTACCATCGCCAACTCTTTCAACTCTTTGCACTCTATTACAACAACTTCAATATCATCATGGTCTGTATATAAATAGGCGTAGCAGAACAGTTTACAACCATTTTCTCCCGTGTTTCTCAACCGATTATGATAATTTTTTGTTTTAAATCAATAAGAATAAGGAGAAAGAGTGGACCGAATATACATGGTGGGCGTGTCACATCCCATACAACCCAAATTTGTGATACCGAATAGCTATAGAGTTATAAGTCACACAGCCTCGGAAATCGGTATTCGACCTCAAATCATGCATACCATTCCACTAGATACATTTCACGGGCATTGAAATAGGGGCGTGGCACTTTTTAGAAGCCCAAATTTTCGGTATCACTTTCAAACTATAAATCACAAATCAATGAAACTCAGTAGGAACTTGCTATTTAGTCGTATTCTTTGACTGGAAAAATTTAACGAGCATTAAACAAGGAGGCGTGGCACCACTCTTACAATTCAAAGTTTTTTTATCGATTAGCTTTGGAAGTAAATTCCGTATAACAATGAAACTTAGTATGGGTTTCCGACTTGGTGATATCCTTCTACTAGAAAATATAATATGGGAAGTAGCGTTCTGGGACAGGCATTGGACAAAGGGGTGTAGTTGTAGGGTGGACCAAAGGCGATACTAGTTGTTGTAATTCGCAAAATCGTTCACAGGCGCAGCTGCTTCGCATCAATACAGTGTGTGTGTGTATTGTTGTTGTTTATCCTTGTCGTTGTAAGTAAATATAGCACATGCGACCCCGTACAACTCTTGCTACGCTGAATGTATCCTTTTGGTAATTTTGCGTATGGTTTCGTCACCGACTGCTTTTTGTTTGTGTTTTTTTATGTTAATAACTCCTTATTGTGCCACGTATGCAACGATGTGTTGTTGTTGTTGGTTTTTTGTTGTAATTGTTGTTGATCTCTGCAAACATCACTCTTTGGCAATCCTTGGGTTACACTAATCCTCCTCCGTAACGTATCTTCGCTAGCACAACTTCGTGTGAAAACTTAGAGCCCGAACAGAACCAAAGCGGCTGTCGGTTGTCGGGTGCGCTGTGCAACAAAACACATGAAAATCTATGCAGACGCTAAAAATTAAATAGCTGTATAGATCCGAGACGGAAAAACGCCAAAATAGAATCCATTCTATTTTTCTCCGACGGCAGGCGGATCTCTTTTTGAGTGGTGTTAGTGTTGCCATATTTAAGCTAAGAATTGGCTGTGTTCTGTGCTATTTTCTTAGTTTTAAACATGAGCCGACGTTTTGTTTTGTGTGTGTTTGTATTGTATTCCATGAGCTGACGTTTTGTTTTGTGTGTGTGTGTGTTGTATTTTTACAATTTACACACCGAAAAGCAACGCCGACAACCGACAACCGCTCCTATTCTGGACGTTTTCTCAGAGGATTTCTCCTAGAAAGGTTCGCCAACCTCTTAGTGTCCCACAATTGCCGAAAAAATACTAAATTCGACGAGTACTGCATTCTCTCATTTCTTCCTCCAATATCCGCAGATATTGACTGAGCGAGTACATAACATTTACGAGAATATTTGGACATAAAAAAGCTTTCCGCGCGATGTGGGCCGCAATTGCTCAAACGCAAAAGTATGGCCACTTCAAAGGAGAATTTTGCGTAGTTTTATCACAATCCGAAGAAGTTTTTGCATCGTATAGTAACTGTAGACGAAACATGGATGCTCGTACATCACAACACATTAGAAACCAAGCAACAGTCAATGCAGTGGAGTTCCCCGGGTGAACGCGCATGAAAGAAGGCCAAAATGGATCTGTCGACGTAAAACGTCAACGGCCAAGGGTAAACTGCTCATCGGCGAATATTATTAACAGCCGTTGGACAGATTTAACATTGATTTGAAGCAGAAACGATCGCAATTTTCGAAGAAAAATGTGGTCTTCCACCACGACAGCACACATCTGCGGCCCTACTCTGTATTACGATGCTAAAAAAAAATCACAAAATAACGTAATCGGTACTCCGTAATGCGATAACCACGTGCAGTTTGCTATTTGAAGGTGCATCGTGTTTCACTTTCGCAACACGTTGATTTACGCATCGCAATACGGAGTGGGGCTCTGTAGTCGCCATTTAAAAACTCCATAAAATAGGCTGCGAATGACTACCTCAGCCATCATATTCGCCAGATTTATCCCGTTGCGACAATTGCATATTTTCAAACCTGAGAAAATGGCTCGATGGTAAGAGCCCTGAAAGAGTCATTTGATAAGAGTCATTCGACGGTTCGAATGAAGAGGTCATCACTCAAACATTAACCTATTTCGTGGACCTTGATAAAACCTGTTGTGTGGAAGGAAAAAAAAAATTGGAAAAGCGATGGGTTAAATGCACCAATCTAAAAGAAAATTATGTTGAGAAGTATTCACAAAGTCACTGAATTTTCAAATTGCTCTCGTAACATGATTGGGTCAGTCGGTCGACTTGTGGTGTGGAGGATGAATCCTTAAAAGATGAATCCAAAAAATTGAACTCCAACCATAAAGCAAGGTTGAGATAATGCAATGGTATGGGGTTGTAGGTATGGCCTCACCTGGAATTGGGAATGCCATTTTCATTATTAACAAAATGGATAAAATTACCTTTTTTAAATAAGTTACACAAATATTCATAAAGTGTATTCTACGATCTAGCGCCAACAAACTACATATGTCTGGGGTCCACATATAAATACTAACAAGATTATGACGCCAAATACACCTTCTTGTGGTGAAAGAATGTATCGTTTTAAAATTAATTTCTAAAGTGGATTTTTATAAGTTTGAAATAAACTTTTTTCACTTTAAAACTCAAACCGGTTTTATTTTTACATAAATTTTAAATTAAATCAGCTGTACGGAGACTTTTTGGAGTCTTGCCACGCCTATTTATGGGCGCAAGTTTTCACAACTCATTAACGAAGAGAGATAAAGTTTTGATTTAAAGATACATTTCAAAGGCTGCCAAAATTATTCAGAAATGATTCATTTGTGAGAGTCAAAAAAGCAAACAATACCCGAATAGCTTCATAAATGAACTCAGAATAAACTCTCTAGGTGCACTGTGTCGGTCATAAGCGGGTTTGGGCACCACTACATTTAATGCTTCTATGTTATTTCTGTGTTTGTCTTTTGTCTTTGATTTGTTGTTGCATTTTGTGTTACTACATAAGCCTTCTTTCTCAATTCTTGCTCTCAACGCTCCCAGAGCGCTCTCTGCCCATAGCTGCTCATAAGTTATCTCAATGTCTAAAGTTAGTCATGCAAAGTTAACAATCAACTTCGTGTTTATCACAAGATGATTTCTATTCTCTTACAGCGAATACTTTCGCCAAAAAAGCTTCCAAGCTCGTTAAGCACAGTTCAATGAACACATAACTCTTACCAAGAGATAAAGAGAGAGGGAGAGTGAGAGAGAGCGAGAGGAAGCTCGATAAAATTCAATGAATATATCAACGTTGCCTAAATGCAAGTTAACTGCGGCATAACTTTGAACAAGAACTTGAAAATTTATGAATGTCACTTACGAGTAAGTTCCTCCCGCACAAGTAGCAATGGAAGAAGAAGAAGAGTAAGATGAAAATGAAGCAGAAATAAAAATGTTTGGGAAACTTTTGCCATTAGCCGCAATTTATGCAAGCGTCTTAAATCTGTTTATTTCTTGCTGCACGAATAATCGGTTAATTTTTTACAATCTTTATAAATCACGAAATAAATAAAGGAATAAACGAGAGCAACAACAAAAGTAAAAACAAGAACAAGCAACAACAGCAAATGCAGAAACTTTTCAACCACACAGCACCACAATAATAACAGCCACAGCCAAAATTTTAGCAACACTTGGCCAGGCGAAGATGTAGCGCTTCGCTTGGCAACGCTTACCGACGCGTCCTTCGACGCTGTTCTAAATTGTTTTTCCTTGGTTGCGGTCGGTTTAACAACGTAATAAAAAGAAACACTTTAAAGTGAGCAACTTTAAAGGGGGAGGGTGTGATGCGAGAAGTTTGTAAAAGGATGTGAAGGTAAAGCGACAAAGAACAAGGAACAAGGATAACATGCGGCAGCAAAGCTAAAAGAGCAACATAGGCCAAACAAACCACAACAACAAACAAGCAACGAAGCAGCCAGTGCAATAATTCTTAGCACTTAGAGGAGGGGGAAGAAAGCGCCTTTGAGGTTTACTCAAGAAACTGTTTGGCTAAGAAAAAAAAAAACAAAAAAAAAAAGAATGCTCCAACACATGGGGTGACTTGGTGAAAATGACAACAAGCTGAAGTTGCACTAAACTTTGCAGCTATATAGAGCTAAGCGACATTTTAAAGCAGCAGCGGAAGGGAGTGGGCGAGGGGGTCTACTGCATAGGGCGGGTCAAACAGTATCCAACATTTTGCTTAATGCTTTCAAATCAGTTTCGCTGCTCTTACCACACAATGTTCGCTGGTTAAATTTGTTTTGAGATGGGGTGTTTATATGAAGCAATACGGGCGTTGGACCCCAAAAAATATGCTATGATTTTTTTTTTATATCACTTCCAGAATATCGTCAGACTCTATGAAGCCGAAATGAAGATGAAACTTAACTCCCACGCAGTGAAATGGGTGTATTTTTTTTTTTTTTGCAGAAAGTTGTTGTTTCGCTTTCTCCCTTTCTTCGTTGGAACAAAGAAGTTATTTTTAAGTTTTGTCATTTATTTTCAAAAATAGCAAAGTAACAGCAAACCAAATACTTTGCTATACTTTGGCTATTGTTGTCTATTTTCGCCCCCTCACTTGATGTTGTTGTTTTACCAAAGAACGCATTTAATGGACTCTGACTGCATAAGCAACACTGGCAGCTATTATGTCTCTTTTCAGCAGGTTTTTCACACTGAAGCGGGTGTAAAAGTGTGTTTAATGGTGTGATGCTGCTTTTGTGAAAAGGACTGAGTTATTTATTTTTTTTTTTCTGCTATTGTTCCCTTTAGTCAACTTTCTTTGAGTGTTGTTTGGTGAAGTCAACATTTTTTTTTATTGCTTAATAATTGAAATAAATATTATTTCCTTCGTGTTGATTGCCAGCTGCTAAAATTCGATCCCCCTGAGATATGCACAAAAGGAATTTGAAGAAAAATCTACGCAGCCAAAAGTAAGTAAGGAGCAAAAATAAACATGTAAGCTTTTAATAAAATCGCTGCTAAAGGCAACACTGTTCCTGCTGACGGCAGCAATATTTCACTCATAAATTATTAATATCGAAAAAAGATGTTGCCATGTTGCCTGGAATTGTTTTTTAACCTGCTGCTTAAGAATGTTTGGCGGATTTTATATTTATTTGGCGCAGTTAAAAAAAGTTATTTTTTCCCTTCATATATTTTTGAACAGGATTTGCTGCATTTTTCACAACCAGCTAGCTTATGAATAATTTATTAAGCAACAACGTGGCTAACTTTAAACTTTTGGCCGTGCTCGTAAGTCTTAAGAAAGATATTGGATGGAAGTGTAAGTGTTTGAGTTGGATAAGTAGCATAAAAGAGCTTAATAAAGCTAAAACTTTTCAGAAATGTTGAACTTTTCGGTTGAATTTTTATTTCTTAATTTTTAATTTTTAATTTTTAATTTTTAATTTTTAATTTTTAATTTTTAATTTTTAATTTTTAATTTTTAATTTTTAATTTTTAATTTTTAATTTTTAATTTTTAATTTTTAATTTTTAATTTTTAATTTTAAATTTTTAATTTTTAATTTTTAATTTTTAATTTTTAATTTTTAATTTTTAATTTTTAATTTTTAATTTTTAATTTTTAATTTTTAATTTTTAATTTTTAATTTTTAATTTTTAATTTTTAATTTTTAATTTTTAATTTTTAATTTTAAATTTTTAATTTTTAATTTTTAATTTTTAATTTTCAATTTTTAATTTTTAATTTTTTAATTTTTAATTTTTAATTTTTCATTTTTCATTTTTCATTTTTCATTTTTAATTTTTTATTTTTAATTTTTAATTTTTAATTTTTAATTTTTAATTTTCAATTTTTAATTTTTAATTTTTTAATTTATAATTTTTAATTTTTAATTTTTTATTTTTTATTTTTTATTTTTAATTTTTAATTTTTAATTCTTAATTTTTAATTTTTAATTTTTAACTTTTAATTTTTAATTTTTAAATTTTAATTTTTAACTTTTAACTTTTAATTTTTAATTTTTAATTCTTAATTTTTAATTTTGAATTTTTAATTTTTAGTTTTTAATTTTTAATTTATAATTTATAACTTATAATTTATCATTTATAATTTATAATTTATAATTTATAATTTATAATTTATAATTTATAATTTATAATTTATAATTTATAATTTATAATTTATAATTTATAATTTATAATTTATAATTTATAATTTATAATTTATAATTTATAATTTATAATTTATAATTTATAATTTATAATTTATAATTTATAATTTATAATTTATAATTTATAATTTATAATTTATAATTTATAATTTATAATTTATAATTTATAATTTATAATTTATAATTTATAATTTATAATTTATAATTTATAATTTATAATTTATAATTTATAATTTATAATTTATAATTTATAATTTTTAATTTATAATTTATAATTTATAATTTATAATTTATAATTTATAATTTATAATTTATAATTTATAATTTATAATTTATAATTTATAATTTATAATTTATAATTTATAATTTATAATTTATAATTTATAATTTATAATTTATAATTTATAATTTATAATTTATAATTTATAATTTATAATTTATAATTTATAATTTATAATTTATAATTTATAATTTATAATTTATAATTTATAATTTATAATTTATAATTTATAATTTATAATTTATAATTTATAATTTATAATTTATAATTTTTAATTCTTAATTTTTAAGTTTTAATTTTTTAGTTATTATAATAATTTATTCTAGTATAAATAATTATTTCTCTCAAAATACTGATACGTGTCCTTGAAAAAGATTATTTCTGAAGTCATGAAAGACTGAAGCAAAAAGCTTTTTCACAGTTGTACCTGTTTCGAATATGATTAAGCATAACATCAAAGCAAAAAAAAGAAAACAAAGAAATAAAAAAATAAAAATATTATGGTCTTCAGAAGTTTTCTTTTATGTTATGTTAAATAATAAAATTTTATTTCAACACCCAGCTATAAAGTTTTAGTATCGGTGTGCATTCAAAAAATTCTTAAAGGCTATATAAACCGCCGGACGCATAGTGTCCTTAAGATATTAAGATACTTGAAACATTTTCAACTCCATTGTTACATAGAAAAATATATATATATAGAGGATACCATAACCTTAACCTTTGCTGGTGCACTCCATCCCTTCGTCTACCTTAAAAGTCTATAAATCTTGACTTAAAAGCTTTGGCAATTGTCTGGCCTAAAAGCATAAAAAAACCGCCAGCCAAACAAACCCCATTCTTCTGTTTAGAGATACGGTGTATCTAGTAGTAAAATTCCTACGCAACATTTTTGCAATTTTAAATTTTTTATTTTGTTGTTTCTTGTGGATTTTTTTTTTTGCTGTTTTTCAGCAATGTATGAAAGCAATTTTTTTTTTTTTGTTTTTATGAAAGCAATTTTCCACACTTAGCTTTGTTTTATGCTTTCTGTTCTTTTACAATTTTCACCAAATAAAAGTGGGTGTGGTCCAACCCCGGTACGAGCGTTGCTTGTGATATCTTGCTTAACATATAAGGATAGATGTCTGGGCGTTGCTTGTTTTTTTTTTATTCTTAAAAAACAAAAACAATTTGAGTTAAGGTTTTTCCCTGTTGCCATTGATACTCTTAGTTTTTTTCTATGCTTCTTTTATTATACTTTTCTTTAAGGTTGTTTTTCTTTTTTATGCTTGCCTCGGAATTCGTATAAAGATTGTCGCCTGTTGATAAGAAAAATATTTTTATTTGTTTCCGGTTGGCTTTTGTTTTTGTTATTGTTATTGCTATTGTTATTGTTATTGAGTTTTCTTGCCTACATTCTAATAGCCAGCTAAAATTTATAAGTTAGAAATTTCTTACTGTTAGACCCTGAATTCTGCATTTTCCGCTCATTTAAACATGGTCAAGAATTTGTTGTGTTTGTTGTTTTCGTTTTATTATATTTTTGTTATTGCCCGAAAATTACTTACATTTTATCTTGTTGGTGCAGTAATAGAGCTCTGGAGTTGATTTGTTCCTTAAGGGAAGTCATTAAAATAAAATTTTTTTGTTGTTTGTCTTTGTTTTCACAATAATTTTTCTCCCTCTTCTAAATCATCATAATTTTGTAAATTGCTTAATTAAATAAATTTATGTTTTTCCATTTCGAAAGACATTGCATGGAGTGTATTTTTATGATCTGTGGCGTTTATGTGTCACTGGGGACATATTTTTATAACTTCAGTAGCTACATCGGACTTGCAGTGGTACTCATTCAATAACTCAAAATAAATGTGTTTATCTTAGGTGTTCACAATGATTTTCTTAAAATAAATACTGTGATTGTGTCTTTATGGGTAAACTTGGAAAAAGAAATGAATATTAAGCCATATCTTGTCGAAGGCATCTAGAATACTTTGTACGCTTTTATTTTTAGGCTGAACCAACGCCCTGGGAATACCACCTATATATGCAAAAGCATTGTGTTGATGCTGATGAAGGCTGATAGTTAGTTGGAGGGTGGAAAGATGGAGTTATGTCGGTGAAGATTTGTTTAAAATTTACACAAAGCAAACTTCCGGGCAACACACTCGCAAAGAGATGTATTGAATTTTACCGTAGGACTGAAGAATAAATTATCTCAATAATGCGAGGTTCTATTGGGCATCAAGGCAATGTTATAGAGGTGAGATTGGTAAACTGCCTGAGTTGACCTGCCAAACAAACAAGTTGATGGCGTCAGGTTAAGTATCTCCCTTAAGCACTTCTCCTCGACCTTGACTCTCCAAGTATATCAACCTTTTACCTTCGAAATTTTTTTTTCTAATTTAATTTTTTTGCTTATACGCGTTTTCCAATAGGGAATTGACAACTTTGAATTCAATTTCTGAACGCACCCTTTACTAATAATCGAACTATCACTGTCAATTTGTTCAATAAGCTCAACATATTCATCATGGAAAAGTACACGAACGAACAACGACTGCAAACTATAAAAATTTATTACAGAAATTCGGAGTCGGTGATCGCAACTTTAAGAGCGTTAACTACAATTTTCGGTCGTAATTCTCGCCCTAGTAGACAGACAATAACAAGTTTTGTGCAAAAATTTAAGTCTACATATTTGTTGTGTGATATTGCCGTTCCAGTGAGACAACGGATTGGTCAAAGTGTCGAAAATATCGCTGCCGTTCAGGCGTCCGTAGCAAAGAATACAAAACAGTCGATTCCACGGCGGTCCCAAGAATTGGGCATCGCCCAGACCACTCTATGGCAAATTTTACATAAGGATCTTGGTTAACATCCAAACAAGATCCAGCTGACTCAAGAATTGAAGCCAATAGACCATTTGAAGGGACGTACTTTCTCCGATTGTGCTCTGGAAAAGATGCGCCAAGATGATTAATTTCATCGCAAAATCATCTTCAGTGACGAAGCTCATTTTTGGCTCAAGCAAAATATGCGTTATTGGTCGGGTGAAAATCCACTTGTGTTTCACCACTTCGTCCACAAAAACAAACTGTTTGGTGCGGTTTGCATGCCGGTGGCGTCATTGGACCATCTTTTTTCGTCGACGATAACGATCGTAACGTTACTGTGAATGGCCATCATTATCACGCAATGATTACCGATTATTTTTGGCTCGAATTGGAAGATATGGACTTGGACGACATGTGGTTCCAACAGGACAGTGCCACAAGCCACAAAGCACACGTTAAAATTAAATTACTGAAGAGTAAGTTTGATGAGCGTGTTATCTCAAGAAATGGGCCAGTCGATTGGCCGCCTCGTTCGTGCGATTTAACGCCTCTTGACTATTTTCTTTGGGTCTACGTCAAGTCATTGGTCTATGCCAACAAGCCGACGACGTTGGAAGAGCTCAGAGCCAACATTGAAAGCGAAATAGCGGCCGTTACGGCCGAAATGTCTTGCCGAGTCATCGAAAATTGGGTCCAACGAATCGACCGCTGCATACGTGCCCGCGGTGGCCATATGAACGAAGTCGAGTTTCATTCATAAATGTTTTGATTTGCCGATAATAAACTTTTGAAATATCTGAAATCCTTTGCGTTTTATATAAATAAAAAAATTGTCAAGTCCTTAATGGAAAACCTTTTATATAATGTACTGTACATTCAAAATATTGTATCGACGCAACTTGAAACGACGCAACTCGATGTTCATGCACGTTAACGTTAATTTTAACGATAACCGAAATTTTTATTTTGTTTCGTTGAAGCAAAATCGGAAAATTAAAAAAAATAACGTTATCTCAAAAAACGAAAAATATTTATTTCGTTTCGAAATTAACAAAATAAAATTTTTTTAATTTTTTTCATCAAACAAACGCTTAAAATAGCGTTAATTTCAACAAAAAAATTTCGATTTCATTGAATCGAATTATTTTTTCTTATATTTTTTTTCATTTTATTTTTACTATATTACCACCTATGTCCGGCCAAGCGTTGCTGTGGCTCGCAAAAGTAGAAATACACAATACTCACGAAATGAACGTATGAATGAAGGAATGAATGAATTAAGGAATCAGTCAATGTGTGTATATTTCTACTTATAAGTTCGATCAAACAACTCCGAAGAGTTAAATTTAATAGTATATTGAACTGAATAATAGAAAAAAAATCTTCTGAAATTCAGCCTTTTATTGATTTGTGGGCGGTAAAAACGGTGTGGCAACGAACGAAATTGACTCCCAAAATATTAGCTCAATTTACTCACACGCAAAGAAGGACAACGTATATCGCCAGTTTGCCGCAAACAAACTTCGTTTGTCGTGCTTGAAATCGTTATTTACAAACGTTTCAAAAGTTGTCATAATAATAGTCAGTTGCGAGAAACGCGTAATTTAGTTGCAGAAAATTAATTTCGTTCGTCATAAGTAAGAGTGATTTTTAAATTGCAGCAATTGAAGAATTTGTTTTTACCAACTGAAAACTTCGTTAGTTTTTCCCTCTGTTGTATTAATACAACGCTTATAGTTCAGAGTTACTTTTTGGACAAATTGTTACTATATAGGTAACAATACGTGAACGGAGATAACAATAGAGATGTAATGAGTGCAATCCATAAGAAGACGGACTGACATTGGGAGAAAAATAATTAATTTTATAAATAATAATGATCGAAATAGCTTGCGGTACATACACTAAGGGAAAAAAATATTGAATTTATCCAAAAACTTTTTTAATTTATCCAAAAAGCGAGTAATTTTTGCTCCAATACGCATTTACTTAAATGGACTACGTAAATATATAAAATTTATTTAAATACTTTTTTAATTAAATAAAATATTGAAATATTTAAACAGAATTAATAAAAAATATATTAAAATTATGCACGAATATATTTAAATATCTTTCAAATATTTACTATTTGAAAATTAAACTATCGCATTTAAGGAAAATTCATATAAAAATATTGAAATTGAAAAACAATTTATTTGAATATTTCCCACGAGCTGCGTCCATATCAAACGCCATTTAGTGGTATATTTTATTTTCTTTTTGTGAAAATATGATTTGTGAGTCCGGTGCAGTGATGTGATTTGGTGGGATTTCTGGCTCATTTGGGATATTTGGCCTATTTGAGAACGTATGGGATTTCAGATGCTTAGGTGGGATTTTCTGATGTGTCATAATTTTTTAAAGTGTAAATTCTTAGCAAAACTGGTTGGTATCACTTTTTTGTCAAGAATGATAGAAAAATAGATTACGCATTGCCCAGCTCCGTTATGTTGTTAATTTTTCATTTTGACATTCCTAGTTACGAACAAGAGATTTTTTACGATCATGACGTCACGCTAGACCAAGTTTTTTTCTTGAATCTCCTGCCATTGTTTCATATTTATTCACATTCTGAACACGACTTGACAGAGAGCGATATCGTAAGTCTATTATGACGTAGATGCGCAGATCTTTGAAAATTATTTTTACGATCTGCGCAATCTTGCTTTTTAGTAATCTTTCAAAATTTTTCGTTTAATTTGTGTTTCATTGATTCTAAATATGTAAGAAAGGGATATGTATAGTCAAGAGGCTTAAAATTAATAAAAACAAGATCCTCATTTAAAAACAAAAATATAAGCTCAGTTTAATTTTGATGCAAGGAAAGAAATTTACGATTACTTCATACACTTAAGAGAGTTTTTATAAAAAACGCAGAGTTTAACTTTAGATATTTTTTTTTCGCGGAAAATTTTTTATATTTATTGAAAAACTTTATTATGTACATTATTAAACTATAAAATTATTATAATGTTAAAAAATGTAGGGGAGGATGCCCACCTACTAACCCCACGTTTTGTTTGGTGGCTATACCTTTGGCTTCAAACAAAATTTTTCAGAGCTCTTGGTTTCATTTGGAAGCTAAGTTTAATAACTAACAGAATAACTAATCAGAATTTAAAATTTCCAAAAAATATAATTTTGGCAGTCGATCTAACAAAAGTCTCGAAATCGACCGCTGAAAAAAATCGGCCCATCTACTGAACACCTAAAACAAATCGTTGAAAAAATTAGAAAATGAAGTAAAAACACAAGTTTTTGAGAGCTTATAAAAAGTTTATTCTATCCATAATTCACAATGACTCACTGAACTTTAAACAATAGAGATTTGAGTTTCTTAGATGGCTGCAGCCATCGCATCAGAATTTATATTCGTTATTCCTTTCACTTTTTTTAAGGCGACGGCATTCTAAAATTTTATCTGAACGTGAACGAGAACCACGAAAACTATTTTAACTAATTCCAAACACTATTTTCAATCATATAAATGACAACTTTTTACTGAAAATCTGTTCGGAAGGTGGGCCAACCTAATGTTCACTAGGTGGACAGGCACGCCATTATAACATGACGTGAAATTTTTTTTCCCATTTCTCAATATTGTTCGATTGCTCGTCGAATTGTGAAAAATAAACATTAAATGCAGCATTCTACTCATATTCACCTTTTTTATCGACAAGAAACACTCTGAAATTCACTAAATAGAGATGAACTATATTTGCTCAGCTTCGTTTTATTCGAATATTTTATTTCTCAACGGCCGTGGGGCCAAATCAGCACGCGCATTCTTCTCAATGATTTATCAAAAGTGAATATTCAATGAGATGTTACTACGACACTTTACGCATTGGAGCATCATACAGACGTCAGAACTCACAGTGTTCAGTAGTAGGTGGGCCTGTTCAGCAGGTGGCCATCCTTATTTCTTTTCAAAAATTGCATAAAAAATCGTTATTGGTGTAAAGGTTTGTGTGGAATTTTTTGTGGGTTTTTCGTGTCATTTTGGTGGGATAAACAGGTCTAAATCGCAATGTGATCGGGATTTTTTACTAAATCAGAATCACATCACTGGTCCGGTGGTGAGTGTGATGCATGATGAAATCATGTAGAGTGGAGTGACATTCTTGAGAAAATACCGAGTTGTCACTCGACCTTACATGAATTCATCATGCATCGCACTCACAAATCAAGCTGGAAGTTCATTCACTGCATTTGCATATGCGTCCGTCTACTCGCTGGCTTGATTTAAGCAAGAAAATTATGGAAGAGTTCAATGATAGCGTTTTACGTTCAGAGTTAGCAGGGCTACAAAATTATAAACATTTGGTGTGTTCTTAATGTTGACTTTTTATTGTATTTACACAAAAAGACTTAAAATGTCTTCATTTATAATTAAATAAAATCTTAAGTCCTGAGTATAAAAACAGTTATTTTTATACATTAACAATAAAAAAATTATACAAATTTTTAATTTTTAAGATTTATGTACAAGAGCCATCCCTAAAAGTAATGAGCTTCTGACTCGTTTCTTTTATTTCTTCTCTCTGCTCGTTATAAGTAACGAGCTGTCAAGAAACGCAAATTACGCAAGAAAAGTTGAAATATTTTCGACTTTGCTTGCGTAGCGAGTAAACGGACGCATATGCAAATGCAGTAAATGAACTTTCATCTGTAAGCTTTCACATATTTCTATTGCATTGCGTTCAGCGAATAGACGGACGCATATGCAAATGTATTGAATGAATTTCCCGCTTCATATTTGCCAAATATCCATCATATATTACCCTTGCAACATTAACTAAATGAGAACTATAAGAAACCTGCAACTGCTGGTGCGAAGAAACTTTGTTCCTGTGCGATGCTGCTGCTGCTTGGCGGCTGCTTGGCAGCTGTATGGAATATGTGTGTCAGTGTGTGGCATAAATAAAATTTAAATACGAAGGACGAAGGACGAAGTGTAGTTGGGGAATTTTTCAGTTACGGTAAACGAAAAATTTCTTTGCGTGCAGTAGTTTTGGAGTCTATTGTCATCAGACACATTGCTTTACTTTTTATATGTATAGTTGGGCGGTAACAGCGGGCGTTGTGACATTTATATATATATAGGTTCGTTTTATACGTTCAAACCCTCTGAAATATACCATTTCCGGGCGGGAAAAGAGGCAGTTTTGGTCTTAAAAATTTGTTTTTAATAAAAACATGACCCTATTCAAATGTACTGTTGTGCCAAAATTCCAAGCCAATCGGAGAATAACTTTCAGACATTTGAGATTTTGTACAAACATAGATTGACGAAAATATACTTAGAAACGATAAGTTTTTTTTTTTAATAAGCTTGAAACGAAATTTTTATTTTCTGATAATTTCGTTTTTCAACGAAACGAAATTTGTTTTGATATTTTTTTATCGTTTTTAGAGAAACGAAATAATACTAATAATTTATTTTTCGTTTTTAACGAAACAAAAAAATTTTGTCGATTTCGTTGTGCATGTCTGGAAAAAATACAATTTTTTTAATTTCTTTTTCTTTTGTTTTTGGAGTTGTTTCGATGTCATCTTTTAAATAAGAGATGTAATTTTCTTAATTTTGTTTCGACCCACTCTACTGTATAGCCAATTATTTCTTATTTTATTTTAATCTGCATAAAATTAAGTATTTATGAGCTGCAATAAAATGTGTTTCAAATTAAATACCCTATTAAGTCAGCTTATTATAACGAAAAAAAAAAAATTCCCTTTGAAGTTTCTTAAATTGGCAATTGAGTGACTTGAGTGTCGCACCCTTACCTCCACACACACTTATACTACTTGTCAATGAAAACGTTGGATGAAAATAAAAGCACCAAAAAATGAATTAACGCGAATCATAGCAAACTCCAGCAGGACGGTATCTGTCAGTCTGTCTGCCTTTTATATGCTTGAATAATTTAATGGCTGATGTTTTTCATTAAATTGTACATCATTATTTATACGTACATAGGGGGCGCCATCTTTTATGTCGGTATGTGGATATTGAACAACGAAAAAAAAAACAACCGATCCGTATATGAGGTATTTTTATTATATTTGGTCCTTTATTTTGGATTAGTTTTTGAACATGGCATTTTTATTTAAATTGGTTCTACAATTTATTTGGATAAGTTTTTGAATACAGCAGCAATGAAGTGGCTGCTTCTATTGGTCAGAGCAAAATGTGGCCTTTTATGTTGCATTTCTCATCAATTTTTCGAATAACTCGGACGGTTTTTTCGGTGTGAAGCGATTCATGATTAAAATTGCACTGAATTGACGTTTTGAAAAACTACTAATCAGCTGATAAATGTCAAAGTTATTCAATGTTGTTTACATACCGACATAAAATATGGCGCACCTTGTATAATTTCGATATACCTACACTAAGGGAAATAACGCATATTAGCATTATACACGCCTCAGTATAAATTTTATTTAAATATTTACGTGGAAAATCAAATGTTTTCCTTACAACTCGTTTTTTCCCGTATTTGAATTTTATTTATACCACACACCTACACACACATTCCATACAGCTGCAATAGCCGACAAGCAGCAACAGCATCGCACTCTGTTCCTGCAGTTATTTCTTGCAGTTGCAGGTTTCTTATAGTTCTCGTTTAGTTTGTGTTGCAAGGGTAATATAGCATGCATGTTTGGTCAATATGATTTGTGAGTGCGATGGGTGATGTATGCGATGGTGAATTTATGTAGGGTGGAGTGACAACTCCATATTTTCTCAAAAATATCTTGCAACGGTTGTCACTTACCTGCATATTTGCTTCATAGTCTCTTTTACTTTTTTGGGTTAATTAAAAAAGTTTTTGGATAAATTTAATATTTTTTTCCCTTAGTGTAGGATAGTATTTCTTCGCTAATGCATTAGTATAGAAAAAGCTCTCGATGCATAGATACTTGGCTTTTCTTGTGAATAATAATACCCATGAATAAGACTATAACTATTTAAAGAAATTTCAGTATCTTAAAAAGTTAGCAAGAATATCTTAATACAAATATTGACGTGACGAAGTTACGTTGTACTGCTCTAGTTTCAAAAAAAGTTGAAAAATGAATTTTTTAAAAATTCATCTGCGTTTCATTGAATTGTTACTCGCTAAGTATAAGAGCTATGATTAAAAAAATAGTATGACCATAAAGGCTAATTCTTTGACTATATTAAAAAAACAAAAACAAAATTAAATTCGGCATAGGGACGTAGTGGGAGCTGCGAAAGCAACGCAACTGAAAATTTGTTACATGGAATTATTACTCGCTGAGTATTAGTGCTAGGATTAAAAAAACCACACGCCAATAAAGGCCAACTGTAAGCCCTCACAACAAAATTAAACAAAAAATTTCTGTCGGCATGGGGACGCTGAGAGAGCTGCTCCAAGATCGATAACGCAACATTCATGCAGCGGCGTTGCATTGAATTTTAACTCAATGAGTAAATAACCTACGATAAAAGTTTAAAAAGGAAAATGAAGGTTTTATAAATGGCTTTACGACAAAAATTAAAAAAAAATTCTGACGTCGTCAGGTCGTGAATATAGCAGCTTATGTAACAGAAATGTAATATCGTTGCATGGAATTATTACTCACTCAGGAGGAGTGCTATGGTAAATTTTGTTTTACGACAGCAGGGATGTGTTATTACGCTTCACAACTAAATTACAAACAAAATTCTTGTTGTCATGATTTCAGGGATGCAATCACATAATGCAGTAAAAATGCTAAGCCATGAAAAAACGTTGCATGGATTTTTAACTCTATGACTACTGGTGCAACGGTAAATTTTAAGGAACGAAAACGAAGGTGAGGTCTTAGGGCATATGACAAAAATAAAAAAACAAAATATACGGCGTGTCAAAGACCCTCAGGAAACCACCTAATGTGACGCATATGCATCACTTTTGCTGGATTAATTGAAATTAGAGCACAACCAATGGGGAAGCAAAAAAAAAAGCTAAAAGAAAAGCACCAACTCCAAATCCAACAGAAACTCCAACTCCAACTCCAACACCAACACCAACACCAACACCAACACCAACACCAACACCAACACCAACACCAACATCAACATCAACACCAACACCAACACCAACACCAACACCAACACCAACACCAACACCAACACCAACACCAACACCAACACCACACCAACACCAACCTCAACCTCAACACCAACACCAACACCAACACCAACACCAACACCAACATCAACACCAACACCAACACCAACACCAACACAAACACAAACACCAACACCAACACCAACACCAACATCAACACCAACACCAACACCAACACCAACATCAACATCAACAGCAACATCAACATCAACATCAACATCAACATTAACATCAACATCAACATCAACATCAACATCAACTTCAACATCAACATAAACATCAACCTCAACATCAACATCAACAACAACATCAACATCAACATCAACATCAACATCAACATCAACATCAACATCAACATCAACATCAAAATCAACATCAACATCAACATCAACATCAATATCAACATCAACATTGACAGCAACATCAACATCAACATCAACATCAACATCAACATCAACATCAACATCAACATCAACATCAACATCAACATCAACATCAACATCAACATCAACATCAACATCAACATCAACATCAACATCAACATCAACATCAACATCAACATCAACATCAACATCAACATCAACATCAACATCAACATCAACATCAACATCAACATCAACATCAACATAGACATCAACATCAACATCAACATTAACATCAACATCAACATCAACATCAACATCAACATCAACATCAACATCAACATCAACATCAACATCAACATCAACATAAACATCAACATCAACATCAACATCAACATCAACATCAACATCAACATCAACATCAACATCAATATCAACATCAACATCAACATCAACATCAACATCAACATCAACATCAACATCAACAGCAACATCAACATCAACAACAACATCAACATCAACATCAACATCAACATCAACATCAACATCAACATCAACATCAACATCAACATCAACATCAATATCAATATCAACATCAACATCAACATCAACATCAACATCAACATCAACATCAACATCAACATCAACATCAACATCAACATCAACATCAAAATCAACATCAACATCAACATCAATATCAACATCAACATTGACAGCAACATCAACATCAACATCAACATCAACATCAACATCAACATCAACATCAACATCAACATCAACATCAACATCAACATCAACATCAACATCAACATCAACATCAACATCAACATCAACATCAACATCAACATCAACATCAACATCAACATCAACATCAACATCAACATCAACATCAACATCAACATCAACATAGACATCAACATCAACATCAACATTAACATCAACATCAACATCAACATCAACATCAACATCAACATCAACATCAACATCAACATAAACATCAACATCAACATCAACATCAACATCAACATCAACATCAACATCAACATCAACATCAACATCAACATCAACATCAACATCAACATCAACATCAACATCAACATCAACATCAACATCAACATCAACATCAACATCAACATCAATATCAACATCAACATCAACATTAACAACAACAACAAGAAACTTCGTCACGTCAAAACCTACGGGTGTGTCCACGACACAGCCAACTCCTTTTTTTTTTTTATTTAAGAACTTTAAGCCTAAGGCTGCATTTAGTGCGCGCTGAAGCTGATGCGAGATTGTGCTTGCAGATGGAATCAACTTTATTGAGCTGGTAATCCTTACAGTACGCGCTTGATGCTTGCATTTTTTAGCTTTATAGGATTTCAGGTGTAATATCTATTCAGTTAAGTCTGCCTTGCTTCTCAAATGGGGTGATTGATTAGTGGGAGGGAAGGGCCAATCGAGTAAACCATGTGTAGAACATCCTACAAGCGTGGTGGAAAGCCGAAGAAACATGCGAATTTGAATCTGAGGCAAGTGTTATGCCTTTATCTCAGTAAATTCAAGTTATAAAGCAATCTCCATCCAAAAACTTCTCTACTCACAAAAACGACTTCGTGTCGTAAATATTGAGGAAAGAAAATTGCAAATGCGAAAGGTTAAAGTGTAGAGGACTATGGCTTGGCCGGCATTCGTATCCGGTACCTCTGGGATGGCAGTCGAGCACGCTATCTTCTCGATCATCGAGGCCACCCTCGAAAAGCAAAGAAAATTCGATACGCGAACAAGAACGATTGAGTAAAGATCTCGCAAAAGGCAGCACAAATATTGCCTCTCTCTGCGCATGACGACATTTGTTGCTTATTTTGTGAGCACACCCAAGTTTTAATATGAAAAGATGTAAATATTTCAACTTTACAAATAATGTAATGTTTTCAATATTGTATATTTCAAAGAATAATAGAAAATATAACGAAAAATAAATAAAAAATTAATTACATGATTATAAATTTGTTACTTTGCAAACCTTTCGCTTGGTTTTGTACTAATTTTTTTGAAGCTTTGAATCTCTATTAAGAATTTGGCATTTGGCACCGAAGAATATCTTAAAATTGTAAATAAATTTGAAAGCTCGCTCAATATGAAGCTTTAAAAAGTCGCTTGTAAGGCGCAAACCTTTGAAAATTTGCTCCAATTGACTTATTTGATGCATAAGTTCTTCTATAGGCCACCTACATGAAGATAGCTTACCCAAGTAAAAATACTGTCTTCACTGAATCTAACAGAAATATTTTGAATTTCTTCTTTTAATATTTGGAATTTCTTCTTTTAGTTTTTGGCACCCGTAAAAAAAAGTTTCCCGCATATGAACTTCGTTTGTCATTCTTGAAATCGTTGTTTGCAAACGTTTTAACAGTTGTCATAATAATAGTCAGTTGCGAGAAACGCGTCATTTAGTTGCAGGATATATATTTCGTTTGTCATAAAAGCGAGTAATTTTTAAATTGCAGCAATTAAAAAATTTGTTTTGCCCGACTGAAAACTTCGTTTGTTTTTCCCTTCGTTGTTTAAATACATTGCTTATGGTTCAGAGTTACTCTTTGGACAAATTGTTACTATATAAGCGAATTGACAATTTGCTTAATACGCGGACGGAAATAGTAACAGAGGTGCAATGAGTGCAATAGATAAGAAGACGGAGGGACATAGGAAGAAAGATAATTAATATAATAAAAAATAATGACCGAAATAGCTTGTGGTATATATACCGGTGGATATACGATATATTTTTAAGTTGATGACAGCTGAATATTCGTTTGCGGTAAATACAACTCGCAAACGAAGTGTTGTTGGTGAATTTTGTAGTAGCGGTAAACGAAAAATTTCTTTGCGTGCAAATTTAGCCTGCTAGGTACTTAAGTAACTTACAGTTCCCTTTTCCAATGTTCTCAGTTGCGCTCCTAAGCGACTTTTTTCCTGGTTGTTGGCCAAAATGAAATTTTTTTATACGTTGGACTGATTAATGTCAGTTTGGGTCCCCTCTTCAGTGTTTTCCATAGCCATTTCTATAAATGGACCGTTTCTAACATAGAAGTTAGATAAGAAATAAAACGATGACGATGATATTGAGAAGAACGACTTTATAAGCGACCCTTGAGTGTTTTTAATGCATCCAAGACTGACTTCAGGATAATCATTGCTTGTCCCTTTCAAACTGCTGCTGCCCTTCGATATCATCCGAATCGAAAAGTTCCATGCAAACCCTCTATGTTTGGTTTGAAACCCTGCATTGATATTTTTGTCTTTCTTTTTTTTTATATTCTTTTTTTAGAGAAGAAAAAAAAAATTGACTTCACATTTTTATTTTTCTTTCATTGCTGATTTGCCACACAAAAAAAAAAATAAAATAAATACCTGGTTATTTCAAACCTTGAAAGGAATTTGACCTAGCTTCTTATGATCAATTGTGTTGTGCGTGTTATTAAGTTTGTACACAATTGACCGAGAACTGGACCTACATACATGTTTAACGCCGACTCCAAACGGCGATGAACAGAATGTTCTTGTTCTCAAGAAGCTTTACATGGCATTTTGATTACTCTCTGAGGTTTGCCATTGTCTGCAGAGAGGTGGCGGCCGTACAGAAAAATTATTTTAATTCAAATAATTTTCTGTCGCTGCTGGGGTTCGAACCCGGGTCTCCAGGTTCGTTGACATAGCGGCCACGCACTTTAACCAACTACGCCACGGACGCCACAATGCCATACAGCACACCTAATTTTTAACAAGAAACTTAATATCTCCATTTATTTAATTTAACGCAAAATTATTGCAAACCGAATGTTAACAACAATCTATGGGCAACAAATGACGTATAAAAAAACAGCTGATCGTTGAGATAAAATGACGTACTTGCGCAATGCGCAATCTGTTCTCTATAATTCTTGATATTTTATTTTTTTATTTATCAGAACTTACATAATAATACAATTATTATATAATTTAAATTTAATGAGCACTAGCTGCATAGGCTTTCGGCTCGAAATTATAATTATGAGGGTTTTGTGGCTAGCAGTTATAATTATAAGAAGATTCTAAATGGATACAAAATAATATAACGTAATTAAGCTTAATATAAAAGGAATACTATATGAAATTGATGAGATTGGATAGTTTCAGGAAATCATAGATTTTGGTGATGTTTTCGCTAGTTATATTTATAAGAGAGTTTGTAGGCGTATCGTTGAAGAAAATCCTGTGTCTGGTACCGTTGAAGTAATGGAAATCATTTAGAATGTGCTTTGTGGTCGAAATTTTGGGGTATATTAAAAATTCCAAATATGGTTTCGTATTGTACTCAATCAGATCTACAACCTACACTATATCATGTCAAAAGTACATGCAGTTTTTATTTTTTTGTAGCACCCTGTTATTGATAAATATTCAATGTGGCGAATTAACAGAATCAAGCTGTAAGAGTGTGGGTAACAAAAATAAAAGAATGCAAAGAAGAAGTTTATTTTCTACATGGACTTATTTCAACAATATTATAGGATGAATTGAACATTATTTATAAAAAAAAGAGAAAAATTCCAATAAGAAGTACCCCAGCGAAGAAGTCGAAATTGTCCTTAAATTTTTTTTTTGGAGCACCCGGAATTTTTGGCATCTTGGTGGTTTTATAATAAACGTAAGCAAAATCAGCTGATTGCAAATAATTAACATATAATCAAAAGGTATGTTCACAGTCTTATTCTAAGTGCTGTAAATTTTTAACATATTTACCACAAATACACCACATTGTGAATACCACCGCTATTGTATTGTATAATATGTTAGGCTATAGTAAATGTAAAGACACGAAGTAAAGATCATCTACAAATGAATAAGACAACAAATGCGTCTAAAGCAGCGCAGAGCGCTCTCTCTCTGTGAGCGTAACTTTTCACATGTACATAAAGCTCACAACCATGGTATAATAATACAAGGTAGTATTGACAGTTGCTTGGGCAACGACCATCTGTCAAAAAAAGTATCTAGAAAGAGAGCGTTCAATTATTTCTTATGTTTTCGCCATTGTTTATGTTTCAGCGCTTGCAAATAACCAAACATTTTCTTACAAAATATTGCCTATTTTATTTAATTAATAGTGAGTTATTATTACTAGAACGAAAATAATTTGTAAACTTAATGTTATTAAGTGCAAACATAAAAAAAAGGTTGAAAACGTTTAAGTGCAGCAACCTCAGCAGCTGCAGATGCATGTGGACGAAATTGAAGAAGTTTTCAATTAAAATTAAAACACCACGGCTGGAAAACGTTAAACACATATCACACATAATTTTTTCACAACTTTCATTATTATAATTGTGTATTTAACGCACATATTTTGCGGAATTTATTTATTTTTACATTCGTTTAATTCTTGCTGCACGAACAACTGTTTTTGACAGATGGTCGTTTCCTTGTTGCTGAGAAAATCTATACTTGTCAATGCTACCTGTATAATTGTATCATGGCCACGGTTGCCACTTTGGTACAATTGTACCAAAATTGGTACATTTATTTTCACTTGGTACATCGGTACATTATTTTCTGATTTGGTACATTTTGTAAAAGCTTAAAAATTTCATAAAAATCGAAATTTGGTAGCACTGTTGGCGTAATGTTTAGTATTCAAAGTTATGTTCAGCGGAAACTTGCATGGCATAAAATTGTACCTTTATTCTGAAGGAAAGAAAGAGATAAAAGTACAAGATCATAATTATAAGGAAAATGAAAAACCTGGATTATTCCGCCAATTTTTATATAAATTATAAATTGTATTTTGCAATTGTTCAATTGTACGCTTCAAGTGTGTGTAGGTGGAAGGAAAAACGCTACTAATAGAAAGGTAGCCATAAACACTCAATATTCAATATCATATCAAATTTAATAATATTTTGCTAGCAGATTGTAATAAAAAAAACAAAATCTGATGCCAATGATTGCGTAGATCTAAGGGAAGAGTCCACTTCTGACCGCGAGAGTGAAGCTGAATACGGCAGGTATTCCTTTTATTTGTATTGAAAAATTTATAAAAAATTGTAAAATGTTATTTTCTAATGTTGATATTTCTTCCCAGTCAAAGACTGACTACAAAAGGAAGTTTCGTTCAGAATGGATGCAGCAATTTTTTTGGCTGCAAAACAAAAGTGAGAATGCATTTTGTATCGTCTGCGAGGAATCATCAGTGAACCACTTCTAACGGTTTTTCAATGAAAAAAAAAAAGGAAACAAAAATGAGATCACATTGGATGCATTCATGAAACCCGAAAAAACATCCTATAAAAAATATAAGTTAATGGCATCAGAAACAATAACAAAAAACTGTTTTAAGAAATTTAATAAAGAAAGTTCTACACTACAATTTGGAATTGCTACAACATTTTTGTTTCAAGGCCAAATAAACTACTCTTTGGGCGAGATGTGAACAAATTTTGAAGAAGTTTAATTTTATGATAAAAAATATTGGCTTCAAGGGGGGTAAATTGAGGTAACAGGGCTTATCAGATGTATTAAACGTCCAAAAGCTCTGAGAAGAAAATGTGGTGCTAGTTAAGCCTTTTTAACGGTATATTATTTTTTGAAATCGGACAGAAAATGCATAAGTTATGGAAAAAATACCATTTTGGCAGTTTTTCCGGGGGTCCAAAAAAATTTTTTTTGTTTTTGGAGTTGTCTCGAGGTTATCTTTAAAATAAGGGGTGCATTTCAAACTCTTTTTTTTTGTACGGAGACCGACCCACTCTAATGTACACACACAAATATACTCCAATGAATTATTATAATAGATGTTATAAAACTGCTTTATAAAAAAAAAATGGTACATTTTATTCCTTTTTGGTACATTTTTACGGAAAATTTGGTACAAAAAAAAATAGGCGAGTGGCAACCGTGATCATGGCTCACAACAGAAGAGAATATAATTCAGTCGTTCGCTGACGGTGATGCTGTCAGGGCCTGTTTCGTTTTGCGCTGCAAATTATATGTACACTCGTGGAAAATCAACTTATTGTAGATTCATAATACTATTTTTTTACTTTGTAGAATTTTATATTCGTATATATTAAGGTTTCATATAATTAATACATATATTGAGACTTTTTGTTCATTCACATTCCTCATTAATTTTTTAATACTTAATTTTTTGATTACTTGCTTACTTATTTTATTTAATTCCTTATTATTGATTTACATATTTTTTGTTATTAATTTTAAATAATCATATATATTAAAATTTTATAATATTAAAATAATTATTCGTATATATTAAGGTTTCATATAATTCATTCATATTATCTATTAAGATTCTTTACATTATTCATTCATATTACTTGTATTAATCAATTTCATAGATTGACCAATAATGAGATAAATAATGACCAATAGCGAAGACTAAAAATAAAAAGCATAAAATTAAAAAGATAAACTTACAAATCTATATAATTGTGACAACTATTTCGCTCAGTGTGCGCAATTTGAGAGAGCACTAATACTAACAAGACAAAATAAGATGTGACTGTGTTAGAATACCCAGCCCTGGTCTAAAGAAATTTGAAAACACGAACACAACAGGGCAAATTTTACAAATTGTTACAAGAAATCCATTCATGTACCCAAATAAACTTGCTAGTGAGAGAGAAAATGAGAGAGTAAGATTTTATCTCTTCGTTCAAGTTTTGAAAAGTTTTTGCGGGTTGATTTTCTACTTGCAAGCATGGTATAATAATACAAATTAGCATTGACAGTTGCTTGGGAAAAAATCTCCTGTTAAAAACATATACTCAAAAAGAGAGCGCACATAATCGGCCATTAAAAACACAAACAATGTTGAAAACGTAGAAGTGAAAAAAAAACAACTTCAGCAGCTGCAGATGCATTTGCACAAACAGTTGTTTTTGACAGGAGATGTTTTCTTGTAAAAGAGAAAATAGGCGGTTGTCAATGTTACCTTCTATTATTATACCATGCTTGCAAGAATTTGCAAGAAATAAAAAAATAAAAAATTGTCTATTGTACAAAAAAATCAAAAATGAATTCAAAGTTTTTTTGTGTTGCGAGAGAATTTTTTCTTACTCTCAAAAAATGTTTACTTGCAAGTTTTTACTGCAAAAGTACGCGAACCGACCTTATAACTGTTGAAAGTTCTAAACAAAAAATATTACAGAAATAAAGCAAGAAGAACGAGAACAAAGTAAAAAAAACGAGATAGAAAAAAAAGTACCGAAACATGAAAAAATGAAATTAAAAAAAAAAAAAAATTGCGCAAATTAGCGCAGTTAGCTTTAAGCTCAAAATCAGCCTTTGCTATAAACACTTGAGATTTTTCCATACGAATATGCATGAAGTATTTTTCAGTAACGGTTGCCATCTTCAGCTTCAGCGTGCACTATAAACGCGGCCTAACAGGTACTTCTTTCACTTCACCAAACCTTACGTCACCAACAAACAAAAGATTATAAAATATTTTGAAAAATGTTTGTACAGTACCTAAATTAAATAAAATTTTGAATTATGATCATAAATTTCAATGTGGTTTTTTTTTTTTTTTGTATTTTAATATATTTAGCATATTTGTGTACCTTTCATATTTCGTCTCTCAACACATGCAAAAACACGTTGTATGCGTCAACATAAACACTAACTTGCATTTATTATTTATGTACTTGTAAGCAGAACAAAGGATTCGCCAAGCATAGGGCACAGACATTTCTGGTTTTTTTTTTCATACATGTTTTTCTTATTGTGTGTTTTTGCAAGTATTTCCGGCTTACCTTTCTCAGTTGTCGTTAATAAAAAAAAACACCACCACCACCAATGGAGAATATTACGAGCAGACTGCTCACCGTCTATCTATGCTATGCGCCAGCTTAACTTGGGGAGACCCTCCTAGTTTGTTTTCGTATTTTTTTTTTTTTTTTTTGTTTCTTCAGTTTTCAACATTTTTTTGTTTTGTCTGAAATATTCTTGTGAGCAACTTGATGAACATTTTTTTTTTTATGGAAAATTGTTTGCGATCCAAATTTTTTATTTTTTTTATTTTGTTATGTCTTTAGATTTTATTTTCCTTTTTTTTTATTCCTGCCGAGAAATGTGCGTGTTGCAGCATAAAGTGTTGTAATCTGTTTGTGGCGCCACAAATTAATGCTACAGACAAATATTTTCTCTTCACCAAATTTTAAGCCAGCTGTTTTTATTTTAGTCTTTTGTGGTTTCTTTTTATTTTCTTATAAATAGCAATTTTTAGACAAAATTTCACATATTTATTTTAAGATAAATCTTCATTTTTAGTGGTTTGATATTTTGAAACATACAAAACCAAATGAAGTGAATATGTTTGTGTCCTAAAGTATGTAAGGACAACAAAAATATGCTGTCACATTCCCAAACTGCCAAACTTTGAAAGTATTTTTTTATCATTTTTGATAGGAATATATGAACTGAACTACTAAAGAAATATAAATCATCTAATATAGGATGATGGAATTTAAGTGCGAGTGAAGCCAGTAAAGAATTTTTTGTTTTGTAATTTTCGTAAAATTGTCAAAAACCTTGTTGAATAGTCAAAGAAGTACTGAAGTAATTTTATCATTCGTATTTAAACATAAATAATAATGACATTTTGATTTTTTTTCTTAGTTCAACCCTGCCACAGTATCTTAATAATTTGAAAATCTTGATCACAAATAATTAACTGAAATTGATTCATCAATATCCTATTCAATAATAAAATCTTGTCCAATAAAGACTTCGTTAAAAAAATGTTGTTCTATAACGAATGTCCAAAACGAAAATTTTTGGATTTCAGGAATATTTGCTGAATATATTCCTCAATATATTACACCCTATTTCATCAATGTGCGAGTCATCTATATTAGGGCGTCCCAAATGAAAATTTTTTTCGAATTTCATAGTTTCTCAACCTTTGTTTGAAAGCTAATATAGGGTAAAGTATTTTTGAGATTTTTTTCAGATTCTTTGGAAGAGGTTTAGAGGTCGCACTAATCGGATTTTCCCTAAAAATCAGGCTTTTCGGAGATTTTTTGAATTTCTAACATAAGTTGGTCAATAACAGATATTTTCTAAGTCTTTGAGTCATCATTTCGAAACACAAATATCCAAACTTAACTTTAATGTACATATATCAGAAGTGTTGGCAATTTTTTTGGACATTTTGGTGTACTACATTTTATTTTTTCTTGAAATTAGCGAAAATTTTTCAAAAAACACTGCATAATTTTTGAAAAATTTCATATACATAAATGAAAAAAAGTAATGAGGCACTTTGAACTATAGTAAAATTCTGAACAATTTAAAAACAAAAATTCTTGATTCAACTCTTGCCATTCAGAAATTATGGCCTTTTAAAGCTTTGTACCCGTTGGTTGAATCGTTAAATCGTTGGTTGGTGCATCGACTATGAAATTGCTAAAAATATGCAACGTGTAAACCTGCCCTTTCAAACAGCTAGGAAAAAGCATGCAAGGTGTTAATCTACTATAATATTCAGCTGGTCGAGTAATTAAAAAACCAACATTGCAACAAATATACTTCTCCATCAACTTCAACTATCCGTTACCTATCCGGGAAACTAGTTGCCTTAGCCTTTTTTGATGAACGCATAGAAACCAAAACTTTGCGTTTTGTGGTTAGAAATATAAATACGCCAATAATTAAAACAAACTTGTTCACGTAGTACCACGCCACGCGAATTTAATTTAATTTATTCTTTTACGAGCTTTAAAATTCTTCAAAATCAATTTAAGGCCTTCCAAGGACTTGTAGGAATATTTTTGTTTTATTTTGGAGAAAAAATAATTGGTCTCTTTGAGACAAAAACATCGATATGTCATTCAATATTATCAGACTTTTACTACCGAAGATATGATGAAAATGAAAAAAGGGAGCCCTACTTTCGGCAAAAAATTTTCAAAAATTTTTTAAAAATACTTCTGCTGGAAATATCGATATACAAGTACTTTCTGAGCAAAATATTAATGATATTTTAAGAGCTTTATTTTTTTTATATTAGGGTGGTACATTAGGATGGTAGAAACTGAGATCTGGAGGGTAAGTACTAGAACGGTACACCTAAGGTCAATGACTTTTATAGAAGTCATATTGGGCTCCTTGAGACAAAAACATTGATATACCAAACTTAAAAATCCGACTGTAAACACCAGAGATATGAAGTTATATGTCAATACGCGACCCCTACGTTCCGTCAAAAAAAAAAAAAATTTCCTTAATTGTCTTGCAAAAATGCGTCATATTCGGCTATGCGCACCACTACATTTAAAGCTTCTGTATTATTTCTGTGTTTGTCTTTTGTCTTTGATTTGTTAAGCCTTTGCTCTCAATTCTTGCTCTCAGCGCTCCAAGAGCGCTCTCTGCCCATAGTGGGTCATATTCGCTGGTATACGGCGAACTTTTTTTTGCATAGGAGGTGGTACGGTCTAATGCAGTGTTGCCAGAACCTGGGATTTCGCCCATATTTCGGCTTTTTAAACCTCAAAAGGGCGCACGGGATTTTCTCAACTTTTTTTTTAATTTCAAAAATTTAGGAGAGAGGACTGGGCTGTGAACCAGGATGGGTTGTGAACCATTACTTTTTTCTTTCCCTAATTATCGAGGGAATTTCGTTTCTTTTTTTCTTATATTTTCGTAGATTTCTTATACGAGGCCAAAACCGACCTACGGTTGTAAGCGCCAGATAAGTTCGTAAGTAAGTAATTGACATATCGCCAATCTTTCAACTGCTAAATTTGTATTTTGACATGACGTAATTTTTGCAGTTACACCGAAGTGTACAGATATATTGCTTGTGCCAGTGGCAGACATCGTGTTTGAAACTGTGAAAACTTTTGCGAAGCTTACTGCTCCAGACAAAATTGATGATCTGAAGCAGTAAAAAACAGCAAAAAAGTCAAAATCCCTAGCAAAAGCATCACTGAAGAAGGCATAACCAACACCATCCAAGCGTCCTAAGGCAAAAGAACCATCAAAACCATCTGATGAGGATATTGATTTTTGCAGAATTTGCTTGAGGTTTTTGCCTAAAGAACTGACACCCAAAAACTCCATCGAATGCAACACATGTGGCCGGCCTATTCACTTGAAGTGCGTCAATATGGGAAGGCGTTCGTATTTCATATGCAAACATTGCGACACCGATTTGGATGAAGATGAAGAAAATTATGACTAAACACTTCTATTCATTACGATTTTTTAGCCTAATTGGCGTCATTAGTTTTGACTCTAACTTATAATATTATTGGTGATTTACTTCGTATTTTCCGACTTTTATTGGTATTTGCCAGATTTTTCACAACCCAGCCACATTTTTGGAAGAGCCAAAAATCACGTCTTTAGAAAATTGGCAGTAGAGAGTTAAATTTTAATCAAAACGCGAATCTGTCTGCATAAAAAAGTTGCGTTGTATTTTCACCTTTCCAACGATATTCGATATCTTTATTCTGAGGAAAAGTTTGAGGCCAAAAACAAAACCCGGTTCACAACCCAGCCATCTCCCCTACATTAAAAGCAATACTCTTGCTGTTTAAAGCAAGACCCTTGCAAAGCTGTTTAAGAATTGAACTTGAACACAATAACATTGTGAATATTTTAGAGAGAAAGAAGAATTAAATTTTGGATGGTCGGATTCGTTTTCTTTTTGACTTGACTTTACCAGGTAAAAAAGAGAAACAAGCCAAAAAAATTAACGAGTAATTAAACATGAAGCTATGTGCAAGGTTTGTGAATGGGATTTTTTTCGGGATTTTTTATTTTTAAAACGGGATAAACAGGGCGTTTTAAAGAAGAGAACGGGATATTTGGAGCACGGCCTCTGGCAACACTGGTCTAATGTACACGATCGAATGCACGAAGTTCTCTCAATCAGTTGGCGCACAAACTTCAAGCAAGAAGGTTCATACCGCTTGGTCGTGTGTTTGCACTGAGCAAAAATTTTGAGGTAAATGAAAATGAGTTTTTGTGCAGTTATGAGTGCAGAATAATATTAATAATAATAATGATAATCAGAGTGATGATGATAATGATAATGATACTGATAATTATAATAATAATTTAAACACAATTCTTGCTTAATACCTGTACTACAATTTGTTTCAGTGCATAGAGCGAGAGAGAGCTACTAACACAAGTACAAAAGTTAAAAATTATAGTAGAATGCTTGTGAACACCACTGATCTACAGCAGTGATGTTCACGTTGTACCCAAGAATGATAGAAACCAAATTACGCGTTCCGCAAACTACAGAGAGAGAGCATGACGTCACAAGCGATATTATCAGAATTTGGAATAATTTTACTTTCATACCCACACCTAAATATTTTTTTTTTCTTATACTTATAATATTTTTATGGACCTCCTTAACCCATTGGTACAATAAAATTTTGTCAGTCTCAAATAGTTTAGAAGATAAAAATCTTGAAGGTTTAAAAAATTCATATTTTTCGTATACGAGAATATTTATATTTTTATACAGAAGAGTAGATATGTTTACTTTACTTTTTCGAAAGAATTTATTTTCAATTTCGTCAATTTGCCTAAGAGATCGCTTATTTGCAAACGTTTTAGTCAAGCAAAAGTACTGTGTGACGTCATGCACTCAGTTGAGAAAGAGAGTATTAGATAACGGGACTGCGGAACGCGTAATCTTGTTTCTATCATTCTTGCGTAGTACCACGCGTGGTGAGACTCGAAAGCTTTATTCGGGAATCGAAACACGCATGGTATAATAATACAAGGTAGCATTGACAGTTGCTTGGGAAACCATCTACTTGCTTACTTACTTACTTAGGTGGCCATCACAACCCGTCGTCGAGTTTCGGCCGACCTCAACAGCTCACGCCAGGCGCCTCTACTTCGAGCGCGCCTTCTCCAATTGGTTTCAGCAAGCGCGGTTAGGGCTTCCTCTACCTGGTCAATCCATCGGAGGCATGGTCTTCCTCTTCGTCGTCGTCCTTCGACTTTCGATTCGAACACCTTTTTTGCTGGAGCATCGTCATCCATACGATGGACATGACCTAGCCAGCGTAGTCGCTGGATTGCTATACGCTGAACTACTTTAATGTCATCGTATAGCAGTTCGTGGTTCATTCGAATGCGGTATTTGTCGCCAACTCGAACAGGACCGAAGATTTTTCGAAGAACTTTTCTTTCAAACACTCCCAGAGCGGCTGCGTCTGCTTGAGAGACAACCCATGCCTCAGCGCCATAAAGAAGCACAGGTATAACGAGCGTCTTGTAGAGTGCCAGTTTTGTCGCTCGAGATAGGGCTCTACAACGTAATTGCTTACTAAGCCCGTAGTAGCACCTATTAGCAATTGTGAGTATTCGCTTAATCTCCAGGCTGACATCGTTGTTGCTGTTAACGGCGGTGCCAAGGTAGGTAAATTCCTTGACCACTTCAAATTTATATTTGCCCGTTGAGACGTGAGAGCCTAGACGCGGCGCTCCCCTGCCTGTAGGCAGCATATACTTCGTTTTGCCATTTTTCACCGCCAAACCCACCTTGGCTGATTCCTTTTCTATAGCTGTGATAGCAGCAGTGACATCTCTCTTGGTCCGACCGTTAATGTCAATATCATCAGCATATGCAAGAAGCTGAACATCTTTGTAAAAAATGGTGCCATTGCGATGTACACCGGCCCTTCATAGGATCCCCTCAATGGTGATATTGAAGAGATCGCAAGATAGCGGGTCGCCTTGTCTGAAACCTCGTTCAGTATTGAAGGTTTCGGAGAGGTCATTTCCTACTTTGACGGAGCTGCATGTATTGCTCAACGTCATCTTGCAGAGTCTTATCAACTTTGCAGGTATACCGAAATCAGACATTGTTGCGTACAGGCAATCCCGCTTCGGGCTATCGAACGCAGCTTTATAATCGACAAAGAGATTTCTCGTGGGTTTTTTCCAGGATTTGTCGCAGTGTAAAAATCTGGGCTTTGGTGGATTTACCTGGTCGAAAACCACACTGATAGGTTCCAATCAGTGTTTTTGTATGCGGCTTGAGTCTTTCACACAGTATGCTCGAGAGGACCTTATATGCGGTGGATATAAGGCTGATACTCGGTAGTTGTATCAAGTGACGGGCAGGCCGTCAGCACCCGCTGCTTTGTTGTTTTTGAGCCGATGCGTAGCAACTCGAACCTCGTCACTGACTTTTCAAATTGCCGACTTATTTTGACAACATTTAGCTTAAATAAGACTCCTCAGACCCATCATACATTTTTCATTGTCATATTATTTAATTCATTGTCATTAATTTAAGAAAATTTCTAAATTTCTCTTTAAATTTAAATAAATTAATATAAATTGCACTTAACACGACAGCGCATAAAATTTTAATTGTCAAATAAATCAAGCGTTTTTTTTTCTTTATTTCAAATAATTTCAATAAATTATAGCTAAATACCCTCTAAAAAATGCAATAATATTGAAAAATAAACAAAACTCAAAAAAATCTATTTTTCATATAAAATGTCAAAGCTGCTGTTTGCCAACGCATTATAATAATGATTATTAACTAATATAAATATTTTTTTAATTAATGCAACATAAGCAGCGTTTGGAAAAAAATTGCAGCTGTGTATAAAAAAAAAAAAAAAGAATTAATCAGCAAAAATAAAAAAAATAACAAAAATATTTATGATGCGCACAAATATTCATAACCAATTAGTTGGTTTTTATTTTATCACTGTAATAATTGGTGCGCTATCGAGTGCTACACAATAAAATGCTACGAATGTGCAGCATGTTGCGCCACATGCACTCGACACATACGAGTAGCTGCCCAGATGCAAACATATACATAGACTCCATATCGCGAATTGTCGAGTTTCAATGTTATATTAAATTTTTTTAAATAATTGTAATTTTTCGCTTTTTTTATTATGTTGTTTTTTTTTTTGTCGACAGTTTTAACATTTGCATCATTTGTTCGATACCTTTAATTTTAATTAATTAAAAATACAACAGCGCTGGAGTGTGAGTGTGCTTGCAAATATTTTAAATGGCTTATGATTAATGCGGAATTTATTGCATATTTTCAGGGGCGAAAATAAATCATTCCTTAAAAATAATGACAGTTGAGGTTAGTCATGAATATGCGTCATGAGGGTTGCAACAGCAAATTTAATAACAACAACAACAACAACGACAACAACAACAACAACTATAACACCAATAGCACCAAAAACACAAACAACACACTTCACCATATCAATGCAAATTGCTTCCTCTTTAAGGTTTTACCTTATCTACTCTATTTCTTATTTCATTTATTTATTTTAATCATTTTCACAAATAGACCATTTTATTTAAAAAAAAAAATCGTCCTAAGAATACGTATGATGGAAGGAAACTAGGTATTAGGGAAACTCCCTTATAAATGCAAGTAAAGACACTTTGTTTTTTTACAATACTTTTATTTTAAAAATTAGCTTTAAACCAGTGATCATTACCGCACGATTCAAACGACAACAAAAAGAACACAGCTTTACACTGAAGTAAAAAGTTGTCAAAAGCTTTCGAACCATTTGGTACAAGGAAATATTGTCGAATGTTGAATTTCTATTGTCAACTCTATTATACTGTCATATATAGGGTTTTCCAATAAGAGGTGTCATTGTGAGTCGCCCGCTATTGTGAATTACTCACTTTTAAAGCTTTTATTCTTTGACATTTGACAAGTAGAAACTACGCCATTACTAAAAATGGAACGATACATGCTTCAACAACGCATTGAAATTATTAAAATTCACTACAGAAATGCTGAAAATATTGCAGTCACAGTTCGCAAAACTAAAGCATTTTTTGGTCGTCGTGAAGCACCTTGTCGGACCGCAATACAGAAATTGTTGAAAACTTCAACTAACACCTTGCGACTTCTTCCTTTGGGGCCACGTGAAAGATAAGGCCTACGCCAACAGCCCAGCATCGATTGAAGACCTCAAAGATGGAATTCGTGAGGCTATCGAGGCCATAGGGCAGCCACTTTGCGATTTGGTTATGGAAAATTTCATGAAAAGGATATTGTCCTGTAAGCGTGGTCGTGGTGACCTTTTGGCTGATGTTGTTTTTCATTATTAACGGCATACCTTCCTCTTTATTATGAAATAAACATCCGATCATTTATCTCAAAAAATGGCATTTTTCTTTGAATACCAAAATAAAACCTCTTATTGGAAAACCAGTTATAACGTACTATGTTTGACTTCTGTGAAGATAGCCCCAAATCTTAAACCCAACTTTTTGCTCAATTCGCCGCAAAAATACCTGAATGCCGAATTCGCAGCAGTGAAAAAAGTAGGTGTTTTATAAATTGTTTACAAAAGAATGGAATTTAAAATACAAATTAGTCTCATCATCAACAAATTGCTATTAATCGTCCTTCATACCGTAAAATGGCCTAGAAGTGTAAAAGTCAGGTCATGAAAATGTTATGAAGGAGAAAGCTGTAAAAGTCTAAATTGAAAAGCGAATGGACAGATTACACCTTCATACTGTCAGGAAAAAATTGCCATTATCCTTTTGATCGTAAAAATCATCCTTCCTGTCGTCCTTCCTGTTGTTCTTCCTGTCCTTTATTTGTCATGTTCATGCATTGACATACTGTGAGCTTCAAAACGAAGTGTGCACTTTTTTGTACACGAGTTATACCCCATATAAGTCTTCAATACTGTGAGTAGTCCCAAAACTTATTATGGTTTGAATTCTTATTAAAGTCTCTCTTGATATAAGTAAACAGTAAACCTCTGCACGAGTGCGCTTGAAATGCGTTTCAAAGCACTCGTTTGTAGTGCAAGCTTTTGCTATGTTTTGCTCTCATCAATGAAATCAAGCCTAACACTACAGAGAGCACTCGTCGCTTGAGCAGAACAAGAACAAACAAAAACCAAACCAATGTTAGGCACGATTCGTAAAAGAAGTGTGCACTGACTAGAAAGTTATGTTGTCATGTACACAACAGCAGAACGCTTGGAGTTATGCTGTCTTTGAATAGCTTTGGAAGTTAATGCCGTATAACAATGAAACTCAATATGTATGGAGTTCTTACTTGGTATATCCTTCTACTAGAAAGTAGAATATGGGAAGTAGGGTACTGGGATGGGGATTTGACAAATGGGTGTGGCTCCGATCCAAATAATTCAAGTATCCAAATAATTCAATGAAGTGTAGGAAAAACTTAAGCGTATTAAGACCGTTTAGAGTTCTGTAGATTTCGTGTTTAGCCGTTTTTGGGGGTAGCTGATTTCGAATCTGATTTCAGAATTTTAATATTAAAGATGGTGGATAGGGTTGCCACCTACATTTTTTGTAGTTTAAAAAATTCGGTGCTGGGGTGAACACTAGGCAAAAATTGGTCGCTGAATCCGAATCCGTTGTCAGATGTTCAAAAGTATGATATTTTAACAATAGGGTTGCCACCTAATAGTATGTTGCATTTTAAAGAGTTTTAAACATTATCTAACAGTTTAAGGGGGTCGCTGATTTCGAATCTGAAGTCAGAATTTTAAAATTCAAGATGGCTGATAGGGTTGCCACCTCATTTTTTTTCATTTTTACGAATTCGATGCTGGGGCGAACACTAGGTAAAAATGGGTCGCTGAATCCGAATCCGTTGTCAGAATTTCAAATTATGAAATTTTTAATCCTATAGGGTTGCCACCTAAACATTTGTTTTTTTTAAACTTTTAATCACTATTTTACAGTTTTAGGGGGTCGCTGATTTCGAATCTGAAGTCAGAATTTTAAAATTCAAGATGGCTGATAGGGTTGCCACCTCATTTTTTTCATTTTTACGAATTCGATGCTGGGGCGAACACTAGGTAAAAATGGGTCGCTGAATCCGAATCCGTTGTCAGAATTTCAAAATTATGAAATTTTTAATCCTATAGGGTTGCCACCTAAACATTTGTTTGTTTTAAACTTTTAATCACTATTTTACAGTTTTAGGGGGTCGCTGATTTCGAATCTGAAGTCAGAATTTTAAAATTCAAGATGGCTGATAGGGTTGCCACCTCATTTTTTTCATTTTTATGAATTCGATGCTGGGGCGAACACTACGTAAAAATGGGTCGCTGAATCCGAATCCGTTGTCAGAATTTCAAAATTTTTAGGTGGCAACCCTATAGGATTAAAAATTTCATAATTTTGAAATTCTGACAATGGATTCGGATTCAGCGACCCATTTTTACCTAGTGTTCGCCCCAGCATCGAATTCGTAAAAATGAAAAAAAATGAGGTGGCAACCCTATCAGCCATCTTGAATTTTAAAATTCTGACTTCAGATTCGAAATCAGCGACCCCCTAAAACTGTAAAATAGTGATTAAAAGTTAAAAAAAAACAAATGTTTAGGTGGCAACCCTATAGGATTAAAAATTTCATAATTTTGAAATTCTGACAACGGATTCGGATTCAGCGACCCATTTTTACCTAGTGTTCGCCCCAGCATCGAATTCGTAAAAATGAAAAAAAATGAGGTGGCAACCCTATCAGCCATCTTGAATTTTAAAATTCTGACTTCAGATTCGAAATCAGCGACCCTCTAAAACTGTAGAATAGTGATTAAAAGTTTTAAAAAAGCATATTTTTAGGTGGCAACCCTATAGGGTTAAAAATTTCATAATTTTGAAATCCTGACAACGGATTCGGATTCAGCGACCCATTTTTACCTAGTGTTCGCCCCAGCACCGAATTCGAAAAATAAAATAAAATTAGGTGGCAGCCCTTTCAGCTATCTTTAATTTTAAAATTCTGACATCAGATTCGAAAACAGTGACCCCCTAAAACTGTTTTACAATGTTTAAAACTCGTAAAAAATACATAATAAGGTGGCAACCCTTTTGTTAAAAATTTTATAAATTTAAAATACTGACAACGATTTCGGATTCAGCGACCTAGTTTGACCTAGTGTTCGCCCAAACATCGAATTCGTAAAAATTACATTTCTATTTGCCAATGGTAGAAATAATTACTTCGCCAAGGTTCTGTTGTGTTAGGTGTGATTGGTGCATTTTTCGCTGTTAGTAATTGTTCTGTTAAAGCAAACCGAGAACATGGTTTGATTTGAAGCTGACGAGTGCTCTGCAGTGTTCGTTTGTTATCATTCAATGACTTGGATAAGCTCTGCTTGACTAACAGAGTTCTGTCAAGCTCTGAACTCTGCACTGTTGGATCTACTGTTGTGGAAAAAACGAGTGCATTTGTGCAGAGGTTTAGTAAACAGTCTTGCAAATAATTTACCACAACAACAAAATATTTAATAAAAACCAAAAAGTCCATATTTATCACGTGAAAACCAAGTGTACACCTGCATAGTAAGCTTAGCAATTTCAAATATTTGAAACAAATGTAACGGTATCTCTCTCAAGTTGGTTAATTATGATGTTAGTTAATGTTTCTGCATCACTCGCCTTTGGTAAAGTGAGGAAGTAAGTTGTAAGAATACTTTTTTAAAATGCGTAGTTAAACTTTTTAGTCATAAAATTTCATAAAGCAGGAAAATCACTTCCTAGTATGCCTCTTGGAATATTTGATCCAAATTTGGAAAATATATATGTATTTTTTTTTATGATCACTTGAACTACTTTTTTCAAAAGCAATTTTAGTTTTAGTACTAATTTTTTTTTAAGTTAAAAAATACGATTTTGGCGTTTCAAAATGCTGTTACTTTTTGTCTGAAGTTGTCTGAAATATTTAATAAATCCTTCGATATTCATTTTTTTAAATCCATATTAACTCAAAACTATTTTTTTTTTTTATTTTGAAGTTTGTTTTTATTTTTTAAAATAATATAGAAGCATTTAAAAATACATAGGTACACACGAAATTACAGTGAACGAAAAATTGTTAGTCCTGTAAGAGCAGTAAAGCTTCTTCACTAAGCTCTTTTGATTATACTGTCTGTGGTTTTCTTACACTTGATATGAGTGGATCGGACGTAAATAATATGCGATGAAGAACATCTTCGTTTGTTACTTTTTTTTAACATTTTCTAGAATGTGACATACTTATTTTTTTGTAATCTTTATTACGTGTTTCATGAGCATCTTCAGATAGCTGACCTATTCATAAAACTCCAAAATGCTAAATTATGGTTCCACCATGATTAAGTAATTTGTGTACCGAAGAAAGCATGTATATATATACGAGCAGTATGCAATGCATAGTCACATTTCTGAGAATTCGATACTCCAAATATATAACCATGATCGTGATAACAACACATCAACACAAAAATCGTATTTGTTGTAGAATTTCGGTATTAACCAGAAAACATATACCAGAAAATAAATATATAAAAATAAAAAAAAAGTTGTGAAAGGTTATCATAAAAACCCCAAAAACACAAGTTCATAATATATGACAAATTAGAAAGGCCAGCAAGGCCCCCCTTTGAATTCCCTACGCCACTGATTTCTTCTAGACAAACATGTATATGAGATTTTAACGGAATTATCAATTGCGACTGCATCAACAGATTTTAATAGAAAAAAACAATATAAAGCTTATGGTATATTTTTGAAAATGAAAATTGAAATTTCTCAAAAAGGGCAAAATTGGAGCAACTTTTTTCTTTTCTGTCAAGTTATCAATACACTTAAGAATCACATGCACTATGAAAGAAAACAGCGCAAGACAGCGCAAATATTTACAACTTTAATCAAAGATGAAAAAAAGGTAAAAACCAGGTTGATAAAAATTATTAAATTTATTAAATAAAACAATTTTTTTCGTTTTTTTTTTTTCATTATTTCAAAAAGCTTAAACTATAAGCTTTCCAACGGTATATACATATAATACTTGTATGATCAATTTAAAAAGAGTTGAAAAAAAATCGATTAAAAAGTTCTTCATTTCGCTGCTCATATAGGACTGTGTCTTACGAACACTTTAGCAAGCCATATAACTGAACCTTGCCAATTTTTTCATAAAATGTTCATTGCAGTACAAAATTGTACCTTTTCTCAGATTATTTTCATCATGATACAGTCTGCAAGAGTAATTTCGAAAAAATCATTTATGAGACACAAACGTCCATTTGGGCCCACTGTGCGGCGCAACGAGCTATACAACTACCGAAACAATCAATTTACTGAAAGAGACGTTCCAACAAATCCAAACTGCGACTTTAACCTCATATATCTCAAAATCCCGATGTGATAAAAACAGAGTTCAGATTCATAACCTAGAAGTCCAAAATCCACATAAAAAACTTGAAAATCCTGTAAAGTTAAAATTTCATAATTTGCGGGCCTCTGTTATCGATGAAAATAAATGTTTTACTTAGTAAAACTCACAAAATTAATTACAAATACATGTATTTGTTGTTGTTGTTCTTTCAAGTGTTGTTATTTTAATTTTGGAAGTTTTTGTGTAGGAGTGTTTGTGCCGATAGCAAATATTATGTAAATGAGTAATATTGCAGTAAGCAGAACAATATAAATGTAGTAATAGATGCGGTGGCAACAATAGTTGCCATAACAGCAACAACCACAACCACAACAACAACCACCACAAAAACAAAATAGAAACATATGTTAATTGGATTAAAACATTTGATATCTACTTCAACTTTGGTCCAAATTAATTTAAATGCAATTCATGTATTGTTCAGACAAGCTCAATACAAGCAAAACACAAGCAAAACACAAGCAATAAGCTACCCAGTAGGAATGTATACAAAAAGTTTTTTTCTAATACAAAAAAAAAAAAAAAACAAATAAAATAGTTCCGGAAAACTGCAAACCCAATAAAGCTGAGGTTAAAAGATAATTTCGACAACAAAAATAACAACATTACAACATAACAACATTTATTTATTTTAAGAACCCAGAATAGCCTAAACATAACGCAGACTTAACTCAATCTAATCAGAGTTACCGCAAAGTTAAGTTATTTTGCTTGCATTTCAACTGGGTTATTGTGGAGTGCTTGTTATAGTATTTATGTGACTGAATTTTGTTTATGTATTGGTGTAAATTAATGCCTTGCGTGTGAGTATTAGTTATTTATTTATACTTATGTTGATGTATATGTTGTTGTGTTATACTTGTTAACCTTTAGCCACATAACAGTTGGCATCATTTGTTTTCCATCGCAATCAATGCAATGTTAAATCTTGTCTTCTGCCCTCTATCTCTGCCCGTATTTGTATCTAATCACTTGACTGCCATGACAACGATTGCAAATGTTTAAATAACTAAGTTTGTTGTTAATTTCAACTATTCCATGTCCTCTTAATGTTATTTAAGCCTATTTCACCAATTAATTCTACTTCAGTGGTTAATTAAAATCGTTGTGCTGTTGAGCTTTTTGATACTCTTTGCTTGGTTTTGTTTTATTTCTAAGCCAATTAATTGAAATTTAATTCTTCTTTTCCTATAATAAGGCGCAAGTAAGGAATTTAGTATATTTTTGTCCCTAAAATGTTCTGTTTTTTATTTAGGGCAGTGCTGCCTAAAATAGAACGGTTCTAAAATAGTAAAGTGACTACAATTAATTAGCATTATTACAACACTTATAAGCGTTCTGTTAATTTCTGAATTTTCCTACGTTATAATAGTTTGACGCAACAACGTTATGTTTTACCGCGCTCGTTTCCAAAGAAGTTTAAAAAAAATCAATTTTTCAAAATACACCACCGTTGCATGGATTTGCTAATCGCTGAGTATTGTTGCTACGATAAGAGCTATAGTACTACAGTAAAGATTGATTCTTTGACTTTAAGACAAAAATAAAAAAAAGACTTCATTGGGACTCGGAGAGAGTTGCGTAAGCAACGAAACTTTAAATTTGTTGCATGGAATTATTTCGCACTATGTATAGTTGATATGGCAATAAAAACTTTTTATCAAAAAAACAAAAACCGACTTCAAAATCACTGCAAAGTAAAATATAATTTTAAATAAATTTTCCCACTAATTTCTTTGTCAAAATTTAAAAGTTATTTATATGTATAACAATATGTATTGAAAATCTTATCATTTTCATTTTTTCTATATTGTTTTATTATCATCAATATATTAATTGCTTTATGTACATAAGAGCTTTGAAGTCGGCGCTAATCTTTGACACACAATTATGATCTTTAACCATCCAAGTATAAATATTAACCGATATATAGTACTTTTACTTAAAGTGCCACACCCTATGCACAATTCCGCCCACTTTTGTAATAATTCTACCTACCCACCTACCTGCATACCAAATATTACTACCCTAGTGTCAATATTAACTGAGATATAGTATTTTCATAATATTGCCAGACCTCTTTGTTGAATAACGCCCACTTTTTTACCTTAATTTGTAATATCTGTGCCTACACATGTAAAAATACACATACTAAATTTCAGTACCCTAGTCTCAATATTATTCGATATATAGTGTGTTTCTAATATTGACACACCTCTTTGTCGAATAACGCCCACTTTATTTACAGTAATTTTTAAAATTGTGTCTACCCCTGTACTAAATTTCAGTACTCTAGTGTCAATACTATTCGAGATACAGAGTTTTTCTTATATGACCACATCCCTTTGTCAAATAACGCCCACTTTATTGACCGTAATTTGTAATAATTCTGCCTACCCCAGTATTTTTACTGTAAATTTCAGTGCTCAAGTGTCAATATTAACTGAAATACAGTGTTTATCTTATATTGACACGCTCCTTCGTTGAATATCGCCAACTTTTTTAAAAAAGGACCTCCGCGTTCATGGTATCTAACTGTTGACTAAAAATTACGGAAATCCGACAAGTGCTTTAGGAGTTATCGGTGTACAATGTACATTGTACATACATTAAAAAAAAAACGGACAAACCAACGAACTTGAAAACCTCCTCTATTTTAAAGTCGGTTAAAAATATATTACACTCCACTTTAATCTAGTTCTTAGACCTCATGACAAAATAGATATAGATGCTTATGACGTCATAAGGCCACACAGAGAGTCGCTACAAGATCGAAAATGCATCAGTCATGCAACGGTATTGCATGGCATTATTACTCACTGAGTATATGTGGCAGGATATATGTTAAAAGCCGAAAATTTGTACTTGACCTTACGATGAAAATAAGACAAAAATAAATTATGACGTCGTCAGGTTGCATAGGTAGAAGCTTATGCAACAAAAATGCAATTTTGTTGCATGAAATATTAAACACTGAGTAGCAGTGCTTCGAAAAATTTTATTTTGCGATAGTAAAAAATGATTCTTTGACTTCATGGCGAAAATTAAAAAATAATGTTTGGAGTCACGACACCAAGTAGGCAACCACTTAATGCGGTCAAAATGCAAAACGTTGCATGCAAAAAACGTTGCATGGCATTGTAACTCCATGACTACTCATTCTACGGTAAATTTTATGTAACCACAGTAAAGCTGAGGTTTTCGAAAAAAATATAAAAAAAAAATAAAAAAATTTAAATAAAAACTAATGGCTTCATGATGTTCTGAATCAGGGAACCCCTAAAAGTGATCTTAATGCACTAAAAGCAATGACAAAAGCAAAAATAAGACAAAAATTATATTAAAATTAAAATAATTATAAATATCGGATAGGAAGGAGAAAGAGAAAGGATAGGAAGGAGAGTAAGAATTAGGACAAAGAAAAGGAACAGGAAAAAGATATGGAGTACGCCAACGGTTTGGACAAAGATTAGAGCATGGAATTGGACAAGGATTAAGACAAGATTTCTGACAATGATTGGAAGAATGACTTTCAGAAGTATTGGAACAAAGATTTAGACACCGCTTAAACATTATTTAGGATGAGATTGGGAAAAGGATAGGGCCAAAAAATGAGACAAGAAATAGAACAAGATTTATGCTCTAAGGACAAAATTAGATAAGATAAAGATTCGGTTAAGAAGTCGGACAAGGATTAGGAAAGGGATTCGAACTAGGATAAGGTCAGGAATTTAGGTATGGATCAAATCAAGTGTTTGGACTAGAAGTGTGACAATTACGAGTATTAAGATAAATATAAGAATGAGAATAAGAATGAGAATGAGGACAAATTTGAGAGCAAAAGAAAAGATAAGGACAAGAATAAGGACAGGAATAAGGAAGCGCTGTCACGTCAAAACATACGGGTGTAGGTCCACGATAAAGTCAATCACATTTTATCAGATTAAGTTTGACCTTTTTTTAGGTTTTTACAACAGAACTGATAGGTATTTTTTAAGAACCCGGTAAACAGGAGTTTTAGTTAGAATTAACTTACGATCGATATGAAATACTTTTATTCACTTTGACTTAAATTTGTTCGTAAAAAATTCAGAAACCTACCAATTATGTTGGGGCATTAACAAAAACAAACTAAATTTCTAATAGAACTGGAACTACGCCTTTTCCAATTGTAATTCATGAGATCTCAATTTTAGTTCACATTTTTCAACTGTAATTCATGAAATGCCAATTCTAATTCATATTTTTTCAATTATAATTCATGAAATCCCAATACTTACTTACTTACTTACTTACTTATCTGGCGCTTACAACCTAAAGTCGGTTTTGGCCTCGTATAAGAAATTGCGTGAGCCATTTCTGTTCTGCGCTTGCTGGCGCCAGTTGAAATCCCAATAGTAATTCAAATATTATTATTATTATTAGGTCCAGAATCATTATACGCATCTTGTTTTTTTGGGTAGCTTTTTATTTTCGACCATATGATCTACATGCTATTCAACATAGGAGAATATGGTCCTAGTCTCAGTAGTGAAACAGAAGTTCCTCTAATTTTTTCATCTACATAACTTGGAATGGCAGGGCACATTGTCAATAACAAGCACCAAATCCTCCAACTGGTTGCCCATGTCTTCCCAAACATGTAGCAGATTACCGACGCAAGCATTTGTCAATTCGACATTTTAGGAGCCACGTTTCCGGTCCATCGCACCTTATCCTGCTGCAGAAATTTTTAAATTTTGATAATATTTGAATTACATTTGATAATAATTGAACTACAGTTGGGATTTCATGAATTACAATTGCAAAAGGTGTAGTTTCAAACTGGATCAAAAGACATTCAGCGCAGAACCTTTTTATTTTAGTTTTCTTTGTATTGTCTTTATTTTATTTTTTTGTTTATTTTTTTTTTTTTTTTTTTTTTTTTTTGTATATTTCCTATAATATTTTTGAATAAACTTCCGAACTTGTGAGATAGAAGAAGGTGTGACAACATCTACAACAGACGGAATCACTGGACATGCATTTAGAAGAAAGTTTCGCCTTGAGAATACTAATACATAATTATTTAACAGCTGATCACTTGGCAGTTGTCAATTGTTGACATTGTGAACAAAAAAAAATTAAGATATTCCAACAATTCTTCCATATATTCCTCCGATGTTATGTAACTGAAAGTAGATAGAAGCACAGTTTCTAAAAAACGAAAGCATTGTTCTTTCAGCCAAAAGTAAATTTCTACGAGTTGAGATCTAGCAAAACCTTAGTAACTGAGTGAATCAGAGTCAAAGTCATACAAGACTAGTGATGTAGCGGCCAACGAAACAGTCTGTATAGTCTGCTATGTTATATGATTTGCTCTATACTCTATGCCGTTGTTGTTGTTTTCTTTATTAACATACTTGGCCTTAAGCTCAACAATTAATTGTGAATATAATAGAATGAAAGGGTCGCTCTAAACTTAATTCAGTTGTTCGTTTTATTCAGAAAATAAATATTACAGCTCTTATTAATACACTTATTACGTTTTGCTTAAGTTACTATCTACCGATGTATCTATGAAGTTACTATCTACCGATGATATTTTTTACACACGTTTTTATATGATTGTGTTGCAGTAACTTATATTTGGTTAATTTCATTTCATATTTAGCCATTTTTCTTGTGAACTAAAAAATTTAATTTATATAATTTAACAATTTTGTTTTAATTTGGAACAATGATTCCACATTGTATCTTAATGAAAAGTTACCTTCTTTTATAATGGCAAAATATCTTTTCAAAATGAAAATTCGCATTTCTTTGAGTTGTTGGGAATCTCGTTGGATTGTTGCCAATCTGTTGTAATTTCATCAACTTACCTGAAAACAAATGAAAATTAATTTTAATTAATATTTTTATTTATTTTTTATGGAAAAAGATTATGAATAATTAAAGTTTATCTTTTGAGCTAATTTTTAATCAGTTCTATGCCAAATGCGTCAACTTTTTTGTATAAATCTGCTTTGGAGAACTTCCAAAAATAAGATTGTTTCATTTTTATCACATTTAATTCAACTCTTTGTAACCTAGAGCTCATTTTAAAAAATAATTGGGAATATTTTCTTTTTTGTGGTTTAAAATGCCCTTTAGATTCAAATCAAAGTCACATCTGAACAAATCTGAAAAATTTTTCGAACAAACTTAGGAGTAAATAAAATAAAAAAAAAATTAGGTATGCAGTACAAAAAAATTGTATTTTTATTTTATGTTTTTACATTTTTTCAGTATAAAAGTGAACCAAATTTGAAATAGTTCTGAACTAGTTCCAAAAAGGATCAGTACTAGTTCCACTACAATAGCCTTTAGCATCCCAGCAGGAAAGTGGACCAAATTTTAAATAGTTCTGAACTAGTTCCAAAAAGAACCAGTACTAGTTCCACTACAATACCCTTTAACATTGAACTAACTGACGCTTTTTGCGGGTTGATGTCATAGGAAAAGACAATTGTACCCAGAAACACTCCTTTTTCCCTATATTTTAACTAGTTGCATTAGGAACATTTTTAAACTGGTTGCTTTCGAAGTAGCCTGAAAGTGGTTCTTTTTTAACTAGTTTTAAAGTCATAACATATCAAAAGTGTAAGAATTTAGTGCAGTGGGAAGGTCCTAAAGATCTCATTTGTACCATCTTTTCCATCCACAATCCAGAAAACATTTTGTCTATAAACATTTTTTTTTTTTTATTATTCTTTCTTGTGCGCAGAAAATTAGCCAGAAGTAGCCAGAACGCGTTTATTTTTGTCAGCAATACTTTTGAAAACAAAAGCAAAGATAACTGTTCTACACTGAACGCCTTTTAAACTTTTTCAGAGCTACTGCGAACTGCGCTAGAAATGAACTAGTTCACTTTTTCAATTGACTCCAAAATAACTGCTGGGATTGAACAAACTGACTCTTTTTGCGGGTTGATGTCATGAGAAAATACAATTGTCCCCATGAACACTCCTTTTTCCCCATATTTGAACTAAGTTGCATTAGGAATTTTTTTAAACGGGTTGCTTCCGCAATAGCCTGAAAGTGGTTGCTTTTTTAACTGGTCTTAAAGTGAACATTTTAAAAGTTTAAAAATTTTCTGTACAGCAGCAAAGGTCTTTTGAAATAGTCTTGGTGCGTCTTTCAAAGTAAGCAATACGCCACAAAAGTTGTCCGTGGACGCTCTGTCCAAGCAAATAATTGTGAATTTTTTTCAGAAAATCCGGTCATGTCACAACTATTCTACTTGAGCAACAGATAACTGTTAATGCTGAATGGTACACAACCATTTGTTTGCCGAAAGTCTTTGGAAAATTGAGGAACACCCACCACCGAAGGAATCCGCCATCACGACAATGCAAATTCTCAGATACCAATTCAAAGAAAAGAGTTTCTGAGCACTCTAAATGTGAAATTGGCACAGTCCCGACTTGGCACTCAATGACTTCTTCTTGTTCCCTTGCATTGAGTAAAAAAAGCGTGGTGGCGTTTTCTTAGTCCGAACAGGCCGTTGAGGTTTTTTAATACCTGGTCTGGAGTTAGCAACTTCAGAGCGGCAAAAATATTTCGAAAGTTGGTTCAAACGAATACAAATGTGTGTTGATCATCTTGGAGAATACCCTGAAAAGCAATATACGCAATTTCACGGATTAACCACCGTTTTTTTTTTTTTTATTGCTAGGCGCAATAATTTAAAGGCAATCCTCGTATCAATTGTTACCTATTTTTAACCGACTTCAAAAAGGAGGAGGTTCTCAATTTCGTTGGTTTGTCCGCGCTTTTTTTTTTTTTTTTTTTTTTTTTAAATGTATGTACATCGATAACTCCTAAAGCACTTGCTCGATTTCCGTACTTTTTTGTCAACAGATAGATACTATGAACGCAGAGGTCCTTTTTTAAAAAAGTGGGCGATATTCGACAAAGGGGAGTGTCAATATAAGAAAAACACTGTATTTCAGTTAATATTGACACTAGGGTACTGAAATTTACAGTAAAAACATTGGGGTAGACACAATTATTACAAATTACGATCAATAAAGTGGGCGTTATTTGACAAAGGGGTGTGGTCATATTAAAAAAACACTGTATCTCAAACAGTATTCACACTAGGGTACTGAAATTTAGTACAGGGGTAGACACAATTTTAAAAAACTACTGTAAAGAAAGTGGGCGTTATTCGACAAAGGGGTGTTTCAATATTAGAAACACACTATATATCGAATAATATTGACACTAGAGTGCTGAAATTTAGTACATGGGTAGGCATAGTTATTACAAATTACAGTTAATAAAGTGGGCGTTCTTTGACAAATGGGTGTGGCAATATTGGAAAAACACTGTATCTCGAATAGTATTGACACAAGGGTACTGAAATTTAGTACAGGAGTAGACACAATTTTTAAAAATCACTGTAAATAAAGTGGGCGTTATTCAACAAATGGGTGTGGCAATATTAGAAACACACTATATATCGAATAATATTGACACTAGGGTATTGAATTGTAGTACATGGGTAGGTACAGTTACTGCAAATAACGGCTAAAAAAGTGGGCGTTATTCAACAAAGGGGCGTGTCAATATTATAAAAATACTATATCTTAGTTAATATTGACACTAGCGTATTAATATTTGGTATGCAGGTAGATAAGTAGGTAGAATCATTAAAAAAGTGAGCGGGATTGTACACAGGATGTGTCACTTTAAGGAAAGTACTATATTACGGTTAATATTGATACTTGGAAACTGAAATTTGGCACAGGGGTAGGTAGAATCATTATATGGTACGGTAAATAAATTAGGCGGGATTAGAGAAAGGGCGTGGCACTACAAATTGTAAAGAAGCAGAAATGGAAAATACCCAACAAACTTTCAGGAATTAATAAATCAAATTTGTTAAGAACAAAGTTTCATGTTTAAAATTTTCCTCAAGAATAAATACTATTGCATTAAATTTTTCATATTATCTAAAAAGGAAGAAATAAAAACTTTTTAACAAAAAAAAAACCCGACTTCAAAATCACTACAAAGTAAAAAATAATTTTAAATAACTTTTCCCATTCATTTCTTGGTCATATTTTAAAAGCTATTTATATAATATTGGAAATCTTATCATTTTCATTTTTTTTATTTTGTTTTATTATCAATATATTAATTGCTTTATGAACATAAAAACTTTGAAGTCGGCGCTCATCTTTGACACACAATCATGACCTTTTACCATCCGTGCACTATTTGGTGCCTTGGTGACACTGTAGTAATTTTAAAAGCTTTGTACACATTAAAATTCTCACTAAACTGGTTTGGGTGAGCTTGTAAAGCTCATATTGAATATGACATAGTGTGTAACAGCTGCACAAATAATGCATGGAACACATTGGCTACATTCAGCGTACTCAAAAATTGCCAATTGAAAGAAAAAAAATCGCTAAGAAGCTTTTATATTCATAAAGTTAATAATATTTTTATGATAAAACAAATTAGAAAAAATTAAAATAAAAATATTTCGACATAGTAAGATAAGCGCCGACTTCAAAGCTTTTATGTACATAAAGCTATTAGTATATTGATGATAATAAAACAAAATAGAAAAAATGAAAATGATAAGATTTCCAATATTATAACACGTATAAATAGCTTTTAAAATATGACCAAGAAATGAATGGGAAAAGTTATTTAAAATTATTTTTTACTTTGTAGTGATTTTGAAGTCGGGTTTTTTTTTTGCTAAAAAGTTTTTTGTTGTAAAATAATTATAAATGGAAAACTTGTTATTTTTGCAGACTTTCTTCATATCCTCTGTCATACAAGCCCACCACTCAAGGTCCACCAATCGACCTTTTCAATTGTTGAATCTATAAACATAACGTGTCTATTGATGGAATTTAAAATTTGTAGGGTGTGGTGGGGTGAAGCGTTTTGCCTTTTTGTTTTTTTGGAGGCTCACAGCACTCCCAAAGATTATAATTTTTTTAGTGGTTTTTGGCTTAAATCGCAAGAATGGACATTTTTCTTAATTTCTATACGCTCGGTTTTGAGCATTTTCGATTTCGCCATGAAATTATGGGGATACTTCCAAAAAGTTCGTTTTTCGATTTTTGAAAAATGGTGGGGTTAAGTGTTTCACCAAAAGAATCTTTGCGTTATATTGTGTAAACATAAACTTAAATAGGTTTAATGGCCTCGGACAGGCTCTTAAGTCAGCGAAAAAAAATCAAATACTGAATAAAAGTCATCGAATCCAAATTTATTATTCATCGCTAATATCTAGGTCAGAGTCGCAATTTCCACAGGTGTAATAGCTACGGTTTTCCAAAAAGAAAACGAATCGTTTATCATTCATTTACAAACTCGTTTATGTAGGGTGAAGTAAGGTTATATCGTGATAAAGGTAATATTGTAATAGTTTTTAAATAAGCTATTACGTCCAAGATTTTTACCCGACGCACAATGGTTTAAAAATGGAAAAAATATAAAAATTTATGACTGCCTATGACCGATATAAAATTTATTTTTTTATTTTTTAAGAATTGTCTATTTAGTATGTTTCCAAAAGATCTTGGTGAAATCTTTACAGGAGTTTTGCGCAGAAACCATCAAAGTAATAAAGTAATAAAGCGTTCAATAAATTCTTGATAACAAGAGGTATATTTCAAATTAAATAGCATGTGAACCACTGAAAAAAATGTGGTTTGGTTTTTTTAGTCTTAAAGAACTGATATGATATAAGCAACTTGTACAGTCAGACTTAGAATTCATTTTTTTTTTAAACCAAATAATCTTTTAAGTTTCAAACTCCACAAACAGTTTAATGTCATTTTTGGCAGAGAATAACTATCTTCCTGTGTCGACCGGAATGCGCAAGATTAACATCATTATTGGATTAATAGTAAAACTTTAAAAATTTAGCTGCCAAAACAGTTTTTATGAATAAAAAACTAAATGCGTTTTGTAAATTCCAATATTTTGTAGCATACTCTTAGGCTTAGGTTAAAAAGGCGAACTATGCAGAGCAAATGCAACTGCTTTTGTTAATTTATTTTGGTCACAAACACATAAAGTTTTTTTGTTTTGTATACAACTTACACAGAAGAAAGTGGCCCTTTCGAACTCTTCAAGCAAAACCAAACCAAACCAAATAGTTTCTTAAGGCCAGGTTACACCAAATAATTTTCAAAAAATCGAAAATTTTTTCTTCATAAACTGCTAGAAAATACTCTCAGCAATGATATAGAATGAGTCCCGAAGATACGTGCGACTGAGAAGTAGCTAGAGTAGGTGAGTAAAATTCACCTTTCTCCACGATTTTTCACGAATGAAAACTTTAATCGGCTTTTTCTCGAAACCACGTTTTTTCAACTGGGTGTCACTCTTATTACAAAACTATCATGCGTATCAACATGAACTAAACGGCATTTTACTCTCTAGATGTCTCTCTATGGTCGTAACTACAACCAAACATATTCATTATTATTTAAAAAAGTTATAAACAATTAAAAGTGCAAAAAAGGGTCGAAAATTGAAAAATCCGACATATTATTTTTTTCTCGGTGGAAATTTTTCATTGTAGTTCCGATTATAGCCATTTCGATACAGAATATTAAACTGTTTTGCTTTTTGCTTTTAGAGGATTCGTTTTCGAGAAATCGTGACACCCACCACGGAATCGAAAAATTTGAGCAGCAGTTTCCAGAGCCACCTTAATGAAAAGAAAAAAAAAACAAAAATTTTTTCCACTGGCTAAATATGTATACTTTTATCGTGTAAGAAGTTTAGTTTCCAAATATTTTTTAAACATTAAATAAACATTCTTGGAAAAAGTACGTTTTTTGGTGTAACCTGGCCTTAAAAAACGAATAGCTTCAAGAATTTTGCTGTCTAAAGTCCACTCCAGTTTTAAAGATCTTATAAGTCAGTTTAATTCCATCGTTTAAAATCCGTTCTTTAAACACTTTTAAAGAATTGTCTATTCTTTTCAATGTATATTCATTCTACTGATTATATATTTTTTAATATATTTTTCTGTGTCTACTTTACCACTTTGGAGTAGCGTCTCTTATTGATTTTAACAAATTAATTGTAATTGAAACCAATGTATTTCAAAAAACTGCTCATATATTCCGAAAATTCATTTTGTTGTCATGACGTAGATTTTAATCAAATCTCATAAGCTTATATCAGTAATTTTTTTTTGCGTCTTTTTGCTACACACAATTAATTAAAATTGTATTTTTCATTATTTTGCTAGCTTTTCGAGATTTTCGCTGATATATCTGTTTTAAAGGTTGCTCATACGTCATGTTGAACTTTTCATCATGCTGTGCTTTTTCTTAACAGTCTCTTAACTTAGCTTCTCCCTATTCATATCTTTGTTTTTTTTTTATTTTTTTTATAATTTTGTTGATTTACTTTGCTTTTTCTTCTGCTGCTCAATCTTTATAGTCAACCACTAAATCCTTGTGTCATTTCCTGGTGCTGTTTGTCTATCTTCAGTTTGTTGGTTTTTTGCGCTACTTAGCTTAGCTGTCAGTTTGGGTTTAACAGTTTTTTCCAGCATGAAATGCCTTGTTGCCAAATTGCTAACGGTCATAATAAAAATGGCATTTTCTTCTGAAGAAAAATATAAAAAAACAAAATATGAAAATAGGAGAAGGAATAGAAAGAATTTACTTCTGTTGTTTTCCTGTTTTTGTGAAATTTTATTTTTAAAAATGCAGGAAAAAAAAAATGTAAGAAAAGAACAAATATTTATCTTGCACTTTATATTCTTTGCACTAGTATTTTTTTAAGAGTAGAAATTTGCAAAAATATTGCTGAACTCATTTTTTAAATTATTTGTTAGCTTTTATTGCGTATTTTGTTGTTTAGTTTTTTATTACTCGATGTCACCCACTCATTGCAGCAAGGATTCTGTTTTTCTTGTCTGTTTTTAGTTTGATTTATTTATTTGCTGTTTCTTATTCTCTAAACTTATTCGTTCACATTCGTTTTAGAACGTATCATAAAAATATTTAAGGCAGAGGGGACATCCATCGGGAGGAATAGGATTCTTATGGAATGAATTTAGATGTTTTTTTTACATTTTTCAGACATGGTTGAAATTATTTTTTTCGCAAAGTTTATAATTTAAAACATAATATTTGAAAATTTTACAAAAATCTAACATTTTGAACTATTTTTGTGCAACCCATCCCTGTGCTGGCAAAGTAAAGGGTGCTTTTTCAGAGGTTCCATGCATTCACCAAAATTACAAGCAGAACTTCATGAAATGAAAATGTTTTGAAAGACATCAAACAACATATTTTCTTTTTATTTTGAATTATAATCATCCCTTATTTAAACAGACTATTTGTCAGATAAGGAAAATTACAACTCTGAGCCATCGAACAAATATTTCTTGTCATCGCTTTCAAATTGGGTCGAAATTTCTTCATTGGCCTTGATAAGGGCTTCTGCAAAGCTCAGTCAGCTGCATGAACTATTTTTGTGCAACCCATCCCCATGATGGCAAAGTAAAGGGTGTTTAAGTTGCTGTTTTCGATAAAATTCATCAGTGTTGCATGAAAGTTCGCTGAGTATAGATGCCATGACAGAAAAGTTAATTTCTTGACTACATCAAAGTATATTAAGGAAGGTAGAGTTAGTAGTTGAAATTCTCTCTTGTGGTGAGTACAGCACCTGTCAAAATCGGCTATTGAACGAATAAAAGCAAAACAAATAACAAAATTTTCCACTTAGACTTGTGTTGTTGATGAAAATTATTTAAGCGATTTAATGTCCAGAAGTTGTGCAATTTGTAAGAAGCCTTTTCAAAGAGAAAATGGCTCGTTTTTTAGTGTGCCTCTTAACGAAGCAAGACGCAATCGCTGGAACGATGCTTGTTCCACAACATTTTCCCAATCAGCGCGGGTCTGCGAAAAGCAAGTAAACAAAAAAACGCAACAACAAAATCTTTGCAGAATCAATGCAGTCAAATTTTTGAAATTTTGCGACTAGCAAAAGAGTAGAAAAACATTGCTTTGACAAAGTATAGCGCTTCTATAATTCCTCTTTGGTTTTATTGATCTTGCACTTATTAGCTTGTCAAAGTTAGTGGACTGCTAGAACCACTGAGACTACTGATGAGTCGGAGTAGCGTCCGACGAAACCATGGTCTAGTCAGCTTGGTTTAGTTCTGCAAAGAAAGTTGTTGTTGTTGTAGCAACCTGTTGCTTCATGAATTATTTGGCATTAAGCTCACAATATAATTCTTAAAAAATATGTTTTTTAAGAATTATAAAAGAAATAATTTATAAATCTTTTATAAATTATTAAATTATTTTTTTAGGATTTTATAAATCCTCCGGGGAATAATTGCGGTCCACTCCGGTTGCAGCCAGGAGCAGTGCCTTCCTTAGTGTTGTTTTACCTTCACGATAAATACTAAAAATAAACATTCAGCACGCACAAAAATGAAAACTATGAATTTTAGCACATTTGACAGTTTTCTATTCACTGTTTTTTTTTTACGCTTTTCTTATGTTTGACAGCTACTGTACCCACCACTCCGAGACGAGACTACCTTGTTGAATATACCTTGGACTACATGAAAAAAATTTAAAAAAAAAATTAAATCATCGTAGTGATGCGGAGGAGCGGCTTAAGCAATAAAATTTAAAATTTGTTACGAGGTATTGTAACACGTTATATATGGGTGTTTAGGTAAAAATTTTTTATCAGTAAAGGCTGATTCTTGACACTTACCACAAACATAGACAAAAAAAATGAAGCAATATGCCGATCCAAGATTGAAAATGCAACGATGATGTAAAGGCATTGCATGGAATTATTACTCGTCGAGTATATGCGCTACAGTAAATTTTATAAAACACAAATGAAGAATTTGTACCTAGCCTAAAATAAAGGTCAGGTCGCAGAGATAGAGGCTTATGCAACAAAAATTAAGTACTGTTGCATGGAATTATTACTCACTGAGTAGAAGTGCTAAGAAAAATATTATTTTACGACAGTAAATAATGGTTCTTTAACCTCATAACGAAAATTAAAAAAAAAAAGCTATTGAAGCCATGACTACACATTTGCAACCGCTGAACACAGTAATAACGTAACAACAATAAAAAAAGATACAGTAGTTTCGACTATGTCGTAACACAAGACGTAGAATTATTCAATTCGCTTTTGATGACATCTTTTTTAAAAAATATTTAGCAAAATATTTATTCTATACACCTGAGTATATGACCTTTAAGAGAGTGCCGGAGAGGGTTAATATGTATGACCCCCATTACTTTTGCAAAAGAAACATTTTTCCCTTTGACACCTATTCCCTCTGACCACTCCTTAGGGGGGCTCCCATACAAATTTTATGATTTTTGTATATTTATTCCATACACCTGAGCATATGACCTTTAAGAGAGTGCCGGAGAGGGTTAATATGTATGACCGAACCCCATTACTTTTGCAAAAGGAACATTTTTGCCTTTGACACCTATTTCCTCCGACCACTCCTTAGGGGGGCTCCCATACAAATTTTATGGTTTTGTCGATAAAACCGGAAACTGTCGATAAATAGGTAGCAAACTTAAGCAAACAAAAACATCAAATGTTGGCTTTACATTTCATGTAATTGTGTAAAATTTATATAAGTTAGAGAGTTCAAACATGAATTTTTCTCCCAGTGAGGATCAAGCAGACCGACAAGTGCTAACATCAACATTGTACGATCAGTAGTTTAGACACACCAACGGCTCAAATTGTGATATAAACACCGACACCTGATCACTATCAAACTCCCTACTTACCTCCGAGTAGGGTGGTAAGTAGATACATATTCTACGTCAAAAACGTTGCCTGGAGTTAAAACTTCCTGAATATAGATGCTACAGTAATTTTTATGGAACGACAGTATGGTGAGGTTTTCGGCCATATGATAAAAATAAAATAAAAATTAATAGCGTCATGATGTCTTTCAGAGAACCACTTAAAGTTACCTGAATGTACCCACCGTTGGATGAATATCTTGCATGACGGTAAAGTAAATATAAATGTACCACATAAAAAAAAAAAAATATTAAAAAAGAACATTTGGTCAAGTATTAGGACAAGAATTTAGACATGGTTAAGACTAAAGACTAGAAAAAGGATAAGAGAAGGATTTGGAAAACGTAGGACAATGGTTAAGACATATATTAAAGCATGGAATTAGATAAGGACAAGGACAAGTATTCAGACAAGGCTTGGGAAAGGGTCCAGGACAAAAACTTCGGTACACTTTAGGGAAAAATTTAAAAAAGAATGAAGGCAATGAATGGGAGATAAGGAATAAAACAAGAATTTGGACATGCAAAGGACAAGATTTAAGACAAAGATTATATAAATATGTGTGACAAGGATAAGGAAATAGATTCAAAAAGGAATGGGTCAGGAATTAGGGTAAAACAACAATTCGGACAAGAATAAGGACAATTATTTGAACAAAAATAAGAACAAAGGTAAGGATCAGTGCAAGTTTGGGAACAAAAGATATGGTATTAAGTTAAAACCTACGGGTGTGTCCACGACACACGGCCTCGGTAGTCGAGTTGGTAGCGTGCTCGACTGCCAACCCAGAGGTCCCGGGTTCGATTCCTGGCCAGGCCATGGTCCTTCGCTTTAAAACCTTTCTAAATTTTCTATCCTCATTTCTAATCAACTGAAATTAAAAATTCATCAATATTTACGACTTGAAGTTGTAGTTGATGGTAGAGAAGTTTGTGGATGAGATTGCCTTATAACTTGAATTGACTGAGGTAAAGGCGTAACACTTGCCTCTGATTCAAATTCACATGTTTCTTTGGCTTTCCACCACACTTAGAACATCCTACATATGTTTCACTTGATTGCCCTTTCCTTCCCACTAATCTATCACCCCATTTCGAACCAAGGCAGACTTGACTGAATAGGTATTCCACCTGAAATCCTTGGTTCAAAGCTAAAAAAAAAAAAAAACAGCAATTCGGACAAGAATAAGGACAATTATTTGAACAAAAATAAGAACAAAGGTAAAGATCAGTGCAAGTTTGGGAACAAAAGATATGGTATTAAGTTAAAACCTACGGGTATCCACGACACAGCCAACCTATTTTTTTCAAGTTTTTCAATATTCACATACCTTCATAAACAATGGCGCACCCTGTATAATAGAATAATAATAAACTGACCATTTCAGCCCTTAAAAGGACATTTACCAAACTTCTTATGATCAAATTGTGTTGTGAGTGTTATTAAATATTTGCACACAATTGATCGAGAACTGGACCTACTAGTTTTATGCTAACTCCGAACGGCTAATGTGCATGTTCTCAAGAGGCTTCACATGGCATTATTTACTCTCTGAGGTTTGTCATTGTCTGCAGAGAGGTGAGGATTAATTCAATTAAAAAACGTTTCTGTGTTAAATGGAAATTGATCCAGGGTTCTCTGGCGTATGGGTCACGCACTATACCCACTACGCCACGGCCGCCACCTGTGTGATAAATGATAAATTTCAAACCCAATTAATACAAAAGAGTATTACACTGTTCAACACAAATCAAATATATATACATACATTAGACCGTGCCACCTCCTATGTAAAAAAAAAGTGCTCCGTATACAAGCGAATATGACGCATTTGTGCAAGACAATTACAAAATAAATTTATTTTTTTTTTTACCGAACGTAGGGGTCAGGCATTGACATATTTCTTCATATCTCTGGTGTCTATAGTTTCAGATAAAAACATCGATATGTCATTCAATATAACCAGACTTTTAATACCGATGATATGATGAAAATGAAAAAAGGGAGCCCTACGTTCGGCAAAAAATTTTCAAAAATTTTTTAAAAATAGTTCTGCTGGAAATATCGATATACGTTTTGAGCAAGAGGTTAATGATATTTTAAGAGCATTTTATTTTTGATATTAGGGTGGCACATTAGGATGGTAGAAGCTGAGATCTAGAGGGTAAGTACTAGAACGGTGCACCTGAGGTCAATGACCTCTTTAGTGGTCATATTGGTCTCCTTGAGGCAAAAATATTGATATACATACCAAAGTTTAAAATCTAACTGTAAGCACCAGAGATATGAAGAAATATTTCAATGTGCGACCCCTACGTTCGGTCAAAAAAAATAAAAAATTTGATTCGTAATTGTCTTGCAAAAATGCGTCATATTCGCTGAAATACGGCGCACTTTTTTTTTTTTGAGGTATGGTCTAACATACATGTATCGGCGTTTTGAAAGTCTACGTATGAGTTTTATTTTAGTGGGGATTTAAGTTTCTCCCCTTTTTACATTTAACCCTTACATTTTGGGTATAGGATGTGTTTTCAAGATTTATGAAAAATACTGCGAGGAACATTTTTGTTGAACATTCTAATTTCCTAACTTATCAATGTATGGGTATTTGTTGACCCATAAAACAAGGATATAACGAATTAAAATGGTTTAATTTCGTACTTATTTAGAATTGGTGCTAAAATTCACACAAAACAGGGTTTTAGGGGAATCCGACTATCAGAATCTGTTGTCGAAACATTGTTATTTTGGCAAAGGATTGATTTTGTTGTTCAGTGTTATTTATGATTAATAACAGTATATGTAGAACAGTATATGTAGAACCTGTAGAACCTATAGGGCAATATATCGTCGTTCGCAAGTTATTGTGTTCTATATGACAAAAATGTTTTTTTGGTAAATCAAGTTTAAAGTTTAGTATAAAACTGAACCGAAAAATCTGCCACGATTTTCTTACCAATGAAAGATCAAGAGTTTGTAGTTTTTTCTGTCAAAAAAAATGTTCATCCTTGGAAGCGTTTTTTAGAGTAAGATGCGTTTAAAAAAAAATAATTTGTTCTATATGCACTTATTTATGAAACTCTTCTTGTTTTATAGCATATAGAACAAAATGTAATATGTATTGGAGAAATGAAAATCAATGTGATTTCACTCAACAAAAACTTTATTTCATATATTATAATATTAACTTAATTTTATACATATGTTCTTATGAGTCCACTTAAATCAATACCTGTTTATTTCTTAAAAGGTAAGTTTCGACTACAAAATCAAGTAAAAAATTAACCAAATTTATTTGACTTCGATTCCACGAAGTTCATGCTTGATTTACGGAGATTTTTTAATTGAAGCAAGTTTGTTAAAAAAACGAAGACAAAAAGTTGTACCTATATTTTAAATTGTATTAAACAAATTATTATGGGTATTCACGGGTTGATGCGAAACACAGTTGCGTCGATGCGAAAATGCAAGATTGCGAATTTTTGCTTCATTCCAACATCAAACACATTAGAAGCAATTTTGGGACTCTTCTTGAATTACGCACTGCTCAAACCTATTGCGAAAGCGCACAAACAGTGATGCGAAACAGATGATTCATGTTATGGGTGTTTTCAAGCATAGTTGCCATCCGGGTAAAACTTAAAAAAGGCTAAGTTTGTGATTTTAATAAGTTTTTGTTGTTTGAAATAAGGTGGCAATATATTTCTGTCCGCTATCGTAAAGATACAATATTGATGCTCACGCGTTAGTGCGAAAAATATGTTGCATTTTCGCATTCTTGCAATTCGCATCAACCCGTGAATACCCCTATTGAAGTATGCCACCGCATCAAGTGATAAAAAGTTGTATAAACTTTTCACATCATTTACTTTCTCCAATGATATCTTCTTATCTATTGCTTATCCTAACTTCTAACCTTATGTTATTTATGATGGGTATTTTATTTTCTTTTTTGTTTCATTTTATTTACCAACTGCAATCTAAAGCGGGAACAAAAAAACAGCAAAATACAAAGACCTCCAAATAATAACTTTAATAACTTTATTTAGACTTGCATGTAGAACAAAATAAAAAAATATTTTTTTTATTTAGTATTTTTGCTTCGTTTTTGTTCTATATGCACGATTTTTTGCATATAGAACACAATAGGTTACGAAGCTTGTCAGAACAGTGTTGTATAGCACAAAGTCGATGTCTCATATTTCGAAAACTATAAAAGATAAAAGCAAACTGATGACACAGATCGATAGATCTCGAAAAATTTGCCTATATACCAGTCTTATCTCCATTTTTTCAATTTTGTGATATAGAACACAATAATTTACGAACGACGATATGTAGAAACTAAGTAGCTTGAGTGGATCACAGTGTCAAGTCATACAAAGGCTACTGATGAGTTGGTGTAGCGGCCAATGAAACAGTCTGAATAGGCAAGCTGTGTGATTTGTTCTATACAGAGCCGTTTTTGTTGTTGTTGGTTGTTGCCTTCTTTGTTCTTCATGTTGTCTTGTTGTCAACATGCTTGGCCTAGAGCTCGAAAAATTTGTTTTCAATATAAATAATGAAAAGGCCGTATACAAATATTAAGATTTATGATAAATTTTTGAATACGTTTTTCATACATTTACAAACTCAAATTAAAAAACTATCATTTATGTATCATTTGTGTATTCATTTATGATAAAAGAAAATATATATTATTAGATTCATGAATAAATAAATATACCTGTACATGGTTGCAACCGAACAGAAAATTTGAACTTAACTAGAATCATACATTTTTCTTTTACTGAGAACGATACAAAACTCTAAGTTTGAACAAAAAAATTTGTACAAGAAAGCAGTCGATACAAAAATGTTTGCAAAACTCTAACTTTTCGCCAAATGTTCACTTGTGGATTAGTGTGTAAACTACACTGGTAAAATAGCTAAAACTAGTTAATAACAATAAAAAATAATTAGTATTCATATAATTAATAATAAGAAAAAAAATAATTAAATTAAGTGAATATAATTTCATTGAAAAACATCAACAGTCAATAAAAAATTATATTAATCTTTATGAATTCCACACCTTTAATTTTATTGTGGCCTGCTACAATAAGGCAACAAGTTAAGACCGTACTTTATGACGTGGATCGCAGAACCCAAACTAAAGCTCTAATTCAAACATACACATGAACACAGCAACAAACAACAACAACAACAACAACAACAACAACAACAACAACAACAACTGCAACCCAAACAATACTTAAAGCAACACCAACACAGTGACAATAAAATAAAAGGACATCGCATAAAATGCCACGCGTTCGCATCTAAATTGGGATCAATTTACACGATAAAGACGATTGTGGCGAGAAGAGAAATGATGTGACATAGATGAAAACAAAAATCTAAAAGGGTGGCAGCACAAAATAGCGAAAGGGAGACACAGAGAAAGAGACATCCCCATACATACAGGGGTGTGTCTAAGAAGAACAACAAAACTTAAAACCGCATTTGACAATCAACAAAGAATCGAATTACAAACATATATTTGCACAATTACCAATGCTAACAAACACACTAGCAGCAGGATGATGGTCATGATGTTGTAAAAGGTGGTGAACGGTGGAGGGTTGCCAGCCAAAAATAGTTTATTTGTTGTACACTAAAAAGCAACAGAAGAGCAAACACATTGAATTGTCATTCAGCTGGAATTGAAAATGTGTTGAGCTGCTTTTAATATATTGTAAACGTAACGGCGCATTGACGATGAGATGTTGTATGGGTATGAGTATATGTGTTTGTTTGTGAGTTTGAGTGTGTGTGTGTGAACTCAGCAGGATGCCCCTGGGGTGTTAGCTGGTGTGTATCACTACTCTATAGGGTGGGGTGGAAAAACACTCTATTTATTGTGTTTAGGAAATGCGAAATTAATATTACATGCATCAATGATTTGGGTTTGGCCATGTTTATTAAACATACATGAAGTGAATGTAATCAATTATTTATGTTTATCCTTGTGTCGGGGTGTATATGTTTGTCTCATAATAAATTTTTGTTAGTTCAAAAGTTAACTGAATTACAAAATTAGCGCAAATTTCAGCAGAACTTTTATTGAATTAAAAACACTTGTTATTCGTAATAAAATAAATGTCCGTATAAAAGCCATTACCCAGATATTAGCCACTTTCTTAATCACAAGCGAAAGTTTAGCGAAAGTTTGCAGATATTTTGGGTTCATATTTCTTCTTTAATACTCGTATGTATGACTTGTTTTTGAACACGGAGTTTATTTGTTGAGTCAAAAAAAAAGGTAATTCATTATCATAAAAGAAACTGCGAAAACACTTATAAATTTATAAATTTAATAAAAAGGCCATTGCATTGTAAAGGGTTTCTCAGTAAGAGTGCACTTTTTAAATTAAGTGTTATTTTTATTTTTTTTTTTTTTTTGTGGAAGTGGCAACTCTGAAATTTTTCTTCCGATTATTAAAAATGGAGTGCTTTACGAAAGAACAACGCGTTATAATTGTGAAAAATTATTACAAAAATTTGGAAAGTTATGCTGAGACCGCTCGCAAACTTCGAACAATTTTCTGTAGAGAAAGTGCACCTAGTGTGTCAACCATTCCAAGAGTGGTCAAAAAATTTGAAGAAACTGGGTTGGTTATGGACAGTAAGACTGTACGTCAACGTACCGGTGGGTCTCTTGAAAATATTGTTGCTGTAAGCGAGAGTTTCGCCGAAAATCCGACAACATCAATTCGGCATCGTTCTCAACAACCTCAAATTTCACGAAGCACTATGCAGCGAATTTTGACAAAAAATCTCCACCTTCATGCGTACAAAATTCTGCTTACTCAGGAGCTCAAACCAGCAGATCATGGTAAGTGCCGGCAATTCGTTGAATGGGTAATGGAGCAAAGTGAAGTAAATTTTTCCCAAAAAAGTCAACTTCTCCGATGAAGCGCATTTCCACCTGAATGACTTCGTGAATAAACAAAACTGTCGAATTTGGGGCTCAAAAAATCCTCATGCAATTCATGAGAAACAAATGCATGCACAAAGAGCAACTGTCTGGTGCGGATTTTGGTCCGGCGGCGTGATTGGGCCTTAATTTTTTGAAGATGAGGCCGAAATTGCAGTGACTGTGCACGGCATTCGTTATAGGAACATGATAACTGAGTTCTTGTGGCCTCAATTGGACGGCATGGATCTGGACGACATGTGGTTTCAGCAAGATGGCGCCACCTTCCACACCGAGCGTAAAACAATCGATTTATTGCAGGAACGATTTCCAGAAGAAATCCAAGATCATGCTATTTAACAGCGCAGAGTGGGGCCAAAGTTATGAAAAAATGGCGGAAATTATTTTCAATGCAAATATTAAAATACAAAGGGAACTAAAGACAAATAATGTGTTTTTAACGTTTATTATACATATTACAACAAAAAATTTCGTGAATCTAACTTTCCGATTCACTGTCACATGAAGATGAAAATGATAGGAAATGGATTCCTACACTTAGGGAAATAACGCATATTAACATTATCCACACCTGAGTATAAATTTTATTTATATATTAACGTGGATAAATCAAATATTTTCCTTACAACTCGTTTTTTCCCGTATTTAAATTTTATTTATACCACATACGTACACACATATTCCATACAAGCAAGCAGCAACAGCATCGCACTCTGCTCCTGCAGGTTTCTTATAGTTCTCATTTAGTTAATGTTGCAAGGGTAATATAGGGTGGATATTTGGCCAAGATGATTTGTGCATGCGATGGGTGGTCGCTGTATGAAATGATGTAGGGTTGAGTGACAACTTGATATTTTCTGGTTGTCATTTACCTGCATATTTTGCTTCTTATAAATTTTAATTCTTATTGAATTTAAATATGTTGTTTTTAAATTCAGTATTTTTATATAAATTTTCCTTAAATGCGATAGTTTTATTTTCAAATATTAAATATTTGAAAGATATTTTAAAAAAATTTGTGCACAATTTTAACCGGTGTGAAGTTAGCCCGAATTCTTTATCCCTAATTTTCAACTCAGCCCAACTTTTGAATTCGGCGTGAGTAAAAAAAAATGTTAGAAAACATTTAAAAAATCTAAACATGAAAGAAAAAAATTAAAAATACTGTATATTCATGCAAGACCAACCTCAAATATGCTATTCATTCAAATTGAAAGTTTCATTATGAAATTTATAAGTCAGGTCATGAATATGTTATGAAAGGAAGCTCTAGAGGTCAAAATTGTAAAGCGATTCACTTGAAAATGGACAGACTGTCAGAAAAAAATTTGCATTATCCTTTTGATAATAAAAAGCGTCCTTCGTATGGCTAAATTGCATGAAATGAGTTATTAGTAATTTTGAAGTATTTTTTTTTTTGAACAAACGACAAAAGAGGTAGAGGATGAAAAGTTCACATCCTGGATTTCTGCTCAAAATTGTAGTTTTATACGGACAATCGAATGAAACTATGCTCAAGTACCGGTCTATCGTCCTTGGTGCCGAAATTTGAGCTAAAATAGAAAAAAATGTGGTTTTTGTATGAAAGTCCGATTTCCACACCATTTCGTTAGCCGCTACACCAACTCATCAGTAGCCTGTATAGTCAAGCTGTGTGATTTGCTCCATACAGAGCCGTTGTTGTTGTTGTTGGTTGTTGTCAACATGCTTGGCCTAAAGCTCAAAAAATTTGTTTTCAATATAAATAATGAAAAGGCCGTACACAAATATTAAGATTGATATTTGAAAGATGTTTTAAAAAATTCGTGCATAATTTTAATATTTTTTATTAATTCTGTTTAAATATTTAAATAATTTATTTAATTAAAAAAATTTTTAAATAAATTTTAAATATTTACGTAGTCGATTTATGAAAATGCGTTATTGGTGGAAAATTGATTCGCTTTTTGGATAAATTGTATATTTTTTTCTCTTAGTGTAGCCATAATTTTTTTGTTATTGGAAATTTTTTAATATAATTTTAGATACGTATTCCTGATATATTAACACATGGTCCAATAAGTCCCAAGACCAACTACTAGATGGCACCTCTAACAAAATATCGATAGAATATTTCGATAGTTCCAACCTTCAAACAATACGTGTAAAAATTTCATGACAATCTAACGTTTAGTTTAGAAGTTGAAGTTATTTAAGTGACGCTACTGTTGATATTTTCAAAATAATGGATTCAAAGGAATTCCGTGTGTTGATTTATCAATGTTTTTTGATGGGAAAAAATAACCCTCCAAACTGAGCAATGGCTTCGAAAGTGTTATTCGGACACAGCTCCGTCAAAAGCAACCATTTGCCGATGGTATGCGTTGTTTAAACTTGGTCGTACAGACACTGATGATGCTGAACGTTCAGGACGCCCAAATGAGGCATTTGTTCCACAAAACATAAAATAAGTACACAAAATATTATAGCTGCTGAGTATAGCTGCTGGTATAGCTAGTTGAGGCTCTGAAGATATCGATGCTTACCGGCAAGAGATTTGGCTCCAATGAAGAGGTGATGGCTGAAACTGAAGCGTATTTTGAGGTGAAGCACAAATCGTTCTACAAAACCGGTATTGAAAAGTTAGAAAAGTGGTGGAATGAATGTATTGCTCTTGAAGGAACCTATGTCGACGAATAAAGAAATATATTTGCAAAATAAAGTTTTTTTATTACTTAGTCTCGTGACTTATAGGACCATGTGTGATAGATCATAATTTCCTTAAAAAAATTTCTAAAGTGTTCTTATAACTTAACAGATGGTAGTTGGCAGGACCAGTGATGAATTTAAACACTACTTGGTAAATTCAAAAAGTCACTGACTTCTCCAATTGCTCTTGTTTGAAAACTATTTCTTTCAATTTTGAATGGCAAATTTTAGTGCTGCTTTAAAAACTCGAGAAGCTTAACATATAAAAATTTAAAGCTTTTTTGCACAAAATTTTTGATGAAAATTTTATTAAAATATTTTAAAACGTACACTTTTCAAATTCACTTTAAAAAATATTTTTTTTATGACATGAAAGAAATATTTTTAGCAAAAAGAAAATGCGAATAATTTAATAGCAACATGAAATTTTTAATTAATTTATAGCTTCTCGGAATAAAGGAAGGGAAATTTAAAAACAAAAAATTGCAAAATTTTGCAAAATATTTTAATTAATCACACGATATAAATCAAAGCTTTAATTTGACGATGTTTAAAATAAAAATATGCCACAAAAAAATTAGTAATATTAAAACTTTTGATTGAGGCCGCACATGTTGTGACTTTATTATAAATCCATAAATTTGGGTGAGATAAAAAACTATCTTTAATGAAACAAACAAACTTGAAACAAATTTGCTAAAAAAGTGTCATGTGGATAATTGAAAAAAAAACACTATTTTCATTTTGGTTTTTGTAATTTAATGTCGCTATTTTCCAAGCAGATGCCATGAAATATGAAAATAATTGCCACCAACAATGAAACAAAAAAAAAAAAAAAGGAAAAAGTTATAAAATAAATAATGAAACACAAACATTACTTAAAAGCATTACAAACACTTAATAAACAATTTATTTTACGGCTTTATAAAACAAAAAAAACTTGTTTCTATCAAAATGTGCATAAAAACTTTATTTATTTAATAACGATTAAAAAAAACCATAAAAAAAATAAAATAAAGCACAAAGCCAAAGTTCAAAAGAGAAAAACGCCAAAAATATGTTTATGCTGTCGTTGGCGACTAACTGTAAATTTATGAAATATAGCTCGATATGTTCACCCTGTCATTTTTTTAATGTTATGGCTATTTGTTGTTGTTGCTGTTGTTGTTGTTGTTGTGTCTGTTATTATTGTTGGCTTTTTCAATATGTGGCAACAATAGAAAAAAGAACCTAGCTATTTTCATACTTTGCTATTTTTCATTGAAGGATATCACCAGATATGAACGTTAGCAAAAATAGCACAAACAGTACGAAAACAACACAAACAACAACTTGCAAAAAAAGGGACTAAATTCTGAATTTACAATTTATATAGATAGCTTTGTATGTAGAGTTCAGTTCTGAGCAATCATAACCACAACAACTTTATTTTCGGTTGTTTTTGCTGAAGTTGAGTTGGGTGTTTGTTGTTTTTGTGTGTGTGTGTATTTTTTTTCTTTTTTGTGTGTGTTACGACTTGTTTTCCCTATTTTTTCTTGTGTGTTTTTCTGCTTTGTTTTTGTTTGAAAGACAAGCATATCCCAGATAAGCACGTACAAATCGCATTTCTTAGCCTGCTTTCAGGCGCACCAAATAAATATTCAAATAAAACAAAGAAAAACCAAATCAATGTTTATGCCTGGCTTTGCTAATGTGTCTACAAGTGTGTGTGTGTGTGTGTGTGTGTGTGTGTGTGGGTGTGATAGTGTGTTGGTGTCTTGGAGTGTGTGTTTGCATAGTTGGCAGGCATAAAGGATAAAATTCATACAATTCTATTTTTTTTTTTTTTGTCATAACATTTGTACACACATTAAGAGCAGCACCATAATCAAAGCGGCATTTCGCAACATAAACAAAAGAAACAAGCGCCATATAAAAGAAAAACAAGAACCAATAATCAAAAGCTCAGAAAAGAAAACCACACTCAGTCTGAGATATCTGTCAAGATAATCGTATATTTTCTTGTGCTACAAGATTTTGCATTACGATATCGACTTCATATTTGACAAAGGCGCTCAATTTTCAAAAGAAGCCAACCTTTTTTTTAGCATCCATTTGGAGTAAGGCATGCATCATAAAAGGGAGTTTAAGGATATCAGTAGAGCAAAGAGAGCCTTTTTTTTAGCTCAGTGTGAATTTTGTAAAATATATGTAGATAGTTATTATTTTGCATCGAGGCCCATTGCATTGGAAAACAACAATTTTTAAACTGTTGCTTTCTGAAAATAATTTTATCCACTTCACTCCATTTTTTAATAAAATAGGCCTACACACATGCTCTACTTCTAATTGTAATATGTTATAATTAAGGCTTAATTGGTACACTAAGAGAACAACTATTAAATTTATCCAAAAACTTTTTTAATTTATCCAAAAAGCGAGTAAATTTTGCACCAATAACGCATTTGCATAAATCGACTACGTAAATATTTACAATTTATTTACATACTTTTTTAATTAAATAAAATATTTTAATATTTAAACAGTATTAATAAAAAATATATTAAAATTATGCACGAATTTTTTTAAAATATCTTCCAAATATTTAATATTTGAAAATAAAACCACATCACATTTAAAGAAAATTTATATAAAAATATTGAATTTAAAAAACAACAAATTTAGATTCAATAAGAATTAGAATTTATAAGAAGCAAAATATGCAGGTAAATGACAACTGGTACAAAACATTCGTCAAAAAATATCGAGTTATCACTCCACCCTACATCACTTCATAAAGCGACCACCCATCGCACTCACAAATAATCTTGGCCAAACATCCAGGCTATATTACCCTTGTAACTAAAACTAAACGAGAACTATAAGAAACCTGCAACTGCAAGAAATAAACTGCAGGAACAGAGTGCGATGCTTTTGCTGCTTTTTGTCTATTTCAGCTGTATGGAATATGTGTGTAGGTGTGTTGTATAAATAAAATTATTTGTTTGTTTTCAAATTTATAGCTTCACATTCACACAGGTATTTATGTTCAAGCAAAATTGTATGGATTTTATTATTATTGAGAATTTATTTGTGACGTACGACGTAAAGAAACTAAAACTAAATTTCTAAAAATTAAATTTGATTTGAATTTGAATTCATTAGGTTAATTTTATTATAGCTGATAATCACTGAGTATAGGTGCTTCGATAAAAGTATAAACGTGACATAAACGGCTGTATTCATCAAAAATTATGAACCTTTTATAAAGCCCTCATAAGAAAAAATTGGAAAAAAATATTCATAAACGTCATAAACGTTAAAATCTCTTTTAAATCTATCTATCTATTCTATTATATAAAATTAAAGTAAACATTATTTGTTGCCACTAAACTGCAAAAGTACTGGTCCGATTTTTATGAAATAAGTTTTAAAATGTCACATTTGTACTGCAAAAGGATATAGAGCTATTTTCGTATATTAGAGATACGAAATATATATAAAAAGTATCTTTAATTAAAATGTAAAGTTTTTAAAAAATCATCCACAATGCCATGCATTGCTTGATCGTTAGCTTTTTATACGTTTGTGCTGCGAGAGGGTCAATAAAATGCATGTTGCTCTCCAATATATTCCCTCTTTATTCTCAGCAAGTACAACACAACTAAATATACAAACAAATACACAAACATACATACTTTGCTGCGCTTAAGAGCCCGAACAGAATCAAATATCGTTGCGACCGCCGATCCTCTCTGGTCGTCGATCGCAGAGAACACGTCCAGAATGATGCGATTGCGACTGACGACTCAAAGTTGCTTTTATTTAGTATTTTTTTATTTATTTTTTCTATTTCATTTCAATGTATTGGTCTCTTCAATTGTGTGAATACAACACACACAAACAAGAAATGTCAGAAGATAACAAAAAACCAAGCAAATTTCATGAAACACAGCCAATTCTTAGCAAAAATATGGCAACACTAATGGCACTCAGAGAGAGAATCGTCGGTCGCAAGAGAAAAAATAGAATAGATTCTAATTGTGCGATATATCGTTGCGGCTGCTGACCTGCGATTTCATTCTGGACGTGTTCATACATTTGCATGCATTCTATTGCTTTGCGATATCGCAAATCGCAACGATATTTGATTCTGTTCGGGCTCTAACACAAAATAACAAATGACTTTACCACACCAATTGCGAATTGATAGAAGTACTAGATTCTAATATGTTGAAATTAGTTTTGATGTGGTGAATTAATCCACCAGGTCGTGAAGATAGCAGCTTATGTAATAAAAATTTAGTATCGTTGCATGGAATTATTACTCACTCAGGAGACATGCTACCATAAATTTTATTTTACATCATAGATGTGCTATTATGCCTAAAATAAAAAAAAAATAAAAATTCTTTTCGCCATGATTTCAGGGCACTGCCTAATGAAGCTCTCAGGTTCAGGGCACTGCCTAATGAAATATATATGTGTGCATCATTTTTGCTGGATTAACTGCATCCAGCTAAGACAAAGTAAATTCACCAAAGAAATGCACAACCCATGGAGAAGCAAATAAAAAAAGAAAAAGCAAAAGCAAAAGCAACAACAACAACAACAACTAGGAAATGGATTCGGATAAGGCTTAAGTCAAGAATTTGGTCATAGATTAAAAAAAGAGTTTGGATATGAATTAGGCAAATTATTAGGACAAATAAAAATAACGGAAGGATGAGGATAAGTTTTTTTACATATTTTGCAATTTCGTGAAATATTTTTAACAATTTTAATTTTTTTTTTTGACTATATTTTCGCTGAAATGAGAGCAAACAATTTAAAAAATGCTTTATGAGAGGTTTATATCATGGTAGAATTATAAGGTAGGGCCGACTCGCTTAGTGCCCTCGCGCGTCTATGAAGAGTGGAAAATGAAAAAGTTGACTAGTTGTCAAAATGACGAAGTTCGTAGAAACGTCAAATGAAATAAAAATATTATGTTTTCAAATTGTAAACAGTGCGGACCCGTGTGTTAAGTTTGTGTTTATTTGAGTGAAAACATTATAAAAACTTTGTAATAAAAACCATACAACGTGGAAGAAGTGGTAAATTTGCAATAGCCTTTAACAAATGTAACCTAAAATCAACTGCGAAAGATGAAAACAAAGAAACTCGATATGAACAGCTGATTTTGACAACTAGCTCGCTTTTCTCTGCTTTCTAATTTATTCCTCCCCGATTCGGCGCTACCTCATCATTTTGCCCATTTATAAAGGATTTATATGAGGTAATTTAATTTTAAACATTTTTTGACATTTTGTTTGTTACTATATATTTTTAAATAATTTGATATATTTTTGACAATATTTGTTCTCAGATAAGAACAAAAAAATTGTTGAAATACTTTATCGATGGTTTATCGAAGGTGTCAACCATTTTTTAAATTCTCTAGTTATTGAACGTTTATGAGTAATGTATTAAAATTTTTTTGGATTTCTCTCTTATGAAGGCTTTATAAGAGGTTCATAACTTTTAATTGCTCGGAAGTCGTTATTGCTTGGAATATCTTATGTATTTAATTCTTTTTTTTTATTGGTATTATCTTCGGCATGGCCGAAATTAAAATCCCCCAAACACTTGTCTGGAAGATGTAATATCCGATGTTATGAAGGTTTTATTATTTTGATGACGTCAGCTTTAATCCCCAAAGGAGAAGGTGTGGTTTTCATTGAATTCATCAAATGTACAACTTCATTGTACGAGTACATTTTAAATATAAATGTTAATAAGGTGGTCCTAAGTTGTATGGTGTAAAAAAAATAGTCTGTCCGACATGCGGGACAATTTAAATCCAAACTTCAAATCAAACTTAAGATAGTCAAAAACTTTTTATATCATATTTTTTACCGGCTTGATATTTTGAAATAACCTCAGAAACATCAGTGTTGATTTTTTCTTTTCATACAGGGTACGCTAGGGACCAAATAAAATAAAAATGCCTTATATATAGAAATGGGTTTTTAAGTTATTCAACATACCATGCCGTTCATAAGAATCTAGCAAAAGTATTTTGAGGTCAGTAACTCAGCTATTGAGATTAGAAAGGTTTCACGTTAGTATTTTTCAAACTAGATACTTTATTTTCCTTTCTCTGATTTTAAAGTTCATTATGGGGGTTTGATATACCTATGTAAGAATTTGCACAATGTTTTTTTTATCACTTCAAAACTGAGATATTTTGACACGGACACATCAAATATTTGAGATAGTGGGAAATATTACTCTTTGAGCTACTTTTGACACTGAGAGAAAAATCAAGTATTTTATGCTTGAATCAAGCAAATAGGCTATCAATTTACACTCATCAGCATTATGCTGCTAGAACAGGAAATTTAAAACACATAATAAGAATAAATGCTTAATTCAAGATTGATTTGCTTAAAACTAAAGAATATTTTTTTCTATATTCAAGACTTATATTTGCTTGAAGTGTGAAAAATTGGATTGATTCAAGTAACAATTTACTGAATACTAGAACTAATACTTGATATAAGAAACGTAATTTTCTTATTATAATGAAAATGTTTCAGCAAAGATGAAGGATGTAGAATAACCAATGCTTTCATTGTATTCATGTTGTCTTGTTGTCAACATAATTGACTTAAAGCTCGATTTTTTTTTCAATTTTCTGTGAATGCTTAAATTAAGAAAATATTTTCTTGATTAAAGTCTTTTCCTGGTTCCAGAATCAAGTTTTATCTTATTTCAAGCAATCATTTATATTACTCAATTTTAGAAATAAATGCTGCTAACAAGTTTATTCTTCTTAATTTTATTGTTTTTTGCTTGATTTAAGCAAATGAGGCTTAATTTAAAATTTACTTATTTCAAGAAAAATATTCGTTTAATATAAGAATATTATTACTCTCCGTGGAGATTTTGTACAGGATATACAATTATAAGCCATTTAAAATGTTTTTTTGAACTTTTTTCACAAAGTTACCCATAGCAAAACCTTTTCGTTATTGGTATGGTTTCGAAAGCATATTTTGCTCGCCAAATCAAAGAAATGATTATAATTGAATAATAATATTTAATAAATATTAATAACACAATACGAACTAAAGAAGGAAAATAAAAATAAAGCAGAATAAAAATAAAAAAATTATTTCGTCCATTTCCTTGACTGTCAAAACAAAGTGCTGCCTCCTATAAACAGTATTGACCAAATATGTTGTGGGGGATAATTGAAGTGCAAAATGAAATTTTTATATATTTGTTTCTTTAAATATTTTCAAGTGATTGAAGCGAAGATATTGAAGAAGAAAAACATTGAAGCATTTAAAAAGATTGTGAAAACAAAAAGTGTAGTTCTCTTTTGATTTAGAAAATATAATGGTTAAAAGTTCCATCTTAAAAGTGTGCTATCTCTGAAAGTTTTAAACATATTTCATCGCAGCTGGTATCATTGAAAAGGTAGTTTGATAACCTTTATTATACTTGTTAAAACTTTGACTAAATTTCTTGATAGTTTTATACACATAACGATTTTATTTTTTTCTATGTTTTTTTTTCAATAAACTTATTTTAAAGAAAAACATGCGTTATTATGGAAATCTTTAATTATTTAAATAAAAACGTCATATTTTTATCCTTTAATTTGGTATATATTTATTATATTTACTGTTAAACTCTCAGAGTTATCACATTTTTAAGAAATAACTTTAAACCAATGTGAGTTCTAAAAACAAAAGAGAAAACCATTTTTTTGTGCCATTGTTTTAAAGGCTTCAATATTTAAATATATAATATCAAAATAACTAATCATTCTCAACGATAAATTCATATTTTCATTTTAAAAAAGGAACTTAACAAAATAAGGGTATTTTTTTCAAAAAACATGCAACACTCAACAGCTGCTTTCTGACAAAATGCTTTTCACCTTCCTGTGGTGAATAAATAAAGCTTTTTTTTGTTGAGTGTTCGCCTGAATAGGTCTTACAAGTCAGGTTGACAAAATTTTAACAAATTATTTCTTGTAAATTGACAGCCAGAATAGGTCTGTTAAGTTTCATTTAAAGAATATTTTAATAAGATGGTCTCTGGATAGATGGTTATCCTGAAAAGTATTATATCTGCGTTGGTTTTTTATTTTTTTTTTTTATAGATATAAACTGTGAAAAAAATCAAAATATCTTAAAAAATAGAAATTGTGCCAAACAGTCGTAACTTCAAGACCATAAGTCATAAGGAAAAAAAAACTTGGATATATTTTAAAAGACCTTGAATAGGTCTTTCTGAAGGTGTAATTCTTTTGTAGTATTATTTTTATGAACAGTTCTTATCCTTTCTTTAGAATTGATGCCTTAACGCGACACTTAATTTAAAAGGTCAAATAAAGGGTTTTCCAATAAGAGGTGTTATTTTGGTATTCAAAGACCACTTAGCAAAGACACGACGTTGCTGATGATCGGCCACCTTGAGTTCTTGTGTTAACTGAACTTTATAAGCCTTAAGACCCAAGTCTTTATGCAAAATACGGTGTAATGATGTATGTGGAATACCCAATTCCAAAGAACGACGAGGAATGGACAAACCTGGGTTTTCTTTAACACTTTGGGCTACAGCACATATATTCTCAGTTGTTCTTGAGCGACGTGCACGGGTTTATTCTTCACATCACTAACATGTCTCAACAGCTCAAATTTTCTCAACAATTTCTGTATTGCGGTCCGACAAGGTGCTTCACGACGACCAAAAAATGCTTTAGTTTTGCGAACTGTGACTGCAAGATTTTCACCATTGAAAATCACGCGTTGTTGAAGCGAGTATCGTTCCATTTTTAGTAATGGTGTAGTTTCTACTTGTCAAATGTCAAAAAATAAAAGCTTTTAAAAGTGAGCGATTCACAATAGCGGGTGATTCACAATAACACCTCTCATTGGAAAACCCGTATTTGTTGTGCCGACCACGAAAAATGTGACTGAATTTTTCAGGCTAAGTAAGTAAGTATATATGTAAATTAGAGTGGAACGAAATGTATGGAAGCATAAAATCTTCATGAGCTTCATATAATTTTGAAAACTACGCGTAAAAAAATAAATTTCTGCATCCTTAGTTGCTTAGTTACTGCGCCCGACGATTTATAAATTTTACTGCCAGGCTTATTTTTTTTTTTTTTAAGCCCATGAGGTTAAAAATTCGTTCCACTCTAATGTATTTACTTAAAAAATAAACGGTAAAAACACACTATTTTTCCTTAATTTTCCTTGTATGTTTTATTTTGGCTCCACTGTGCAACAATTCTAGAAAACAACCTATAAGTCTATTATGTGGGAATCTAAGAAAAACTAATTTATTTCTAATTTTAAAATAAGCTCAAATAAAAGCTCAAAATTTAGCTTTAGAAACTTTTCATTCCGTTTAAACAAGGCTTAAAAAATTGCGCGGGTTTATTTAGTACAAAGCATGTATCACGAAGAGATGTAGGATTGTATAGGCGTTTTTTTTTAACAGCTGTCTGCGTTGTAATTTTGAAAGATTTTTCATTTCATACATAATCTCCATGTGTCTACTTTATAATTCATTAAAAATTTAAGAGCCGTCTAAGCAATTCTGTCGTTATATTCAAAAACAAATTCTACACCTCTTCTTGATGCACCCTAAATATTTCTTGCTCTTAGATCATCACATCCACACACTTACAAACAAACAAAAAAAAAAAAGACAAGCACTTTCCAAACTCACCTATAGTTTTCGTCCACTGCGCTGTGGGTCTCCAATCGGGATAGTGCTTGGGAAACAGATCACGTGTCCAGTACGTGTGAAGGACAACCTTATAAACGGCCAAGCGATCTAGATTGCAACCGCTGGCGGGAGCAGCGGGTGCGGGTGATGAGGAAAACGCAGATGAGGAAGACGCGCTGCCTGAAGCAGAGCTGGCCATTGAGGAAGTGTAGGTATCCTTAAAATTACTGTTACTATTGCTGTTGGTGTTGGTGTAATAAAAATTACGATTTGTGTTGCCGCTGCGATAATTTTGTGTATTTGTTGTGTAGTTGATTAAGTTGTTGTTGTTTTTGTAATTATTATTTTTGACAGAATTAAAATTGAAGTTTTTGTTGTTGTTATTGTTGTTGTTTATGGTGCTGCTATAACTAATATCATTGCTAAGCAACTGTTCCTGCTCTAGCTGTTGCTGTTGCTGTTGTTGTTGTGTTTGTTTTTGTTGCTTGTTTTGATTTGTTATTGTATAGGAATAAATTGAGGGCATGGCACTGGCAGCATAAAGCGCCGGTTCCGGTTCCGGTTGCGGCGATGGTGCCGCATTTGTATGCGCGGTCATGAGGCAGAGACAGAGCAGCACTAAGATGCCACAAGCAGGCAATAGCGGAGTGAGCAACATTTTGATGGGCGGTCTTTTCATTATAGATAGCAACAAAACACCAAAAAAACTTTTATATTTTTTTAGCTAGATATTTTCACTAAAAGATAGAAAAATAAAAAAAAAAAATCAAATTCCTAGTTCACACAAATTTCCCTTTCATTCATTAAATCTTACAGCCGGCAGACAATAAATTTTATTTTTGGGCTCAACCTAAAAATTCTTCGTTTTTATATCCACACACTTGACCGTCGTCACACGCACTCTCGTAACGCATCCAACAGTTTAGCCGGCAGTTTTATCTGCGCTACACTATTCTTACGTGAAAACGTCAAAATAACTTCGTGAGTATAAAAAAAAAATAAAAAAAAAAAATAAATTTTAAATTCCTGTTCGCTGAACTTAGTTTGTGTTTTATTTGCACGATACTTTTCTTTAAGTTGCTGTTGCTGTTGTTATTGTTATTGTTGGTTTTTATTTTTATACCTTTCACACGCGTACGCGTATCTAGAAGTTATAAATTGTATCCCATAGATACCAATTCCCCAAAGTTTGTCACTTTACGATGGCATTCCTTAGCTGGCTTGCATACATTTTTTTTATTTTTTTTTCTTTTTTTTTATCCCCCAAATTTAAGTTGCTTGTACTTGAATTTGCTTTTTTTTCTTTTTTTTTTTGTTGTGTTCCGTTCGTATCGCTTACTTGGCGCGCGCGTTTATTTCACGTACTCGAACTCGCCGTCCGTATCCGTTGCAGCGTCGTTTTACACTGAACGCATCTGCGATACATTCGCTCGTTCCTTTGGCTTTATGGTTGTAGCTAAATTTTTTTTTCCTAATTTTGTGCTCGCCCTCAATTTCGATATTAAATTTTCTTGAGCGCGTATTTTAGTGAGCTGGGGGGGAAATTTTCATTTGAATTTCCCAGTTTTTGCGAGTATCTCTTTTGTGAGCATGAGCAAGTTGCGCCGTATTTAAAACAAACGCCTGTTGACTGTTATGGGATATTCTCAGCAATTGACTCACATACAAGATAGACGCAAATCTATCTGTTGAAGTACTTAAGCTCACGTTAGTTGGTTACTTGGAAAAGTAATTAGTTTGCAGATATTTTTTATTAAAAACTGATTATTGATTTAAAAACCGTAAAGTTTATAATAAAACATATTAAAAAATTTTTACTTCGTTCGAATTTAAACTTATAACGAAAAGTATCAGGTGCAAAGCACGCTCAGTAATTATTAGTAATCATACAACGTCGAAAGAACTTCTATTTTGCAGATGCAATCTACGAACCGAAGCCCGTTAGTCATCGATAGAAACAAGATATAATCGAAAGGAGTAATATCTGAGGAATACGGTGGATGAGACTGGAGTGGACTGAACTACCATTTAAGCATTTCCAAGTATGCTGTAACCTTTTGTCGTGCAGCGAAAACACTTTCATGCCTTTAACAGTATGCTGACCGTATTACATTCAATGAACCACTCAAGTGCATCAATTGTAGTCGACAGCAGGCCCAATTCATTCGGTTTCGATTCAGATCACATCCTTCTGATCTCAGCAAATGCATATCATAAACTTTGATCCATAGATATTTACTCTAGACACCGGTATTGATGATCAGCCGAACTTAGCCGATGCCTTTCAGCGGATAAGATTGCCGTAATGAATCTATTTATCACCGCACGTGTCAATTTTATGTTAAACTTCTTTTGTCACAGTGTGTTCGTCACGATGTAAAAATGCTGTTTCGCCTGTTGAATACATAGGTGAAAAAACGCCTTTCAACGACCCATTCAATTACCTATAGTACCTAATTTAATAAATTTTGGGTCACATCCATGGCTTAAAGGAAGTCTATCGTTGACAAAACAATCCAAAGGTAAGCCATCAACAATATTACGCACGTATGTATCTGCAACAACAACGACACAATATGAACGAATACCAACCCAGTAGGCAATGACAGCACTGCTAACAGCCCTTTCTGTGGATTTTGTAGTACTGCCTTTTATTAGTAGCACTCTTTTGAAAATGCATGCATAACCTACTCTTTTGATGAGTAGTGTAAGAAGCACTGTTGTAAGCAGACCTGATTGTACAACTTCATTAAGCATGGTCTTCATGTTATGTTTAATGTGTACTTTCCATAAGCCTCTGATTTCATGATATTAAATATTTATAAATGTGAATAAAGTGAATACTGTACACATCAGTATATCGATATGAAAAAAATAAAAATGAAATATCCACCGAAAAATTTGTGTTTTTTAGAGCTTAAGTTTAACTTCGATGAGAACTTTTTTAAGTTGATTATTCAATTGAAACTTTTATCGATAAAGGTGAAATGAAGTACCAAAAATGATATTTATTTCGTTTCCTATTTTATTCTTCCACTAGCGATACCCGGCGCGTGTTGCTGCACCCAGCAAGTATATTGGAAATAATAAGTAAATTCAAAACTTTTATTACTCCCTTAGTCTAACACCACGCTCATGTTCCACTGCCCGTTACAGTTTCCCAGTAGCAGAACATCACTCCCAGGTGACAATTCCATTATGAGTTTCAATGTCCTGTGATTTTCGCTTCCATAGCTATTCTGTATATAGAATCGGACCACACCCCCTTTTCCAATGCACATACCAGTTTTCCAGTAGAAATACTTTGGCATGCGACGTTTAGTTCCAAAGCTATTCAATATCAAAAATTTGACTTGTGTGGTCGAAGCCATAACCCATTTCCCTATGTCCGTCCCAGTTCTCTTATTTATTTATAAAAAAAACTTATTGAATCACACAATGTCAATTCTATAAAGTAAAAAGTCAGCCGTTTGTTCCTTTTGTTCATTTATAAATTACAGGAAAACCACCGTCAAAACATGTGTCGAAAAGTTGCATGCAGCGAAACAAATAAACATACGTACATACATACGTCGGATTGAATCTCATTCTCATCAAAAAAAATCCTCAACATGCTAAAGGTGGTCAGTGAATCCCCTTTTAACAAAACTGTGTTAGATTAATTCACCCCATCAAAACTACTTTCAACATATTAGAATGTACTTCGATCCAATTAGCTTTAAGCGCAGCAAAGTATGTGTGTATATGTATTTGTTTGTTTGTTTTGTTTTTTTGTGCTTGCTGAGAACAAAAAGAGTATAGTAGAGAGCAACATGCAGTTTATTGAGGCTCTCACAGCACAAACGCATGAAAAGCTAACGATCAAGCAATGCATGGCATTGTGGACGATTTTTTAAAAAACTTAACACTTTAATTAAAGATACTTATTATTGAAATTTCGAAAAGAAAATAACCAATGAACCTTTTGTAGCACAAATGTGATATTTTAAAACTTATTTCACAAAAATAGGACCAGTACTTTTGGAGTTTTGCGGACACAAAAAATGTTCACTTTCATTTTATATAATAGTATAGATTTCAGGCGAAAATTGCTGGTTAAAATATATGATACAAAATAATGACTTCTTGATGTTCCCTATTTAAGGTTCTTAACAGATGTTGAATTTTTAACCTTAGACCCGTTTATATGTTTTACAACTAAATCCCGTTTATCTGGGTCATATTGACGCGTAGTGTATTTTTTATGGAAATTATTAATATATTATATATTACGTATATTAATTTTAATATTTGTTTTTTTTTAAATATATATTTGAACAAAACATTTGCAATTTACATATGAATGTTGATAAAAAAAACCAAACAAAATTAAAAAAAAAAACAAAGGTTTATAACCAACTGATAGTGTCGCTTCGATTGAGCTGTATTTGCTGTACTAGGCATTGATGGATCTGCTCTATCATTATCATCGTAATCTTGCAATATATCAGGTTCTTTGTATTTGTGAAGGTAACATGATTAGCATGAATGAACATAATGCAAAGGTCAAAAAGGTTTTAAACAATGGTCACACACAGCACACGTTTTATTGCTCTTTGTTTTGCCGTTACCCTTATATGCTTCACATCTACGTCGTGGTTTCTTATCCTAGTAAAAACAGTGAATGAAACAAGAATGAACAAAAAAATTATTTGAAATGGAATTCATTTATTTTTTTCTTACCTAAACTTGTGGCATTCGAAGCGATTTTGTAAGGCTTTTTGGCTTCATACCAATCAAACTCAAAGCAATTCTTATGCCGTGTGCTATTTGGAAACTATTCACTATTCGAAATTTTGACAGTCTGAATGAGAATATTTGGCACTTGAGAGGTGAATATGACTGTCAAAAATTCAATTAGCCCCAGGGGCTATTATAAATTTTGACAATCGGCAAGAGAATTTTTGACACAAGCAAAAATAGGAAAAAAAAACTTGTGTGTGCTTGTGATTCGAAAAGGTTTATTATTTTTTCAAAAATTGCTCTCGTTCAGACATGGGGATAATTTTTTTGGTTGTGCCATATATGGCACACTATGCATTTAAGGGTTAAATTCTTGCGCTAATACACTACCGAAATCTAAAACGTCAAAATTTCTAGTTGTCAAATATCGTCGACCATTTGGCACAGCAAAAATGACAATTATATTTCAACATAATTGTATTCAAGTCAGTAACTTCTTCTCTACCACGAGTGAATAGTTTTCGAATATCACACGGCCTTATTGATTGTTTCATTGGAGTGTTGCATCGCTTTTCCAATTGATTTTTAGCATGATACGCAATTACTAAAAAACGTGCACAACCGATCCACATAAAAAGCTGTTTAGTGACAAGCTGTTAAGTGACATTCTTACCACTCTTTACCTGCCTACTGCTCCAATATTTCCTTTGGGTAATACTCTCTGTACTAAGTTAAGCTTAGTTCAGTTGAGAATCTATCGTCAATGAATATGATCTACTCGTAAGCTAAGTAATAAATTTATTTATATTAATACGAAATTTCGATTTATTTTTAAAAAAAAAACGAAAGATTTTTAAAACGAAAACCACGAGCTGGATTATCGATTGAGCCCAAAGTAAACCTTTGGTCTTAATTAACTGTAGTTAGTTTTTATGTCAGTCTCGAACAGTTCCGAGTGTCTTCAACATCTTGTGCATATTCGGTACAAAATGCTCTACACTTTTGCTTATGAAAAATTTTTTGACTACTCACGCTCGTACATGAGCAAGAGCCCGGGCTTCTAACGGCTCGCAAGCCACGAGCAAAATAATTTTCAGCTACTTTCAAAATGTACGAGTAGTACTTTTAAAATATTTTTAACACAGGGGAGAAATTTTATATATTTTTATTTCCTATGTGTCAATACACATAGGAATATATTTTCATATCATCATTTTCATATATGTACGTGCTCCCAATGCATACCTTACAACCTCCCCCTCCCCTCCCTTGAAAAATACCCCGCCCCACTTGAAGATATACGTGTAGTACACAAAAGGCTGTTCATTATGTTCAATCAATACACTAAGGGAAAAAAATATTAAATTTTTCCAAAAACTTTTTTAATTTATCCAAAAAGCGAGTCATTTTTTCACCAATAACGCATTTGCTTAAATCGACTACGTAAATATTTAAAAATTTATTTTAATACTTTTTTAATTAAATAAAATATTAAAATATTTAAACAGAATTAATAAAAAATATATTAAAATTATGAACGAATTTTTTTAAATATCTTTCAAATATTTAAAAAAAAAATAAAACTATCGCATTTAAAGAATATTTATATAAAAATACTGAAATTAAAAAAAATGTATTTGAATATTTCACACGAGATACGTCCATCAAATGCCATTTGGTAGTATATTTTATATTCTTTTTTCGTTCTCTAATTTATACTATTTGTGACAGTTATTGCAGTATAATGGCAACAAATGTCAAAATAGTACAAATTAGAGAAAGAAAACTTGAAACTAAAATGAAGGGGCAAAGAAAAATATGCAGGCAAATGACAACCGGCGCAAGACATTTGTGAGGAAATGTCCGGTTGTCACTCAAACCTTACACAAATATATTGTGCGATCATCAATCGCACTCACAACTAAACTTTGCCAAAAATCCAGGCTATATTACCCTTGCAACAATAACTAAATGAGAACTATAAAGCTGCAACTGCAAGAAATAAACTGCAAGAACAGTGCGATGCTGTTGCTGCTTCTCGAAATATGTGTACGTGTGCGATGCTGTTGCTTGAATGGAATATGTGTGTGGTATAAATAGAATTCAAATACGAGAAAAAACGAGTTGTAAGGAAAACATTAGATTTATCCACGTAAATATTTAAATAAAATTTATACTGAGGCGTGGATAATGCTAATATGCGTTATTTTCCTTAGTGTACTGAACATAAATGTGAAAAAATTGTAAAAAAAAACTGCGAAATGTAGCTTCAAAATTTTTTTGCTTAAGGCTTAACCAAAATAGACAGAACGAGACATAACGAGTAAGTTCGAACAAATGGAAGCCAATGATAAAACCCAAAATGCACATACGTAACTGATCGAAACTGAACGAAACATTGCGACGAGACGTTCTGTTCCGAAACAACCGAACTTTTAGCGTCTCAACTCTTCAACAACAGCTGTGCAAAACAGTCTTCTTCTTGTTTCAGACGATTGGAGGTACTCGTTTCATTTTGGGTTAAATGTCAAAACGGACATAACGATTGCAAACGTTCGGCAAGTTGCAATCGTCTCGTTTCGTCTATTTTGGTCAGGCCTTTAGAAAGTTTCGGTAATTCCCTTTTGTTCGCACGGATAGTTCCAACTCGCGCTACTCACAGTACCCTTTATTATATTTCGTTTTGCAAACGCTGTAGGCCCAATAACGTTTTTGAAAATTATGTGTTTTGGTCTCTATACTGGAGTGGATCCGGGTTTTATTTTATTCCATATAGTTCCATCAACAGCGATTTCAGTTACCTGATCGTCACTCTCATCAGAATATAATGGTAATCTTATAGTTCTTCTTCGGAAGAATATTATATATATTATATTAATATAATATTCTCTTCTTGAGAATATTCTCTCCCTCACTATCGATGTCTGAAACACTTCATCTTTTTCAAATTGGTCCTCTGAAATATCCTCTAAATATTGGTCCTCTCACGAAAATCTTCACCAATATTGAAAATGCCTTCACATGTCTTTGTTATGTTTTTCAGAAATCTTGGCATTTTCGAACGTCTTTGCATCTTTTGGGATAGGTTTTGGCTAAATAAAAGAAAAGCTAAACTATTTTTTCTTATTTTAAAAATATTTGTTCACAAGCCCTTACAAAATGATAAAGAAATATATTAAAAAAAAAATGTCAGCAAATAAATGCAATGTATAAAAATTTCGACTCTACGCAAGAAGGACCAACGAGAAAATGAAATTGCGTAGACGCAAAAATACAAAATATAAGTACAAAGCACAGAATTTTTATTTTCAGGAAATTCCCCTTATTCAGAGTAAGAAATATGCTTTTGCGTATGTTCAATTTGATGCTACAGTGGAATGAAAAGGCGTAGAAATATTAAACTTTGCTAATATTTCATAAAAAAAAGTAAATAACTGGTCATTTCAGCCCTTGAAAGGGTTTTGACCTAGCTTCTTATGATCAATTGTGTTGTGCGTGTTATTAAGTTTGTACACAATTGACCGAAAATCGAACCTACAGGCTTAACGCCGACTCCGAACGGCGATGAACGGAATTTTCTTGTTCTCAAGAAGCTTTACATGGCATTTTGATTACTCTCTAATGTTAGCCATTTTCTGAAGAGAGGTGGCGGCCATACAGAAAAATCATTTTAATTCAAATAATTTCATTTTAATAATAATAAATCAGAAATTCAAAGATGTCTGATACACTTCATCTTTTTCAAATTGGTCCTCTGAAATATCCTCTAAATATTGGTCCTCTCACGAAAATCTTCACCAATATTGAAAATGCCTTCACATGTCTTTGTTATGTTTTTCAGAAATCTTGGCATTTTCGAACGTCTTTGCATCTTTTGGGATAGGTTTTGGCTAAATAAAAGAAAAGCTAAACTATTTTTTCTTATTTTAAAAATATTTGTTCACAAGCCCTTACAAAATGATAAAGAAATATATTAAAAAAAAAATGTCAGCAAATAAATGCAATGTGTAAAAATTTCGACTCTACGCAAGAAGGACCAACGAGAAAATGAAATTGCGTAGACGCAAAAATACAAAATATAAGTACAAAGCACAGAATTTTTATTTTCAGGAAATTCCCCTTATTCAGAGTAAGAAATATGCTTTTGCGTATGTTCAATTTGATGCTACAGTGGAATGAAAAGGCGTAGAAATATTAAACTTTGCTAATATTTCATAAAAAAAAGTAAATAACTGGTCATTTCAGCCCTTGAAAGGGTTTTGACCTAGCTTCTTATGATCAATTGTGTTGTGCGTGTTATTAAGTTTGTACACAATTGACCGAAAATCGAACCTACAGGCTTAACGCCGACTCCGAACGGCGATGAACGGAATTTTCTTGTTCTCAAGAAGCTTTACATGGCATTTTGATTACTCTCTAATGTTAGCCATTTTCTGAAGAGAGGTGGCGGCCATACAGAAAAATCATTTTAATTCAAATAATTTCGCTGACCGGTTGCTATAAATGGGTATACCACATACTTATCTTTGCAAAATAAAAGCATAGATCATCATCATCATCATCATCATCATCATCATCATCATCATCATAATCATCTTCTACCTCATCTACTACCCAGGCCGTCATCTTTCAAATTATAAAGCATAAATGTGAATGTTTATGTTTCAAAAAGGTCATATGTCTGCCACATAGAATAATTGCATAAGAAGTAAAATAATTATTGCACAGCAAGACTAAGCTCTTATTAATATTTATGAACTCATTTCCGAGAATTTTAACTCCATTGAGAGAGATAGTTGTATAAGTGACTGCGACGAATTAACATCAAAACAGCTTAATTATTTTTGTTACTCTGAAATTCAATTAATTGTTTGATCGCCCGAGAACAATCGCAAAGACAACAATTACAACACTTTATATTCTCCCACCGCAACTCATTCACCCATGCACACAACCCACATATGGCAACCAATATGTCGGAACTAAGACTCTGTTTTGTGGACCAATAAGTCGGCCGACGGTCTTCAAATATAAATACTTAGTATATTGTAAATAGTCACCCGTGGTGGCGTCTTCAAAGTCAGCTTGAGACCAACTTACAATGATTATGTGAAAACCAACATTACACTTGGGCCACACTCTAGGGCATAAATTTATACGATTGGCAACGCAGCACCGAAATTTTGTTTTCATTAGATATGGTCGCAATTAGCTTGACGCTCTGCGGCCTAATTGTCGCAAACGTTGATATTAGTGTATCTCTGTGTGTGCGTCTAAGTATTTGATGCGCTTATTGAACGGTATATATTATTTGATGCGCTTATTGAACGGTATATATTAAATGGTCAATTAGTAACGCTAAAGATGAGAATGTTTGGGTATGTGTCGGTGTGTGTTTGTATGTGCGTACGCGCTAATGTGCAACTATTTGACTGGAGGGTAAGGAAGGCACTACTCTAGCTTGAATATGTTTTCGTACGCAGTGAATCATTGACCTTTTCTAATTATAATCCCACGTAATGTCAAGATATTTCCAAATTCACACAAACAAGCCCACACATTAAGGTTAATACAAATGTATTTTATGCGTTTGCATGCAAGTGTTTGTAAAAAGTAAAAATATCTATTTTAAGGGAATAAAGCTTAAAACCTTATAATACACATTAAAATTCTTTGGCGTTTAGATATGATTTCTGGCACATGAGCCCAACTTTATTGGAACGCATATTAGGCTTGCGCCATATATCAAAAATAATGTTAGTGAATGTTAGATTCTAAGTCCACTATCGTCTGTGGTTTATTGACGTAGCCTGTCAAATCACACGATATTTGAGACCATGTAGGTTCATTACGTGAAATTATGCGTTCACCTCAGATATTTTTAATAAATTAATGGCCTAATTCTGTATCCCTAACGAGCGAATCAACTAACGAGTGCTTGGCGAACGATGTTGTTTAACGAACTTGCTCGCCAACCCTTACGGCAAGCTGAAGTTTCTTACGTCATTCAAACTGTTATAGACAATAAGTTGTCAAATTAAGCACTGCCATATCAATCAATATATAAGCTTTCTGTTGTTTTTTCAATTTTCTTTAAAGATTTCATAAGTTTTTGGGCTTTTTTTCGTTTGTTGGCAATGCTTTTTTTTGAGTTGTTTATAAATATTTGACATGTTTTTTTTATTGAATCAATGTGATTTCAAAAATATATTTATTGTTGTTATTGCAAGCAAATATGTTTTTAGATGTTAAAGAAGTTTTATGTGATTGTTTGATTGCAGTGATAAGTGCTTTAAATAAAATGCATGCAGAAACTGTTCTTTTTTTTTTTTTTGTATTTCGAGCAAGTTGATGTGAGTTGATATGGAAGTGAGTTGTGAATGCACATGTGGTGAATGCGAGGCTTAACCTTCGTATACTCGCGTCAAATAGTGTAACTCATATACCCGCGTACGGTCTGTGAGACCGAGATTCCTAGGTCCAATTTTGCATGTTTTTAGTAACATATCAATATTAGTTAATTACATTATATTGGCTAATAAAAGTCTTTTAACGTCATTTGTTATGAAAATAATAAGTCAAACGTAAATCGTCGGTCTGAGAGACCAATGCGCGAGTATACGAAGGTTAAGAAATATTCTAGAGCTAGCAGACCCTGAGAAAGTTCTTGCACAACTCATCGACAGATACCCTACAAGCTCCCAACTTTGGGGCGTATATTCCTAAATCCAATTTACCCTCTAGCTGCTTCATAAGAACTCCAACATATCACAACGATAGCATAAAAGCATTCGTGTGATTTTGACGTTTCAATTCGTCATTTGGTTGATCGTTAGAGATACAAATTTGAAAAATGTTACTGTTTTACGGCATTGTTCGCCAGCTTGTCAGCTGTTATCTGTTCGAATTAGAAATTTCAAAATCACGAACGAGCAGTGTTTTGCACGAGACGAGTGTTCGGATAGGGATACAGAAATAGGCCATAAGTTTTATTTCAATAAATTACAATTTTTTTTTTATATATTTTTATATACTAGGCTTTTGAATAAGTTATACTTCTAGCATAAATATGTCATCACTATCGATATTATTTTTAAGATATAACATCTTTCAAATGATAACTGCGAAAATTTGAGCCAGTTTCATGCAGTAGTTTGTAAATGATAGCCATTTGAAGTAAAAAACTTTTGTTTTTTTTTTGTATCAATGAAAAAAGTGAATTTCGAGTTTCTAAAAAAGTATTGCTTTTATGATAAAATTATATCATTAGATTAACAATAGCAACAAATTGTAGAACAACTTATTCGAAATGGCCACCATTTGCTTTCTAGCACGAGCGAAGTCGATCCGGCCAGTCATCGATCGCAGCACGCATGACATTCATAGGAAATTTCTCCATTGTTCGTACAAGAGCGCGCTTTAGAGACTTGATTTTTGAGGTGTCGATTAGAGCAAGCCATAATCTCTAACACGGCCCACAATTTGTAATCCATTGGCTCAGGTCTGGGCTAACCGCTGGCCAATGATCCGTGGAAATAAAGTCCGGTACATTGTTTCTGAGCAACTCTTGAGTCAATTTAGTCTTGTGGGCCGAAGCAGAATCTTATTGAAAGGTCCGTGGCTTGTTTTGGAATAATATCATGTTAAGAGGGTTCACAACCAATTCCAAAACACCGGATTCACACACGCTTTCGCCAAAGTTTTGACACTTTTTTCACCAAAATGAAGTTTGGTGACCCCATCATAGGTGAATTCCCACCAAACCATTACAGAAGCTGGGTGGTGACCTCTCTGAACTTTCGTATATTCCACCAGTATCCTCAAATAACTTCACAGTACGATACACAAAATTGCAAGTGACTCCGAGTGGTCGCAAGATCCGAAATATATCGCCTCTTTCTATGCCACATTTTATAGACCAACTATAATAACACGATTTTCGAGCGAACCCCATTCCATGATTATAAACAACTGCGAACCGGTGGGCATTGCCACCCGGTTTTACCACTGCACAGCTTCACGCCGACCAATGTAAGTCTGGTTGCATAAGGCCAGCCCTGCGATAGTCTTCCGGGCAAAAGGGTTTTATCAAGACAAAGCTATTCAACACCACTGATACATTATTATACATGACTGTGTCGTAAATACATGACGACATTCATTTATGGGAAGTTTATGAAGGTTTCGCTATTTTGATGACGTCTTTTTGTATGGGAAGTAGGGATGGTTTCCATTTAATTTTGTCAAATTTCAAACTTATGGCCTAATTCTGTATCCCTATCCGAACACTCGTCTGGTGCAAAACACTGCTCGTTCGTGATTTTGAGATTTCTAATTCGAACAGATAACAGCTGACGAGCTGGCGAACGATGCCGTAAAACAGTAACATTTTTCAAATTTGTATCTCTAACGATCAACCAAATGACGAATTGAAACGTCAAAATCACACGAATACTTTTATGCTATCGTTGTGATATGTTGGAGTTCTTATGAAGCAGCTAGAGGGTAAATTGGATTTAGGAAGATACGCCCCAAAGTTGGGAGCTTGTAGGGTATCTGTCGATGAGTTGTGCAAGAACTTTCTCAGGGTCTGCTAGCTCTAGAATATTTCTTAAGCCTCGCATTCACCACATGTGCATTCACAACTCACTTCCATATCACATCAACTTGCTCAAAATACAAAAAAAAAAAAAAAGTTTCTGCATGCATTTTATTTAAAGCACTTATCACTTCAATCAAACAATCACATAAAACTTCTTTAACATCTAAAAACATATTTGCTTGCAATAACAACAATAAATATATTTTTGAAATCACATTGATTCAATAAAAAAAACATGTCAAATATTTATAAACAACTCAAAAAAAGCATTGCCAACAAACGAAAAAAAGCCCAAAAACTTTAGAAATCTTTACAGAAAATTAAAAAAATAGCAGAAAACTTATATATTGGTTGATATGGCAGTGCTAAATTTGACAACTTATTGTGTATAACAGTTTCAATGACGTAAGAAACTTCAGCTTGCCGTAAGGGTTGGCGAGCAAGTTCGTTAGAGATACAGATTTCAATTAGAACACAACATCGTTCGCCAAGCACTCGTTAGTTGAGTCGCTCGTTAGGGATACAGAATTAGGCCATTAAAGTATTTTATATCAAAGCATATGTTCAACATTTCAAGGGTTTATTTTATTAATTTTTTATGGAATTTTTAGAGATTTTGCCATTTTGATATATTACTTCGTATTGGAAGTAGGCGTGGTTTTCATCCGATTTTGCCAAAATTCAAACTCGACGTGTGTATTTAGATTAATTAAATAAATAATCGATTTCCTAATGTATTATTTGGATTCATTTTTGGGAATTTTAAGAGATTTTGTAACGAACCTCCGCTGGTTTTTTGTTGTTGCTGGGGTAAGCTCAACGGTCTCCAAGGTTCTTACAAGAAATAACACAATGTTTTCTTCTTTATAAATATGTTCTCTTATTAAAATGAGGCCCTTTATCTTTTATACAATTTGAGATATGTGAATTTATATAAATATATATATGTATTTTTGGCTTACTGGTCCTTATTTCTCCGGGTCTGTCACTTCTGTTCTGCGTATCGGCTTAACAGACGGGCCTACAAGCCGCAGCACTGTTACTCGATGAAAAAATTTTAACACGCGGGCTTACAATCCACGGACAATGTCAAGCCGCGAACGCTGCTAGAAAAACAAGTGTGAAGACAGGTGGGCCTATGTACAAGCCACCGACTCTGTCTACTGCTACTGCAGGGGGGCCTACAAGCCACCGACACTGCTTGTTATTGTTTGATTGCAAGTGGGCGTACAAGCCACCGACTCTGCTCTTGCCGTTGGATAAACAAGTATGCCTAAAAGCCACCGAAATGCTTACCGTTTTCTTTGCAGGTGGGCCTACAAGCCAATGACTCTGATTTTCCCGTTGAGTAAACAAGTGGCCCTACAAGCTACCGAAATGTCTACCAATTCCTTTGCAGGTGGACCTACAAGCCACCGACGCTGCATGTTGTTTTTTATTGCAGGTGGGCCTACAAACCACCGACTCTGGTCTAGCCGTTGGATAAACCAGTGGGCCTACAAGCCACCGAAATGTTCACCGATTAGCTTTGCAGGTGGGCCCACAAGCCAACGACTCTGCTTTTAACAAAAAAACTCTCACTTCTCAAAATCTCACCTCCTCTGCCTTTGCAACTTTCCACTGTTGCTCTTCTTTGGTCGTCGTATTTTCCTTAAATACTTTTTGATCCAACTGCTGCACTGATTCACTGTCTTATTATTTACTTTGATAACTTTGAATTTCACTTTTCTTTCACAGTACGCACTTTAAATATACAATACATTCTGTCGATTGTTTCGATTGCGGCCTATTTATATCATATTTCTCTTCTTGTTTGTGACAAACAAGGTACCGCAATCGAAAGTTCTGGGATTATTTTCCCGTAAATAAATTCCCGTACGGTGCAGCTTTGTTGTTGAATTCCGCCAGAAACTTTACACATTTTTGCCCAGCAATTTGCTTTCTGTTGTTTCATTATGTGATCCGCTACTCGACTCTGTGCAAGATCACGCCAAGTTTTGCAAGTCTCCAACTTTATTTATGCTTTCTCTTTATGCTTTCTCTCTCTATGTTTTAATAGAAGAAAGTGTGTGTGTGTTAATTTTTTTTATATTCATGTATTTATTTAGATTCAGTGTTTATGTGTGTGTAAATGTAAGAAGAGAAGTAAATAAATATCATATTGGTGGTGTTCACCAAGCATCCTTCTCGCACCTTGGCTGTTGTGCGGCCAAAAAACGCCAGCGATTTTTTTAGTCGTCACAATTTTATAATGATGTTACTTCGTATGGGAGGTGTAATCGTGATTTTCATTCGATTTTTATCAATTTCATCTAAAAAGTGCTTATTTTTTTTTTTTTTTTTTTTAGCTTTGAACCAAGGATTTCAGGTGGAATACCTATTCAGTCAAGTCTGCCTTGGTTCGAAAATGGGGTGATAGATTAGTGGGAAGGAAAGGGCAATCAAGTGAAACATGTGTAGGATGTTCTAAACGTGGTGGAAAGCCAAAGAAACATGTGAATTTAAATCAGAGGCAAGTGTTATGACTTTACCTCAGTCAATTCAAGTTATAAGGCAATCCTCATCCACAAACTTCTCTACCATCAACTACAACTTCAAGTCGTAAATATTGATGAATTTTTAATTTCAGTTGATTAGAAATGAGGATTGAAAATTTAGAAAGGTTTAAAGCGAAGGACCATGGCCAGGCCGGGAATCGAACCCGGGACCTCTGGGGTAGCAGTCGAGCACGCTACCTACTCGACTACCGAGGCCGCCTGATTATTTTTTGTCGAAATTTTAAAAACTTACTATCATGATGATGTCACTTTGTATCGGAGGTATGCGTTAGTTTTCATTCGATTTTGACAGAGTTCACATGTATAACTAGGGCGTTCAAGATGCTGCCGGAAACAAAGAAAACATACGATTTTTGCCAAAATCTAAACCATTCCAACGATTTCTACATTGCGATGCTCTTTGAATAGCAAGATTTCTCAATATCTCCGAAATACGCTTTAGTTTCCCATTCAACGTTGCAAATCTCGTTGCAAGTCTCCTGTTCATTTGTTGCAAATCTCCTTCCCTGGAGCCACATTTTTAAGTATGGGAACAGTTAATAGTTGCTAGGGGTCAAATCTGAAGAATATGAGGGATGAGAAAGCAGTTCGAAGCGAAACTCGTGCAATTTGGTCATGGTTTCGACCGATTTGTGAGCTGGACCATTGTCTTGCAAAAATTTGATTTTTTTCTTCTATAAATGGCGACATTTTTTTGCGATTTCGTACTTCAATCGGTCCAATAATTTACAGTAATAGTCGGTGTTGATTGGTTTTCCTTTGCTCAAATATTCTACGAAGAAAATGCCACTTGAATCCCAAAAAGCCGACGCCAACACCTTTTCGAACGATTGTTGAGTATTCGGTCGCTTTGGTGCACTTCCACTGGGACCTACCCATTCTTTTGCTAATTCTTTTGATTCTGGTGTATAGTGGTGGATCCATGTTTCATTTATGATCACTACTTTGCGCAAAAAATCAGTCGAATTTTGTTAAAACATGTCCAAAACATTATTGGGAAGTACGAACACGTTCTTGTTTTTGATTGATTGTTAACAAACGTGGCACCCATTTGTCAGTCAGCTTCCTCATACCCAAATTTTCATGTAAAATTGAAACCACCGACCTACTTGATATTCCTACGCCTGTAGCTATCTCACGCATTATCACTTTTGGAGAGTACAATACGAAATCGTTGGTTTTTCCAATACATTCCGGAGTGGTCACTGTTTTTGGTGTTTCCCCGGCGTGTTCATCTTTTCTATTGATTCGACCTCTTTTGACCTCTGCAATCCAATATTTTCCGGTTGGGTGATGAAAAATTTCATTACGAAAAACGAAATTGGCAATTTCAACCCTTGAAAGGACTTCGACCGAGCTTCTTATGATCAATTGGTGCTGAGCATTTTATTCAATATTAAAATATATAAAAACAATTACTGTGCCAGATGGGAACTCCGACTGTTCTCACGAGCAGCCTGTCAAAAGCCATAATAATGGAGGATGGTCGCAGGCAACGGGTTCGCCTTATCCTGTGTAAATGTAGAGAAACTACCCAGATACTGGTGTTGGTTGCCCAATCTGGGTAGTAGGTGGACCGTTTAACTAGATCAACGGTAGCGTATGCCTCCGAAGGAATAGCAATGATCCTTAAAATTTGTTAGACGGGGAAAGTCTTTACGCTCGACAGCCGTATTATCACAATTCCACCGGCACATTGACATTGGTCTTATGGATGTCTTAAAAGACTTGTTAAAGCGGTGGTTAATATGGTGTATAATTTGGTGAACAAGAGGTATCAGAATTGGATACTCCGAGGTGAAAAGTATATCTAAGTAGCCTTGGAGTGCCAGTTTGCAAAGGTGCAAATGAGTGGTGACCGTGTGTCACACATAGTCAGGAGTGATGTGGTCTATGCTGTAGTACGTCCAGAAGTGGTGGCTTTTGCATCACAGTCATGAATGATGGGCGCATATGTGTCGATGAGTGTTGGTGCGTGTCGAGGTAAGTCCCTTTTGCCCAGGGAGACTGTCGCAGAGCTGGCCTTCGGCATGTATCGTGCTGGCAGTGGTAGTTCAATGTCGCGAACAGGTCTATGAGATCGGCGTGGAGTTGTGCTTAATCAACCCAACTAATCATCCATAATTGATGCTGTTGCGTTCCAGCATTGGTTGAAATCCATACAGTACATATATTTATTTATTAATAGTATTAAGTATTCACTTAAGTATGGTGTGTAAACGGTGTTGAAACTACTATGACAGGGTTTTGGTCGCGTCTGGAGTCATGAAAGTGACGCCCATGAGAGGTCGGATGGACGTTGTATTTGTATGGCAAAAGCATGGTACTAACGTCCTGAAGATTTGTGTGCTGGGCATCAATTCCATGAACCTCGAGCCCATTACCATGGGGCAAAGTGGAATTAAGCCTATACGATAGATGTCCACGGTTCAATAAAAAGGAATTTCAATCTATGCCAGATGGGATTTGAACCTCGAACTAAGCGGCTGATAAAATTGTCAACTCATAAAATTGGATCCATACACGTTAACTCTTTCTGTTAGTGGAAAAGAAGGGGCAATCAAGTGAAATATGTATAGGATATTCTAAGTATGACGGGGAGCCGTAAGAACATTCGACAACCACTGTAGAACTCTCACTTTTTGTCAAATCTTCGCTTATGTTTTGTTCAATGTATTGATTTGAATATTTTAAGTAACTTCTACGAAAATCTCAACTTGAAGTAATTGAATTTGATTCACACATCAAGAAAATATTTGTTATTAAATTTTTCTGTGCCAAATATGGGGAAATTTTATTTCACTTGAAAACAATTTGGGTGCCCTCCTATATATATAATTATACTTTTATTTACCCTCTTTAAAATCTGCTGACTACTCAATTTTTGCACAGCGCATGTCCTGTTCTTCGCTTGTTGAGCATAAATTTGCTTCGAATGCTCTTTACTTGATTTCGAAGCCAATTTCGAACTTGCAACTTTCATGCAACACTTCCACACATTACAGCGAATCGAATATAAAGTGCATAATTAATCTTAAAATTTCTATATATATGCCTTAGAGCATCTTCTTTTCGTAGCTATGCGTTACTTTGTTGCCGTCATTTGCTTGTTGAGCACAAATCAAATGCTGAGCATAGAAATTTCCTTTGGGACATTTTGTTGTTGAGTGAATTAAATTATTGTACAGTTAAATGTGATGCAAGAAAAAATCCCACCTGTTCGTTCGGTAATTTAAGCTTTACTTGTGTTTGTTTTTTTTTTTTTATTTGTTTTTTGTTTTTGTTGTTTTGTTTTGTTTATTTTGTTTTTTTTTTTAGTGTTTGCTTGCATGAAAGGATGTTTTATTTTTAATGATGAAGTGAGTGAGTAGGGAACAAGAAAAAAGAAAATGTTTTAATGCAATAATGGAGCATAAATAACGCACAAATGAGGCCAAGTTGAATGGCTGTGTAAAAACCATGAAAAATTCCAACCGCATGCAATTTTTCACAATTATTAACAGGAATTTGATTTAAAAGTGAGAATTTTACTAGCGCGTTGATGAAAATTTGAATTTAAAGAGAGGAAAATTATTTTTGTGGCTAATTTTATTATATAAAAAAAAGTACCTTAACTTTTGTCGGACAAATTTTGATGGAAATTTTGTTCTTTTTACTCTATAGAAAAAATATTAACTCTTTCTTTTTAATATGAAGTCCTTCATATTTAATAGTCTTAACGATCTCTGATTAATGTTTCATTAACCCATTTTCGGCTGTCGTTGCATTTTCGAAACATCAACTTTGAGTATTTATAAAATAGATATAAATATAGATAATCCGTAAAAGTACAGTTGTTAATAACTAATTAAAAACACTCTCTTAATATAAGCGCTAGACAATAAACAATAATGAAAAATATAAAAATTGAATGTTAAGTTTTTACTCCAAAACAGTTTTTATTAGTCTAATTTATTATATCATACCATTATTTTGCTCTTATGCTTTCAAATACCGTTATAATTTTTAATACATATGTATTTACATATTACTTTGTGCAGCTCAAAAAAATGGTTTTAGCGCTTTACAGCATATAAGCAAATATGACACCATTAGCGATGTTTCTCGAAAAAAGCGATGCAGAAAAACATAAGCGGACACCGACCAAATGATAACCCGAGTCTCCAAAGCCGTCCCAAAATTGTTATCCACAGACATATGTACAACGTGATTATCAAGAAAAATAAAATATCAAAATATCCAAGTGGACCATTTCACGCTGTTTGAAAGAAGCCGGGCTACATGGCAGAGCAGCACTCAAGAAGCCACTTCTGAGTAGGATTCAGTTGATCTCGTCCTATTGCCGGTGTCGGTGTAGTTTATCTTATTGCTGTGAAGTGTTTAGTGTTTTTTAAAATTGTTTCTTTAAATTATTTATCAATATAATCTAGTAAAGTGCTAAGTATTATAACTGTTTTAAGTGAATTTGTTCATATTTTAAATAAGTTTTAATTTATTTGTTTAATAAGTGTTAATTTAGTTCTTGTTGTAATACTTGTTAAAAAAAAAAAAAAAAACAACAAATAGTGCTTGCTTGTCTGTCTTGTTTTTTTTATTTTTTAATTCCTCTTTGTGTAGTGTTGTTTTTCTTAAGCGTAGTGAACGTTTTTCAATTGTTGTTGTTACTTGTAACTGTATTCGTTCACTGCACTCTTCTGAGTAAAACTGAGAAGCACATTCTGAGTCAAACTGAGAAGCACTTTTTGAATTTAAAAACATTTGCTTAGAATTTAAAATTTTCATTTATTTTTTTTTTCAATGGATTACTTTTCTGTTGACAATATTGCTGCTTGTTCTTTGAACGAGCAGTGTAAGAGCCAAAATATACTGTACCCGATGTTCAGTTGTTCTGGTCCTTGTGAGCAAATGTTCCATGCTTCTTGTGTTGGTATTTCAAGGTCGTGTGCTGACAGTTTATTGTCTGTCCGTTCTGGGCTTCGCTGGTACTGTCCTTCGTGCAGAGCCCTTTCTCCTGATGAGATATTTTTAAAAATTAAAACTTTTGGAGAAAGTCTTAACTTGCTGAATAATGATTTTAGAAAAATTTTGTCATTTTTTAGCGAAGTTAGTGCCGCACCTAATGACAGTATCACTAGTGAAACTTCTACACCGGAAAATATTGCGCCTCTCTCATCTGAGATTGCTTTTTCTGGAACTTTGCCGGTTTCATTAGGAGAAGACCCAATTAATTCTAAAGCACAGAGGAAAAACAAGAAAACCAAAAAGAATAATAATAAACGCCGTAAAGCGTCCCCTAGGTCTCCCAAGGCAAAGCACCCCTCAGCAACGCCTCTAACACCTCAGCAACCAGAAATTAATTTTTCAATAACTTCTTCTACACCTCCTACTATTCCTCCATTGTGTAGTAGCTCCAATGCAATTTCAACTGCGCCTAATAGTCATTTGACTTTGAAGGCAGTGTCGAGGACTAAAAACATTTTTGTTTCACGTCTACAGCCCGACACATCATCTGAAAATATTGTGACGTTTGTTAAACAAAACCATTTAGTTGCTTCAAATGCATTCTGCTCATGTAAGAAAATAGGTAATAAGCCTTCCCACGCCTCTTTTATTCTTACAGTTGCAGCTGAAGACTTTGCAACTGTACTTAACTCTAGAATGTGGGCCGATAATATTCTTGTTAGTGAATTCAAGCCTAAAAATAAGTCTCGTAGGACGACCGCAGCCGCCCGTCAGACCCAAAAAAACTAAATAGGCTATCCCTTTACTATCAAAATGTAAGGGGATTGCGTTCAAAGACGCAAAACATATTCCTGTCGTCGCAGAATTGCTCTGAGGATATTATTGCGTTAACAGAAACGTGGCTGAATGGAAGCATTACTGACTTGGAATTGTTTGACAATAGTTTTCAAGTATTTAGAAGGGACAGATTCACTGACAATAGTTCTTCTGTCGGTGGCGGTGTCCTTTTAGCTGTACGGAACTGCTTTGTGAGTTCCCTTGTTGATATTCCCTGCTCATCTAACATAGAACTAATATGCGTTAAAGTTATACATTGTAACTCCAATGTATATGTGATAAATGCGTATGTTCCTCCGACGAGTAGTGCAAAGGTCTACGCAAGCCTTGCAGATTGCGTTGACTACGTTGTAAATATACTTGACGTTAATGACGACATTTTATTATTGGGTGATTTTAATCTGCCTAACTTAAAATGGCATTCTTCTGACGATGATACATTTTATTGTGCATCAAATTCGAAGACCCGCCAAGAACATATATTTGTTGACAATATATGTTCTGACTTACAACAAGTTAGTTGTATTTATAATAGTCTGGAAAGACTTCTTGACTTGGTCTTTACTACTGACAGCAACAATGTCATTGTTAAGAGGGCCTTTCATGCTCTGTCAACTGTTGATGAATACCATCCACCATTGAGCATTTGGTATAAATCGGACAGAGAGAGTATAGTTAATTCGTGTTCGGAAGACAAAGTTTATGAATTCAATTTTAAAAAAGCTGACTTTTTGAGGTTGAATCATTTACTTCATAACAAACTTAATGTTCTTTTAGAGTATATAAATGGAAATAATCTTGATGATTCCATTAATTTTTTTTATATGGAACTCTTTGCTATGTTCTCTCAGTCCGTTCCATATAGGCTCAAATATGCGAAAAATTCCTCGTACCCCTGGTACACAAAGGATTTAAAAACTCTTCGCAACAACAGGAATAAGGCATGGAAGAAATATGTCTGTAGCTTAGACTCAAATGACCTAGAAACCTACAAACGTTTGTTTCTGGAATTTAAAAATAGCTCAGCTGCATTGTATAGTGAATATTTAGACAATATTAAGCTGAGAATATTGTCTGATCCAAAAAAGTTTTGGGGATTCATAAACACAAAGAAGAAATCCGATGGATTCCCTTCATCTTTCAAAACTCCTGATGGGTTTACTGACGATCCCGTCAAAATTTGTGGCTTATTTGCAAATCTTTTTAAAGAGTCATTTTGCTCAGATTCTTTTGATCCTGATGAAGATTATTTTGAATATATGAATTCCGCACCCAGGGTCTCTTTGGGACCTATATCCTTTACATCAGAGGATATACTAAAGTATATTGGATCAATCGATGAGGATTTTGGTGCTGGACCTGATGGAGTTCCTGCCGCAGTGATAACTCAATGCGGTTCCGTTTTGTGTCAACCTCTATCTTTATTATTTAATAAATCTATTAACGAAGGCTATTTTCCACTTTTTTGGAAAAATTCATTTATTAGTCCAATTTATAAAAAAGGTTGCAGGAATGAAGTTATAAATTATAGGCCTATCGCTAAGCTTTCATCGATTCCCAAACTTTTTGAGCGAATGGTTTACGATCGCGTTAAGGTTCACTGTGGTGCAGTTTTAACGACTCGTCAGCATGGTTTTGTTAATGGCAGATCCACTGTGTCTAATCTTCTCGATTTTACAACATTTTGCTTAAATTCGATTGAATCTGGTAATCAGGTCGACTGCATCTACACTGACTTTAGTAAGGCATTTGATAAGCTTCCTCACAATCTAATTTTATTTAAGCTCACGTCTATGGGATTTCCACAATATTTTGTTAGCTGGATTAAATCGTATTTGTCAGAGCGATCTTATCAAATACGATTCCGAGGTGTGTTGTCTTCTGAGTTTATTGCGGAATCCGGTGTTCCTCAAGGTAGCCACCTTGGCCCACTTCTGTTTATTTTAGCAATTAATGATGTAACACACATCATAAAAAACTCTCATCTGCTTATTTATGCAGATGATATGAAAATATACAGAACAATAAGCTCACAAGACAGTTTAGCCCTACTCCAGTCTGATCTGAAATCTTTTGAGGTTTGGTGTTCTAAAAATAATATGTTTCTTAACCCAGATAAATGCCAAACTATGACCTTTTCGCGTAAAAGACACAATTTAATTATCAATTATCAAATTAAAGATACTGCCTTAAGTCGTGTGGATGTCGTGAAAGATCTAGGTGTATACATGGATTCTAAGCTATCGTTTAACATCCATATTGATTACATTTGTAAAAAATCATCTTCAATGCTTGGATTTATAAAACGCTGGGCCAAAGAGTTTAATAGTATGATTACAACTACAACGTTGTATTATGCAATTGTGCGTCCTCACTTAGAATACGCAAGTCAAGTTTGGTCCCCAAGTTACAATGTGCATGTTGATCGCATAGAAAGGGTCCAAAAACGTTTTGTTAGGTTTGCTCTAAGGGGCCTAAGTGGATTTGACAATTTAAACCTTCCTCCTTATGAGGATCGTTTAAAACTATTAAAAATGCAATCACTTAGTGAGCGAAGGAAGTCTGCAGATATTGTCTATTTACACCAACTCATTACCGGTGTATTCGTTTCTCCAGAACTTCTTTCTCTTATAAATTTTAACTCGAATCGGAGAAGCAGTAGAAACGCTAACAATTTAATTTATTTACCATTTAGTAGAACAAATTATATGTTAACTGCTCCATTAAACCGCATGAGTAACTTAGTTAACAATTGCAACTTTTTTGATGTTAACTTGTCAAAAGGTCAACTCAAGAGTAGATTAAAAACTATTGTGTAATTGCAAGGTTATGTGTCTGCATGGTTAGTCGTGACGTCTTGTGTTGTCCTCGAGCCCAACCACTGTGTTGGTGGGTAAATTTTTCCCACATAAACTCATTTTGAACCACTATTACAAATATCGTTGAAAATCTCAAAGATTTTTGGGTTGTGGCTTTGAATGGGTGAATGCTGAGAATGTGCGAAAAAGCTGTAGTAGCTAAACTCTATTGTTATTGCATGGAAAAAAGAAAACGTCGAGTAACCGTTGCAAATTGGACTACAAATCAGTGAAGCAATGTGCTTTGGAGCGATGAAACAGAAACAAAAAATAAATCGCCTTGGTTCTGATGGTCGGAGACATGCTGTCGTAGGCTGAAGAAAATTTGCCTATTATATAGAAATTCCAACAGGATAACGATTCGAAGCACACGGCTAGGCTCACACAGAAATTCTTTTAATTTCTTTAAAGTTAATCAACTAAATAATGTTTATTGGAATATTCAATCATTATTATAAAAAGTAGTGATTAAATAGCATATTTCTTCTGTCTTCTGTCAGAAACCAAAATTTATTCTAGGTTTTCTTCATCTTCTATAAAGTGATATGCATGCCTGAGATCTACATGAGACCATTCGTCACTTTTTGCCACTCGAATAACATTCGTCGTCAGACACAATTGCACAGAAGAATAAATGCATGCATAGCACTTGAGTTCGTAAACAACGATTGGTGGCCCTCGGTAGTCGAGTAGGTAGCGTGCTCGACTGCTACCGCAGAGGTCCTGGGTTTGATTCCCAGCCAGGCCATGGTCCTTCGCTTTCTAAACATTTCTAAATATTCTATCCTCATTTCTTATTAACTGAAATTAAAAATTCATCAATATTTACGACTTGAAGTTGTACTTTATAGTTTGTGGAAGTTTGTGGAAGAGGATTGCCTTATAACTTTAATTGACTGAGGTGATTCTGATTCAAATCCACATGTTTCTTTAGCTATCCACCACGCTTGAAAAACATCCTACATGTGTTTCACTTAATTGACCTTTCCTTCCCACTAATCTGTCACCCCATTTCGAACAAAGGCCGACTTGACTGAATAGGTATTCCACCTTGGTTCATAGATAAAAAAAGAAAAAAAAAATTCTTAGCTAAAATATGGCAACACTTACACCACTCAAAGAGAGATACACCAGCCGTCGGAGAAAAAATAGAATTGATTCTATTCTGGCATTTTTCCGTCGCGGATTTCTACGGCCATTTAATTTTTTTGCGACTGCCTAGATTTTCATATATTTTGTTGCACAGCGGACCCGATAACCGACAGCCGCTTTGGTTCTGTTCGGGCTCATTCGGATGCTTCGCTTAAAACTGCTGAGTGTCTACTGCTGTATGAATGTGTCATAAAATTATAAAATTTCTATGGGAGCCCCCTAAGGAGTGGTCAGAGGGGATAGGCCCCCAAGGAAAAAATCTCCCTTTTGCAAAAATAATGGGGGCCGGTGATACATGTTAACCTTCTCCGGCTGTCCCTTAAGGCCCCAATGCTCAGGTGTAGGGAATAAATACAAAAAATCATAAAATTTGTATGGGATCTACCCTAAGGAGTGGTCGGAAGGAATACTCGTGGTGGGTCATACATATTAACTTTCTCCGGCCCTCCCTTAAATCCCCCATATTCAGGTGTAGGGAATAAATACAAAAAAAAAATCATAAAATTTGTATGGGAGCCCCCCTGGTCGGAGGGAATAGTCGTGGTCGGTAATACATATAAACCCTCTCCGGCTGTCCCTTAAAGCCCTCCTGTTCAGATGAAGGGAATAAATATACAAAAATCATTAAATTTGTATGGGAGCCTTCCTTAAGAGTAGTCGCAGGGGATAAATCCCCAAAGGAAAAATGTTTCTCTTATAAAAGTAATGGGGGTCGGTCATACATATTAACCCTCTCGGGCCCTTCTCCGTAGTACCACAAAAAAACTGACTTTATATTTGGTTACAGCGACTTCGAAATTATTAAACGAAGTCGTCAAATCTGTGTATTTAACATTCTTTCCTTGGTGCGAATGGACATCAAAGCATGAATTTTCATTTGCTTTAAAAAAAAAATTTGCCAAAACTATCGCTTTTGGCGAATGTTGCTCATGTCTGGCTTCGTTGGCTATTCTGGATTCGTAGGCATTCGTAATGGCAAGTGATCGTACTCTATGCCATTCGTTCCACAGCGATTGGTGCATGTATTCGCGCTTACTGCATCAATGCAGAAGGCTCATTTGTAGCTCGTATATTTACGAGACATTCAAAATGCCATTTGAATGCACTCAAGTTGTTCTCTGATGCATGCCATCATTTCTGCAACAGACTATCCTGGACAGCCAAGGCGTTCTAGGATTTTCTTAATACCTAAAAAGTGTTCAGTGAGACCTCAATTGGTGCCAAGAGAAAAGGGGGATACTCCCCCCCTAAATCTGAGATTTTTTATTTAATTGATGGCTTTGAAAGTAGTTTCTATATGTAATTCTTTTTTAATCCTTTTTAATATGTGGTTTTTCCTTTTTCTTTGGAACTAGATATGGTAAAGATATGAAAGATATGGTAAAAATAAATGTATAAGGTCTTTCCCGCCCCCTAATTTTTATCCTGTCTACGCCCTTGATTGGTACCATATAAAAAATTACGAGTTTATCTCAACGATTTTGATGATTTGTCGATAATGGGTTTATACTTTGAACCCTTGGAAATGGCTACCGCAATATCAAATACTTGAAAATTTTAAAAAATGATTAAAATTAAAAACCGAATTATTACTAACTATCAAATTCAGTTTCTTCATTTTCAATCCTCGAACTGAAAGTGAAGGGCACAAAATTTATTCCAGCTTATTTTAAATAAAAACATCTCTATATCTCTCTCTCTCTCTCTCTCTCTCTCTCTCTCTCTCTCTCTCTCTCTCTCTCTCTCTCTCTCTCTCTCTTTCTCTCCCTTTCTTTCCTCTCCTATTTTCGCCCGCTTGTTCCAACATCTATCAGTTTTAAAGCAAGAAATTTAAATATGAAAACTACCAGTCATATAAAAACATTAAATTATGGCCACATGTAAGAAACATCAGCTTTTTCAAGCAGCATTTTATATGTTTTAAGGTTTTACCTATTTTCTTGCCTTAAGGAACAGAACAAGTATAAAGTTGACACACTTTCATTTGGATTCTAAAAACTACACTTTGAGCAGAATGTATGCAAGGTTATAAATACACACAGACATATCTCACAAAAACACTCATCCACACACACATTGAGGGCACGAAGACGGAATTTTAAGCAAAACGAGTTAAAATTTTAATGATGTAAATGTGGAAAAGGCTGCTGCAGGCTGCAGCAAGGATTTACATATTGTAAGGATATACTTTATATGCATTTAATGAGGTGAAATTTTTGTAAGTTCTGCTAAAATGTAAAAAAAAAACAATAAAATATGCTAAAAAAGCAGAAATTACAGCTGTCACGTTACAGTTGTAAGCATATTTCCTTTCATATTTTGGTATAACCAAGCAAAAACTGCAAAATTTTATTAATGCGTGTTAATAAGCTAACTTTGGGCATACTTTTATACGTATAAACTTTCTTTGTATTCCTTATGGTTAAAAAAATTATAAGTGTCTGCAATGGGCTGTACCCAAAAATTCAAATTTGTGGCATAGTTACAATGAATATCTGAGACTGAAAGAGCAAGTAGCACCTTTGGTCATTTCAATCTTCACGAACTGTTAAAACTTGAACTAAACCCCAAAGAGATTGAAAAAGTCTAGGTAATCTTCATTCCGAAGATTGGGAAGCGGTATCAGAAATCCGCTTAGCATTTCAGATTCATTAGGATGGCATTGTTCGTACTAAAAATGCTGGAGAGAATTCTAGATATAATTCTAAATATACGCTGGGACCTTTTATTTTTTGAGGTTTGATAAAAAAATACGTTAACCGTTATACGGCGTCGCATCAAGGTCAAAGTTGAAAAATTTACGAGATTTTCAGACAAATCAGCCTGCAGATGCTCAGGAGTTGCCGATAGAGCAGTGGTTTGTATGATTAACCCTCATTAGTCTTTTATCCCCAACATTTTTTCCAAATATACTTACCCCCTTCTCCACCCCTTTGGGGGGTTTCCATACAAAAGTGTCGTTCTTATAAAATGTTCTCCCAAGCCTCCCACTGCTACCAAAATGCCACTAGAGGATTCATGTTTATGCCCAACCCCCATTTATTTGTTCTTAGCAACATTTCTTCTAAAGAAACTAACCCCCTATCTCCACCTTTTAAGGGGTCCCCTATACAAAATTAACTTTCTTGACGGAATTTCAAGGTTTGCAGTGTGTCGTAAGAGAATTTATTTGTATCACCGACCCCCATATATATATATTCACAAACATTTCTTTTGAATATACATACTAACATCTAATAACATTCAACCGTTTAGTAGCAAGGTGGTCCGAGCAAGGTTGAGTGTTAGACAGACCAAAATTCTGTAAGAAAGTCAATTTTGTATAGGGGACCCCTGATCCAGCTGATCTTGGATTACAGGTCATATAATTAACCGCAAATAGGAGAATACCACAAGGAGGTATGATATCTCCTCTTTTCTGGTATACTCCCAGGGGGTATATTAATTTAGTAAATCCGTTTGTAATGCCCATATAGCAACATAGAGTACATGGTACACATAGAAAAGTATATATATTCTTGATCAGCATCACCACTCGAGCAGCACCATGACTTAACCATATCTGTCCGTCTGTCTGTGATCACGATAACAGTCGTTATTTCCAACCTATCATCTCGAAATTCGATATTAAAGCTTGTATCAAAAAAATAATGATCGAATTCGAAAATGAGCCAAATCAGATAAAAACCACGCCTATTTCTCACACAAAGTGAGTTTATCAAAACGGTAAAATCTCTATAAATTCCACAAAAATTAATATCCATGTGGGTATTTTAACTTGGGCCTAGTCGAAGATCATTTCTTACTAGTTTGAAATCAGATGAAAAGCATTCCTACCTCCCATACAAAGTAACGTCATCAAAATAGAAAAACGTTCAGGAATTCCACGAAAATTAATGTAATGACTTGGTATATGTAATGACTTTAATATATAAAGCGTACAATTATAAAATTTGTTTGAAATTTCGATAAATTGAATGAAAACCACGCATATGTTCAAAACCAAGTGACGTCATCAAAATAATAAAACCTTCATCTCTTCGAATATTACTCTGTTATTTACATGTATTACATTAAGCACGACTAGGAGGGTGTTTTAATTTCTGCCCAGCCAAAAATAAACAAACCCTTTCTAGTTTTTTGTATATTTTTAGGAGTATAAATTTTTTTTTTTCAAAACTTTCGAAAAATTATCGATATTTTTCCTAGTGACTATAGATGGCAGTTTACAATACTATCGACGCTTTCGACTATTTATAGTTTTTCACCACTAATGTCGAGTTATTTCTCAAATTAACTGTACAGGGTGGGCCAAATACAACCCTTTTTTTAAAAATGCAACAAAATTACATTTTTTTCCATGTATTATTCCATGTATGGCCTTATTAGTAAGTGCAAACATTCCCATTAATTATGAAACACAACATCGTTCAAGTGGCGTCCGTGGCGTAGTTGGTTAAAGTGCGTGGCCGCTATGTCAACGAACCTGGAAACCCGGGTTCGAACCCCAGCAGCGACAGAAAATTATTTGAATTAAAACAATTTTTCTGTACGGCCGCCACCTCTCTGCAGACAGTGGCTAACCTCAGAGAGTAATCAAAATGCCATGTAAAGCTTCTTGAGAACAAGAACATTCCGTTCATCTCCGTTCGGAGTCGGCGTTAAACATGTACATAGGTTCGGTTCTCGGTCAATTGTGTACAAACTTAATAACACGCACAACACAATTGATCATTAGAAGCTAGGTCAAAGTCCTTTCAAGGGGTGAAATGGCCAGTTTTTTATTTATTTATTTATTTTACTTCGTTCAAGTGGCTGCCTCATCTGACTTCGCAGTAGCACATCGTAGTATCGTATACTAAGATCCTATTTTCGAAGTAGCTGGCCACAATTCGGAGCTGGTAGTCTGGAACTTGAAGATTGTTTAGGGCATTAGTTATTTGACTACAGTCGGCGGAGTTGAATGCACTTTTGACGTCTAGGGTGATGACGGCGGAGTATTATTTGGCTCCCTCTAGCCATCGCTTTCCTTCCATGGCCTTTCGCGCGATCTTGCATACGTCTTCTATGGCATCCAACGTTGATTTCTTAGGTCTAAAGCCGTACTGTTTTTGTGATAGGCCGCCTGTACTTTCTGTAAAACTATCCAGTCGGCTGACGACAATCCTCTCTAGCACTTTCCCCATCGTGTCCAGCGTAGCACAGAGGTCGGTATGATGTTGGCTCCTCTAGCGGTTTATCTCCCTTAGGTATCAGAACTAACCGTTGTCTCTTCCACAGACTTGGAAAAGTTCCCTGTTGGAGGCAGGTTGTGTAAAGTTGGCAGAAAAAGTTTGGTGTAGTAAACAAAGCAGATTTAAGGACTTTATTTAGAGTGCCATCCAGGCCCGGTGCTTTCTCTGCTTTAATTCTTTTTGCTGCTTCGAGTAGCTCGCAGATGTTGACGGGTGGAACTTCATTCTCGACAACTAACAGTTCTCGTGGCAGGGTATGTGGGTGCCTTACTGGGAACAAGCCCGTCACAATGTTTGCCATTATTTTCGGGCACTTGAAGCTTTCCCCCTGGCCCTTTCATTTTATTGAAAACTATTTTATAGGCACTTCCCCATGGATTGTTTACCAGGTCATTGATTAGAGCACCAAAGGCTTGGGTTTTGCTTCTTTGGATCGCGTTGTACAGCTCCCTTCTTTTAGTTTTAAAATCCTGTCGTAGTTGGCTATAGTTGAGTTGGCTTCTTCCTCTAGCTCTTAGCTGCTTTCTTCTATGCTTATGGCATTCTTTCCTGAGCGGGGCAATTTTAGCATTCCACCAATAAACGGGTGCTCTTCCATTGCCATTCCCTGAGCGTGGCATTGTTGCATCACATATGTTGGTCATGATTGTTGCTGCCTGGTTTGCCCTTGTCTCTGCATTTCCTTCAGTGTTACCGATGCTTTCTAACATATAAAGGGTGGTTAAATTTTAAGGGCCGATGTTGAATGTGAACTACACCTAACATTTTTTCTGCATTTCATTTGTCATTTCTCAATTTCAGACTAATTCAATTTTAACCATGGAAAGATACACAATCGAGCAACGCGTTAAAGTTATTCAGGCTTATTATGAAAATGGGCTTTCAAATTAAAATGCATATCGTGCTCTTCGTGATTTTTTTCGGTCAATTTAATCGTCCAAATGTGCGTACAATCGGAAAAATAGTGCAAAAACTTGAGCAAACCGGGTCTGTAGGAGATGTGAAAACACCAGTGCATGCTCGTACAGCTCGTACTGCAGAAAATATTGCTGCTGATCGCGATAGTGTGGCTGAAGAGCCGTCCACCTCAACTCGTCCTCGTTCCCAACAATTGCACCTCTCTCGCTCGTCGTTGATGAACATTATGCATAAAGACTTGCATTTACACGCTAACAAGGTGCAATTGACTCAAGAACTAAAGCCTCTTGACCATTTCAAGCCTCGTCAATGGTCAGAATGGTGGCAAGAAATGGCAACAGTGGATGATCAATTTTCGAAGAAAATCATCTTCAGTGATGAGGCACATTTTCACCTCAGTGGATTCGTCAATAAGCAGAATTGCCGCATTTGGGCGAATGATAATCCAAGAGTGATTGTCGAAAACCCAATGCACCCACAAAGAGTGACTGTTTGGTGCCGTTTATGGACTGGCGGAATCATCGGGCCGTATTTTTTCCAAAATGAGGCCGGTCAGGCAGTTACTGTGAATGGTGTTCGCTATCGTGAGATGATAACGAACTTTTTATGGCCCGAATTGAAAGATATGGATGTGGACGATATGTGGTTTCAACAGGACGGTGCCACTTGCCACACAGCTAATGAGACAATGGCTCTTTTGCGTGACAAATTCAATGGCCGTGTTATCTCATGTGGTGGTGATGTCAATTAGCCGCCAAGATCATGTGATTTGACACCGTTGAACTTCTTTCTTTGGGTTTATTTGAAGGAAAAGATGTACGTCAATAAGCCAGCAACAATTCAAGAGCTAAAGGATGAGATAATTCGTCACATTAACGGCATAGAACCTCACTTATGCCTCAGCGTCATCGAAAATTTGGACCATCGGATGGAGGTGTGCCGCCGAGGTTGCGGCGGCCATTTGGCCGATATTTTGTTCCATATATAATTGAACTATACCCATTTTATCATAATAAATGACAGTAGTTTCCTAAATAATTTGTGTTTAATTCAAAATCAACATCGGCCCTTAAAATTTAACCACCCTTTATTTAAGCATGTTTTCGTCTAGGTCTCTAACTTTCCATCCAATATTTTTGTGCTTTAGGGGTCACTTTTAGCCTTCTAGAAGTGCTTTGCTGTTGGGCTTCAAATATAATGGTGTTGTGGTCACTGTGCGTATAAATGTTTGAAACTCGCACAGTATATTACTCGGGCCAACGCGATGCTGGAAAAAGTTAGGTCAATTATTGAGCTACCTGCTCCTTTGCTGAATGTTGGCTTTGTTGCTTTTTTGAGCAGGACTAAGTCAAGTTCCGCAAGAGTCTCGAGTAGTATTGAGATGTAGTAGAATTGAGAGTAGTATTAATACTATCTCGAGTAGTATTGAGATAGCACAGTCACTCCAATTTTCCAAGACCTTGTTGATGATTTCGGGCTGTAGCTCAGGAATTACTTGGATGATGTTGGCCTTAAGTGCTTGAATCGTTTCCGGATTTTTGGCATAACCTTCCTTCACGTCCTCCATGGTTTCCCATAAAAAAAAGTAGAAAGGGACTTTTTCGCAGCTCGGAGGCGGGCAATTGACATCGCCAAGACGGCTGATAGCACGATTTGAGAATTTGGTGCGCAAAAAACCGATTGTGGCATGGGCTGTGTGACATGGCGTGCCATTCTGTATGAACCATAGGTCGTCTTAATGCATGTCTCCAAATTCAGTAAAAAAAAATCGTTTAACATGGCTCTGTAACTCCCACTGTTGACCGCACCGTTGTTCCTAGCCTCATTTTTGAAGAAAAATGGTCCAATGATGCCACAACTCCACTCCACAATCCGCACCAAACTGTCACCGTCTGTGGATGCATCGCCTTCTGTACAATAACGTTCGGGTTTTCCAAGCCCCAAATACAGCAGGGGTACAGTAGGTACAACAGGCGTGGTGGGTGCTTCATTTTGGCCAAAACTTCTTTTCAAATAACGCACTGGTTGGGCTATACACAACTCACTTTGGAAATAAGTTTCCAATATTTCCCAACGCTGTTCAAGCGACTCAATTCTTTCCGCGGAGGTATGATACTGACTTTATGTGAAGATTTCAAGCGGGAAACAGCTGTCAATGTCAAAATAACCTATGATTTAAAAAGAAACCACTAGATGGGCCCACCCTGTACATACATTTAAAAAGAAAAGAAACCAACGAACTTGAGTACCTTTCTGAAATCGGTTAAAAATTTGAATGAATCGTGGGTAACGATCCAATTTTATTTTCTTGCAGTATTTTTTTTTTCCGCCTGCTTTTAATTTTTCCATCCAATTCAGTTTTTGAAGAGAACTCTCTGTTAGTGGCCACGTAGAACACCTCAAATGTTAAGGATTTGAAAACAATTATTAGTCATTATGAGGACTCATTGGGAAAGTATCAATGATGTTTTAAGTGCCACTTATTCTTATTAACTCATCTCATAGCTTTAAGATTTAATGCAATAATATTTTCAAATTAAATTCCATTAATTATTAAGATTTCAAGCATGAAACCTGACTAAAAATGTGTTCAAATCAACCGCAGAGAAACACATGTCTGCATAGCTGAATATCGTACATTTCTCGGTGCACTAATGATTGCGGTGATGCTGAATGATTTTATATGGATTAATTTAAGCAAATGCTGCAAGCTTGCGTTGATGTTTTTATAGTTGTTTTAGTAGTTGTTGTAGTAGTTTTGTTGTTGCTGGAAATTGTTGCTAGACGTTGTATGATGTATGCTGCCAATAGAATCGTGCGGTCTGATTCATGATATTCTAATTTTATATGCAGACATTTGCATATGACAAACCGGATGAGCTGACTGTGGCCATGTTTGGTTATTTTTTTTTTTTTTTTTTTGTTTATATGTTTTTCTCATTTTATGCTGCTTTGAATATTTTTTTCATTTCATTTCCTTTATTTAATCTATGGACAATATTTCCTTACAGATTAACAGAGTAAAAATAAAAATTATATACAAAAAAGTAATAACTATTAATAATAAAAACTAATCAATTCACTTAATTAAACTTACTAATTATTTGTTTTATTTGAATTAATTTAATTTTGATTATGAAGACATCAGGCTAAGAACAATAAATTGAATATAAGGCTTAATTTTTAAAAATATTTCATTCAAAAGATAGAATTTAAAAAAGATTTCATTTGGTTTTTAGAAATTGAAAAATCTAAATTATAGTTAGAATTTATGGAATTAAATAAATGCAATGCTCGATATATAGGGGCATTAACTGCATAGTTAGACCGACAAATATCCAAGTAAAATGGATAATTATTTCTGAGAGCTCTTGTCGGAGCATTGAAATCAATCATTTCCAATAGCGCAGGGCAATCAACGAACCCATTAATGATATCAAACACAAAAAGCAATGACAAAATAATTCTTCTATTCTCCAAGGATTTTAAACCTATTAAGAGACACCGGGTATTATATGATGGAGGTACCCCATCTTTATTAAAAGAGCGCAGAGCAAACCTTGTAAAAGCTTTCTGAATTTTTTCAAGCCGTAAACTATGAGCCTCATAAAATGGGTTCCATACAATCGCAGCATATTCTTTCTTAGAGCGTACAAGAGAATTAAATAGGGCTTTTACCGTGTATGGATCCAGAAAGCATGCACTATTGCGACGAATGAACGCAAGCATAGCATACGCTTTTGGAATAATGTAGTCAAGATGAGATATAAAAGTGAATTTACTATCAAAAACTACACCTAAGTCTTTAAATTGAGAAACGGAAACTAATAAGGAATTGTCAATATAATAAGCGGAAGGTCGAATCGCATCAGATTTAGCAAAAGTCATAGCAACACATTTACTGAGGTTTAACAAAAGACCATTGTTACAGGACCAAAAATATAGTTTATCTATTTCTTGCTGTAAGAGTAAAGTGTCATTACTATTACTTATTTTAAAGAAGATCTTAAGATCATCGGCGTAGAGTAGAAATCTACAATGAGAAAAAATCAAGGTAATGTCATTAATAAATAACAAAAAAAGTAATGGCCCCAAGATACTTCCTTGCGGAACACCAGAGGTTGCAAGAAAAGAGTAAGACTTAACATTATCGAACGTAACAATACATTGTCTATCTGCTAAATAGGATTTCAGCCACTCCAGAAAAATTGAGTGAAAACCCATTCTTTCTAGCTTTTTAATTAAAAGAGCATGAGAAATTTTATCAAACGCTTTAGAAAAATCCAAGTAAATAGTGTCAACTTGACACCCTTGACTAAAAGCTGAAATACAATATTCCGAAAACAAAACTAAATTTGTCATTGTAGAACGACCAGGAACAAAACCATGTTGGTAAGGAGATATAATATTTTTTACTATAAAGAACATTTTATCTTTTATTATCGACTCCAAGAGCTTTGATATGGTTGTAAGTTTAGAAATTGGTCTATAGTTCCCTATATTATTCTTACAACCAGCCTTATGGATTGGAGTAATGAAAGACTTTTTCCAACTATCAATAAAATAACCTGAGGATAAAGAACTGTTAAATATTAAAGTTAATGGGTAGATTAAATTGGCAGCACAATTTTTCAAAAAAATGGAACAAATACCATCAACATCCATGCGAGTTGAGGGTTTTAGTTTAATAATTCCTTTTAGAACATCGTCCATACTTAAAGATAAAGCTCCCAAGTCAATTACAGACTGGAATTCATCTAAGCAGGCAAAGTTGGTTGTATGTTTAGGTCTTTCATAATTAGCTTGAAAAAAATCAGCGAAAAGATTTGCAATACCCAAGGCATTATTGGATGTCCTTTCATTAAGAAACATAGTAGATGGAATACTGGACGAACCTATTTTGGATTTAATAAAATGCCAAAAGGCTTTTGGGTTCGATTTAATATTTGATTCGAATTTAGCAATATATTGTCGATATAAAAATTTATCTAAGAAATTAAACTCCCTCATATAATGCCTATATTTAAGGAAAAATGAATTTAAGTTAGTTAGTAAGAATTTTTTATAAAATTTATTACGAAGATTTTTTAATTTCTTTAAACCGGAAGTATACCAAGGTACTTTACTAACACGCTTCTTCATCTTAGGAATTAATTTATAACAAACCGAGGAGATGAGAAACTTAAGGGGAGCAACGCAGCCAGAGGCCGAAAAAAAGGTCATGTTTGTGAATTTTTTTAAGGAAACCTATGGGATATTTTTAAATGAGGGTTTTTATACCTAAAAATATACACATTCAGGAGTATTTTTAGTTTTTTTTTTATTAAAAAAATTTAATATTAATGTCGATACAGCAGTTTTTGTAGAGCGCTCTGAAAAAAAGGTGAAATGCGGTGACCAAGATTGCTCCTCCTTAATTCATCTGAAACAAAAAAATGAAATATATTATTAAAGTAGATACTTAAAACTCGTACTTGTCATAGCCGTTTTTGAAAATATTGATTTTTCACAAAATGGCGGACTTTCGAACGTAAAAGAACGATTTTCGACCAAAAATTCGTCATAGTTTTGCCTATAAAAAATGAACGAAGCTAAAAAAAAAACAAAGCCTATGACAAGTACGAGATTATTATGTGTACAATAAGTCTGCAAAAGAATCAAAACGATCGCTTCACTGAGCTTTGAGAAATCTTGGTCACCGACTTTGAAAACATGGTTTCGAGAAAAACGCGTTTGAAAATAAGCACCAGCACTGCGCGCTCTAGAAGGCGGTTCACTCAGTAGGCTATAACTTTGTTATTTTTTGAGATATCGACTTGAAATTTTCACCACATATTCTTGAGATTTAAGGCTTTAAGAAAATGCAAAAATTTTTTTTAAAAAAAAAAAAAAGTTATGACTGCGTATCTCCCCTTAAAGATATCAAAACACGCCGAAGTATTAAAATGATTAAATTCACGAAGCCAGTCAATGCGACTTAGAGCATTATTTAAAGTATTAAAATTACACGCATTGAAATTAAAGTTAACAGCAGTTTCATTATTAACCGCACAACTTAGATATTTGTAAAAAGTAACTCGAATATCAAGAGCAAGATGATGAGCACTAACTGCAGAAATTGGAAATTTTGATTCAAGAACATTATAGTTTATGTCATTTGAAAGAAAAACTAAGTCTAATAAGCGATTTAAAAGATTAAAACAATTATTTATCTGTATGAGACCAATACTTAAGAAATTATCAATAGTATACAGCCCGGAATCACTCGTAACATTCGACGGCGTCAGATAGTTTTCCTCACACTGACGATTCCATGAAATTGTAGGCAAATTAAAATCACCCAGAACAAGCAGCTGATCACCATCACTCCGAAGATTAGCATCCAACGACAAAATGTTATCAACATGCTGGCGATACAGTTCAAAAGGACTTTTAGGAGGAATGTATGAGACACACACGTAGAGCAAATCAAACGAGCCTTTAACTGATATGCATATTTGATCAAGAAGAACATCAGAATGTAATAGCACAACACTGGAAGAACGTAGGTTTCTTTTAATGGCAATCAAAACACCACCCCCACGATGCAACCCAGTCGCAGAAGAATCACGATCCTTACGATAGACGTTGTAAAGATGAGGATCGAAAAATTCTTCATTGAAAAAATTTTCATTCAGCCAAGTTTCCACGAGTACTATCAGGTCATAGTCAAATTGAGAAGTAGCAGCAAATATAGAATTAGACTTTGTTCTAAGTCCAGAAACATTTTGATAATAAATTTTTAGATCATGCATGTCAAGAACAGAACTGGACCTAACTATTGTAGATTTAGTTGGGCCCCTGATTTTGGAAAAAACTGAAAGTTTTTAATTATCACCTCCACGGGCCAAAGGGATGGATTAACAACTTCATTATAAAAAGTCTTTAAAATTCCAAGCTTGAAGTTAACGAACCGTAATGATTGAAGCTGAGAGTCACGTTTCACCAGCTTATTGCAAGTTATTGTGTGTCTAGGCACATTTGTATTCTTTACTATAAATTCAATAATATTATCTTCCGATACGGAAGGTTTAAATGAAGATAAGTGCAGGAATATTTTTCGATCAAACACAGCTAATTCGTTGTTTACATTTTGTCCAACGACAATCGAGTGATTTTTTCGAGTTTTTTTATTCACTATTGTCCATGTTCCATTCTCATCAGGTTCCAAATCATTAGAAAGAGACGCCACATCTGCATTAGAAGACACAGGCAAAATAGAAACTGGAGCTTCGGCAACGAGAGTTTCGGCAGCACCATCAAAACCAGTTTTAGCAGCAACAACAACCGCATCAGTACTAGGCATAGAAGCAGAATCAGCATTTAAGTTAGAAAAAACTTTATCAACAGCAGCAGCAACAACACCAATTTGTGAAGAGTTAGCAGCAACAACGTTATGAGCATTAACACCACTAGGCAGAGCTTGACATTGTTCATGAGCTGGAGCGAGAATTAACGAACTCTTAGAATTACATGAAGCTGCACGATTGCGTTTTTTGTTAGGCTCTTGGACAGTTTTATTGACATTATTTGCACTAACAAAATTAATTGAGCTTATAATTGATTTTAAGTCTTTAACTTCGGTGACTAATTGATTCACTGTAGCACACAAATTTGCAATATTAATTAAATTCAACATAACATGCAAACCAACCAAGCATTGCCAGCGATTGAAGATCCATCTGGTTGTGGCAAAGAGAAGATTTCAAAGAACAGCATAAAAGTAATGCTGCAAAAGTAAAAGTAAGCAATGTCGACAAATAAATTAATAAATTAACGTACATATTTTTTTCTTCTCTTAACCGTTATTTATTTATACCACTACATAAATCTTATATTAACAGCTTTTAAAAGTTTTGCGCACTTTTTAATGGAAAAAAGATTGAAAATATCGTTTTATTTGCAAAAGTTGGCATAACATTTTATTTACTTCACCTATTCTTATGTTTGTTTTTCGTATTTATCCTTTTTTGTTTCGTTTTTGTTTTAATCGCAATGACCGGAAAGAGTTGCCAACGCAGTCAGTTGTAAAGAAGAGGGGGCTGCTTCAGTTGTTGCTGTCAATTTATCGCACATCCGCCATGTTGTAGTGAGCTCAGTTAAGTTACTTCCGCTTGTATACGTTGTTGCGTTCGCCATTTGTCGCCATTTAATTCAACTGTTAATTAAAACTTTTGCCGAAGTGAGAAAGTTTCGAAAACTGTTCATTTTTTATTCTCTAACTTGAGATTTTGGTGTTTTTTCTTTTATTTTTTGAGACTAAAATATTTGAAAAGCTGAAAGTTTTATCTAATTAAGATAGATTTAAGGTAACTTCCGTGTATTTGTTGCTAGATTTCTATAAATTTTTAAGAAACTATTACGTAACTAAAATTCCCAAAAACACGATACAACAATTCTCCAAAAAACAAAACACCCGTGGGATGTGATGACTTTTTATAGTGTATGGGAGGTCAATAAAACCGAATATGAAGTCCGTTTCTTCGGATGAAGTCAAGTTTTTATACTACAGCTCGAGAGGCAGTTCCCAAGAAAACCCTAACGACCGTAATTGTAATTACATCAAAATTTAAGTTTGAAGTCCTCCCTTAAAGGGTTATTATGTGAAGCTTATCCACTTACTTTTCTAGGAGGAACATTTTTCCTTTGTGACATATTCCCTTCTACCCCTTCTTATAGAGGCTCCCATGCAAATGTAATATTTTTGTGTTTATAATTTATTTTTTAATACATTTTTTTACATTTTAAATAAAATAAATAAAATACATGAAATTAATAAAATAAATAAAATAAATAAAATATATAAAATAAATAAAATAAATAAAATAAATAAAATAAATCAAATAAATAAAATAAATAAAATAAATAAAATAAATAAAATAAATAAAATAAATAAAATAAATAAAATAAATAAAATAAATAAAATAAATAAAATAAATAAAATAAATAAAATAAATAAAATAAATAAAATAAATAAAATAAATAAAATAAATAAAATAAATAAAATAAATAAAATAAATAAAATAAATAAAATAAATAAAATAAATAAAATAAATAAAATAAATAAAATAAATAAAATAAATAAAATAAATAAAATAAATAAAATAAATAAAATAAATAAAATAAATAAAATAAATAAAATAAATAAAATAAATAAAATAAATAAAATAAATAAAATAAATAAAATAAATAAAATAAATAAAATAAATAAAATAAATAAAATAAATAAAATAAATAAAATAAATAAAATTAATAAAATAAATAAAATAAATAAAATAAATAAAATAAATAAAATAAATAAAATAAATAAAATAAATAAAATAAATAAAATAAATAAAATAAATAAAATAAATAAAATAAATAAAATAAATAAAATAAATAAAATAAATAAAATAAATAAAATAAATAAAATAAATAAAATAAATAAAATAAATAAAATAAATAAAATAAATAAAATAAATAAAATAAATAAAATAAATAAAATAAAAAAAATAAATAAAATAAATAAAATAAATAAAATAAATAAAATAAATAAAATAAATAAAATAAATAAAATAAATAAAATAAATAAAATAAATAAAATAAATAAAATAAATAAAATAAATAAAATAAATAAAATAAATAAAATAAATAAAATAAATAAAATAAATAAAATAAATAAAATAAATAAAATAAATAAAATAAATAAAATAAATAAAATAAATAAAATAAATAAAATAAATAAAATAAATAAAATAAATAAAATAAATAAAATAAATAAAATAAATAAAATAAATAAAATAAATAAAATAAATAAAATAAATAAAATAAATAAAATAAATAAAATAAATAAAATAAATAAAATAAATAAATTAAATTAAATAAATAAAATAAATAAAATAAATAAAATAAATAATATAAATAAAATAAGTAAAATAAATAAAATAAATAAAATAAATAAAATAAATAAAATAAATAAAATTAATAAAATAAATAAAATAAATAAAATAAATAAAATAAATAAAATAAATAAAATAAATAAAATAAATAAAATAAATAAAATAAATAAAATAAATAAAATAAATAAAATAAATAAAATAAATAAAATAAATAAAATAAATAAAATAAATAAAATAAATAAAATAAATAAAATAAATAAAATAAATAAAATAAATAAAATAAATAAAATAAATAAAATAAATAATATAAATAAAATAAATAAAATAAATAAAATAAATAAAATAAATAAAATAAATAAAATAAATAAAATAAATAAAATAAATAAAATAAATAAAATATATAAAATAAATAAAATAAATAAAATAAATAAAATAAATAAAATAAATAAAATAAATAAAATAAATAAAATAAATAAAATAAATAAAATAAATAAAATAAATAAAATAAATAAAATAAATAAAATAAATAAAATAAATAAAATAAATAAAATAAATAAAATAAATAAAATAAATAAAATAAATAAAATAAATAAAATAAATAAAATAAATAAAATAAATAAAATAAATAAAATAAATAAAATAAATAAAATAAATAAAATAAATAAAATAAATAAAATAAAATAAATTAAATTTTTTTAATAAAAATTTATAATGAACAGAATAAAAAAAAAGGAACAAAACAATTTTGTAAATCTTTGAAATTTCGTCAATTCCGAAAACAAGTAGCTGGATTAAAAATGAAAACTGTTAAATTACATCCAACAGACGAGTTTCTTCAATGTAACAGTCTGAAATGTTAAATTAACAGTGGACTGATTAAGTAAAACGATTATTTTATCAACAGTTGAGACTGTTAATCTGAAAAACTCGCCAGTTGGATGGGATTAAACTGTTTCATTGTTATTATTTTTTTTTTTTTTTTAGTGTTATATCTCTTTTGTTTGCTTACACATAGCTTGGTTGGGCCTTTATTTTGAACAAAATATTTCAAATATTTATTCAAAGTCTACTATTTAACTTCAATACTTTTTTTGAAGAACTGTTACCAAGTTCTCTTCTGCAAGGATGAAAATGGGAATCTAGTGACGGATATCCAGAGTACACTGATGATGTGGAGAGAACACTTCTCTAGGCTTTTGAATGGTGACGACAACAACAATCCCGCCAATAGAGATAACATACTGGAAACCCCAATTATGCACGTTGAAGTTCCGCTGCCCGACCAAAGTGAGGTCTTGAAAGCTATAGCTCGGCTTAAAAACAACAAAGCCGCAGGAGCCGATGGCTTACCTGCTGAGCTCTTCAAAAATGAACGCGAAGCTCTACTTAAGGGAACGGTCCCTCATTTTGGACTAAAAAATCGATTTTTTGCAAAAAATGAAAGCCACATATGTGTAGAATATGTGTGTAAATGGATTTTTCGATCCGACGAATATTTTTCGAATGGCAACGTCTTGAAGACACCTATCTCACGCGCGCTACGTCCAAACTAAACTTTTAAAAAAACTTCAAACGCGCTTATCTCGAAACCACGTTTTCCGATCTAACTAAAACTCTCAGGCCTGATCTATTGATCCGATTCTCTTTATCTAAAAACTGTTTGGAAGTGCATGCTTTTTTGTACGCCCTGAACTAACATTATGTATAAAAATTATTTATTTATATTTTTTTAACGTTGTTGAAATGGAAAAAAACAAGCAAAATTTGAACTTTTAGTTCTAATGTTCATTATTCAATGAATTTTACATGGATAATAACAATTTTAGTTCCAGTCATAGAAAATATCATTATCTTTAAGTAATAACAACAATTTTTGATTTCAGTCCACCACAAGAAGCGGCAGAATTTTAGTTAGGACACCATGTTTCGCGCGCAGGGGCCCACGGAAATATGCATTTTGTAGCCGCCATTTTGAATTTTTTCAACTTTTTCACTTTTTTAAATTCTCTGATAATAAACTAATATAATCATCAAAACCAAAAGTTCGTACGCCTTTTCATTGTCCTACAACAAAAATACAAACTTTGCCTTATTTTTGTCCATAATGAGGGAACCCTTCCCTTAAATGCATTCATGAGCTCCTATGCAGAATATGGTCGGAAGAATGCATTTCAAACGCTTGGCACCTCAGTATGCTCTGCCCAATCCACAAGAAAGGCGATCCTACAATTTTCCAACTACCGTGGGATAAGCCTTCTTAATATCGCATATGAGGTCCTGTCGAGCGTATTATGTGAAAGACTGAAGCCCATCGTAAGCCAGCTGATTGGACCTTATCAGTGTGGCTTCAGACCTGGTAAATCCACTATAGACCAGATATTTACGCTACGACAAATCTTGGAGAAGACCCTAAAAAAAAATCGACACACACCATCTTTTTGTCGATTATAAACCCGCCTTCGACAGTCCAATAAGGAATCATCTATACTCCACTATGTCTGAATTTTGTATTTCTGCAAAGCTCATCCGTCTTTGCAGAATGTCACTGAGCAACACCAGTAGCACAGCTAAGATCGGGAAGGATCTCACTCCTCCATTCGATACCAAACGAGGTTTCAGACAAGGCGATTCCTTATCGTGCGACTTTTTCAACCTGATGATGGAGAAGATCATCCGAGCTGCTGATTTGAGACGCAGTGAGTGGCACGATATTCTACAAAAGTATTATGCTGCTGGCGTATGCTGATGATATCGACATCATTGGCCATAATACGCGCGAAGTCAGCGCAGTATTCTCCAGGTTAGCGAAAGAGTCGAGTCGAATGGGTCTTGCAGTGAATGCAGATAAGACGAAATACTTAGTGTCAACAAATAAACAGTCCCAGCGTCTTGGAAACCACGTCACTGTTGACAACATCTCATGCGAGGTTGTTAAGGACTTCGTCTGCCTGGGATCCAGCATAAACTCTTTCAACGATGTCAGTATTGAGATAAAACGAAGGATAACTCTTGGCAACAGGTGTTACTTTGGGCTAAGTAGGCAATTGAGAAGCAGAGCCCTCTCTCGACGAACAAAACTCACCCTCTATAAGTCACTAATCATGCCCGTCCTATTATATGCAGCACAAACCTGGACGTTGAGCAGTTCTGATGAAAAGACTCTGGGAGCCTTCGAGAGAAAGATCCTTCGTTAAATCTTCGGTCCAATCTGCGTCAATGGCGAGTACCGAATTCGATGGAACCACGAGCTGTATGAGCTGTACGCTGATATCGACATAGTTAAGCGCATTAAAATCGAGCGGCTCCGCTGGCTAGGTCATGTTGAGCGAATGGAAAACGACGCTCCAGCGAAAATAATATTCGATTCGGTGCCCGGTGGTGGTCAACGCAGAAGAGGACGCCCACATCTTCGTTGGAAGGATCAGGTGTTGGATAACCTGACCACGCTTGGTGTTTCCAACTGGCGCCAGCAAGCGCAGAACAGAAATGGCTGGCGCAATTTCTTATACGAGGCCAAAATCGACTTACGATTGTAAGCGCCAGATAAGTAAGTAAGTAAGAGGTTCGCTTATAACATAAAAGAAATTTTGGGCGATACTTTGAGTCCTCATCATATCAACCAATATTCCAAAATCGCTATCCTGTGACCAAAAAGTTCTGATGTGAACGAAGTCAACGAACAAGTTCTCAATATTTTAGTTGGTGACGCAGCGACATAACCAAGCACGGAATCTATTGAAGACATTGATGATAAGGATAAATAAAATTACTCCGTCGAGTTTTTAAAGGAATGTTGTCTCTCAGGTATGCCATAGCATAAATTAAATCTAAAAATTGGAAATTTTATTATACTTCTTCGAAATTTCAATACCAAAAGAGGCCTTTGCAATGGGATGCGACTAGTTATGAAAAACCTGAAGACTAATTTAATAATCGCAGAAGAATTGACTTGCACCGCCGAAAAAGAAATAGTTTTCATTCCCAGAATTGATTTAGCACCGGCAAACTCGAAGTTTCCTTTCACTCTCCGGCGGCGACAATTTCCCATTAAAGTGGCATTTTCAATGACCATACATAAGTCCCAAGGTCAAACATTGCAAAAGGTAGGAGTCAGTTTTTAGTCATGGGCAACTTTACGTAGCCATATCTAGAGTCCAGAGGTCTGATGATGTAAAATTAAGTATTATAGAGGGCAAGGCACAAGGGGAATTGGTACAAAGTTTATAAAATATTTTCACTAGAAATGTTGTATGTAAGGAAATTTTAACAATATAATTTACACATGTATACTAATAAAAAATAAGTAAAAACAAAAACTTTTTTGTCATATTTTTTATTTTAAATGCTTCCCACCCTTCGTAGGACGGGCTTTTATAATAGTATGAATATAATTTAAAGACAAGAAAATATGCAGTAGTTTTTTTTTCTCTTCATGACACTTGACAACAATATATCCTCAAAACTCAAAACTACAGAATGTAGCGCCACGCCAATATAAACTCAGAGTAGAAATTAGGCGTATAAAAAAAGAGTACAACCCCTTCAATGGCTGGCTGAGCACAGTGCATAGTCTTTCATGACATGCCTTAGAGCAAGGAAACTTTTTTCCTAAATACAATTATACTTCCATACTCATGGGGTGCCATCATCAGCATTTTTGTAGACATAAATAAACCCTCAGTTTGCAACGAAAAATTAAAATGCAAACTACGAATGCACCAGAATGCTCCAACTTAATAACGCTCAAGGCAATCAGCGTAGGGTATCCAAACGAATCGCTTCTCTTGATAACGACCACAACGAGTATCTATCTCGAAGAATTTTTGACAGAGTTTCGCGGGAATTTTGCAATGTTGCAAGAAGCAAGAACACCAGAGAATCTAGATAATTAGCTGCTCATTTGAGCTACTTGCCAAACACACAACGCTTTAGATGCAAGGCAGCGGTTTTCACTGGTTGTCAGCAGCATTTGTGATGCGGAACTGCATAATTGAGCAAACAGATGCAGTTGCAGAATCAGACAAAGAAGTGGGTGATAAGCGACAAGAGGGCAAAAGTAAAAAAAAAAACAAAAACAACTTCGCAGCATTGTTTGTGTGTCGTTAATTTTGAAATATAATAAATTTGGTTTATCTCTAGATGTTTTTTATTACCGCCCATGCCATGTTGACGATGACTGATGATATTTTTTCCACTAGTTTTGCTAAATTTCTGAATTTGTCCTTTGGCGGTTAAGAAAATAAGAAGAAAGCAAGAAAATATAAGAGCAAAAGTAATAATCCACTAAATAAAAGTGGGGATAAAACAAAAACTCAAACAATACCTAGTATTTACTCTATAGCAACAATTTATAAATAGTTGGCGCCCATGCCAGCAAAGCCATCCATTCAGATGAAGACACCCGCTGCCACTGACCGCCTGACACAAGCACAGTGGAAAATATTGAAAAATATGCAATCTTATATTTTAGTTTTTTTTTTTCTTTTAATTAATCAAAATCATTTAAATTTCAAAACAAAATATCTCATGCTACAATAATTTTTATATCAGCAGCTAAAATCCAACAATAATCCCCAATCTTTTTAATCTTAATATTTGAATACGGCCTTTCATTATTTATATTGAAAACAAATTTTTGAGCTCTAGGCCAATCATGTTGACAACAAGACAACATGAAGAACAAAGAAGGCAACAACCAACAACAACAACAACGGCTCTGTATAGAGCAAATCACACAGCTTGACTATACAGACTGTTTCATTGGCCGCTACACCAACTCATCAGTAGCCTTTGTATGACGGGTAACTTTCTCGGCATATTGGCAGTATAAGTAGAACCTTAGTAGCTTGTGTGGATCACAGTGTAAAGTCATACAAAGGCTTCTCATGAGTTGGTGTAGCGGCCAATGAAACAGTCAGTATAGTCAAGCTGTGTGATTTCCTCTATACAGAGCCGTTGTTGTTGTTGTTGGTTGTTGCCTTTTTCGTTCTTCATGTTGTCTTGTTGTCAAAATGATTGGCCTAGAGCTCAAAAATTTGTTTTCAATAATCCCCAATCTTCAGCTTTAATGAATCTGAATAAAGTTTAACTCCAATAATCAAAAGTACTTCAAGTTTTTGCGAGATTCTTTCAAAATTTGCGCCATTTCCAAAATTCTGCCGGTATCTTTCGTCCGAAATATTGTGAATCACTCACATGAGAGACAATTTCGTTGATATATTTTTTTATGATATTTTTCTTCACATTTTCTTTTATTTTTTCGTTTATTTTTTTTTTTTTTTTCGGTGTCATTTCGAAAAGTTTTGAGTTTCTCATTAGTCACTCTCTAGTTTTTGTTGTTGTTGGTGTTGGCATTGTTCTTGTGAATCTTAATAGTTTTCTATCTTTATAGCACGCCGGCTACTCATCTTAGCGCAAAAAAAAAAAAAAAATAAAACTCATTGGTTTTGTTGGTTTTTTTTGTCTTTTTTTTCTTAGCTTTTTGTTTTAATTTAAGTGTCTTGAAGTAATCTTTTGTTTGTATTTTTTTACTGCCAACAGTTGTGACAGCTATAAACAAACATCTTGATATTGACACGAAATTTTCATCAAGTTCTTTATTAATAAATTCAGTTATTTTTCTTGGCTTCTTAAATAATGCAATAATTTACACTTTTTTTTTTATCTTTATCTGAGGAATGTTAAAGTTTTTGAAAAAACTACATAAATTGAAGAGCTTTATTCAGACAGGATGAAGTGGATATTGCTTCTGTATTTCACTGACACTAATGCCCAAAAGTATCAACGTCAAGTCATCATTAATCCAGGTTAAGTTTTTATAATTCATTGTTTTATTTTTGTTTTACTAAAACAATATTCTATTTGCTCTAATTTGCTGGCAATGACACAAAAATTATTTTGTTTGGTGACAAATGTTTTTATATTTATACTTTCATCACGGTCCTGTAGTTGACCGGGGTTTCTCAGTGGGCTTAAAGCTTGTGTGAATAGGGACTGCATTGTTGTTAAACATACCAAGGGTTCCAATTAAACCTTCAGATTTTCTTTTCAGATTCCATCGCCAAAACTATCCATACCCATTATCTTTGTTATAAGTGATATCTTTGCAATAAAAGGGCCTATAGGGGGGATAGAGACTTAAAATTATTTATATAAGACTCTTCGGGACAGAGTGTTGTTAAGCAAAGTTTAACTTGCCATTAGCTAAACCTAGTTTAAAGTTAAACTTAGCTTAACTTCCGTATCAATGTTTTAGTGATGGCCTTAAAAGATCGTAGATTGGTGTTAAGAAACGCAATAGAAATACAATCGCAGTATATGAAAAGACGCATACAAAATCGTGACGATTCATAGATCGATCCATAGGTATATGATGAGTCTGAAGGTAAACAGCAGGCGACTGTATATGTTTTTCAAGATGAACCAAATCCAAAAATATTTGTTCGAACTTGAAGAAGCACTTCGAAGCAAGATCGAAGTTTCTTTCAATAAACTGGTCATTTGGCCAATTTAGATACATAAAATGGTCAATTTGAAATGGTACATCATTTTTTTTTCCAGAAGTCCAGTTCCAGTTTATATCACGGAACATATAAGGAAAACAAACAATCGGCAAAAAATTGTTTTTCATCAAGACAATGCAAGTAAACATCAGATCAAACAATGTCGTTTTTGAGCTCTCTAAATATCGAATTAATGGGTATACCGTAATACACTGAAAAAAAAGTTTTAAACACATTTGTTCTTACTTTGATGAAATTTGTTGCAAGCAATATTTTAAACTTTAAATTCGCTAAAATTAATAACAATTGTCATCACTTTAAAAAAAAAATTTTGTTCAGTATTCAGTTTCTCACCGAGTAATAATTCAATGTAACGCCATTGCATGATCGCTGCATTTCCAATTTTGCAGCAGCTCTCTCCGTGATCTTATGACGTTTTGAAATTTTTGTCTATATTTGTCGAGTGGAGGCCGTAGCGCAGTGGGAAGAGTGTGTGGCCCATACGCCAGAGAATCATGGGTCAATTTCCATCTGACATAGAAAGTTTTTTCAAATGAATTAATTTGTCTCTTCGGTCGTCACCTCTCTGCAGACAATGGAACAATAATGTCATGTAAAGCTTCTTGAGAACATGCACATTAGCCGTTCGGAGTTGGCATAAAGTTGGTTGGCTAGTTGGTCCATTTCTCTTTCAATTGTGTACAAACATTTAATAACACGCACAACAAAATTTGATCATAAGAACTTCGTTCAAAGTACTCAATGGCTGAAATGGCCAGTTTATTTTATATTTTTTTTTTTATTTTTATTTGTCGAATGGGCGAATGGAAGTTTTTACCATTGCTCCTTTGTATAGCGTGTTTTTTTATAAAATTAAAGAAATAATTGTTACTGTCGTATCATTCTTTTTGTCATGGTACCTTTACTCATTGAGCAAGGGCATAGGCATGATGAAAATTACGGGAGGGGACAAGAACTTATAAATTTATTTTTACCATATCTTTCATATCTCTATAATATTTTTGAAGTGAAACTTCTTAGGCGGCGCTTCGAAATTTAAAAGAGAATATTGAGGAGTGAAATTTCAAGGTCAATTTACTTCATTACGTTACACGATAGAGAAGAAAGATATGTTTTACAGTAGAGAGAATAAGAGAGATATACATTGTATAAAAGACTTGAAAAATTTGCTTGTCACCGGTGGGGATCGAACTTGAGAACTCAAGATTACAAAGACAACGCTCTATCCAACGAGCCAAAATCTCCATATAAAAATTTACTCTATATACCAATTAATCAAACTACTTTTGCTGTAGATGCCCAGCGAGAAAATAAAAAGCGTTCCTAGAAATAGCGCTTTTTATGAGCACTTTTGGTATGCTTTGAGGATGTGCTTTTCATAGTTCAGAGTTGTGGAGCTTATATTTTTATACACATTTTGTTCATAACGAATGCAGCGGGGAAATAGCACAGCAGTAAGATGTTTGATTGTAATGCCAGCGGTCCGAGTTCAATCCTCGCATCTTAAAAAATTATCTCGCTTTGTTTTTTGTTTTTTTTAAAGAGCTTTTTAACTATTTGTTTGTTAAGAATTGCTTTCATCCTAGGATATCCAATATAAATTTTAATATGAATTTGGTTTACTTAAAAAGCGCTTCAGATGTGTGAAGCGCTATGGCAGAAGCGCTTGTTTAGTGCTTTTGAAACGCTTCGATTACCGCTGGGTGGCAAAAGCCGCAGATTGTGTGCTGATTGCGTTCTATGTGTGGTAGACAGGGGGGTTGCCATGACTCGGGTAGAAGAGAGAAAGATTGAGTGAAGCAGAAGTGAATAAGAGAGTTGCCCTGAGCGCATTATGATTTTCGCAAAGTAGACTCTCATACTAGGGCTGTCATGCCAATATTTTTTTAGAATACCAACGTTGGAATATCTTTAATTCAATATATTAATATACCCTCTGAATTTTGCTCATATTACACATATTATATTATTATTCATAATATTGCGATATACAATTATATAAAACCCCAAATTCATGAAGCATATGCTGTCGCTCATGACGCTAACTTGACACTGTGCGCAAGAAAAGTTGGAATATGCTCTTTCAATAGATAACTATTTTATACATATTGTAGTTATATAATTTTATATCGAAATATTATTAATAATAGTAAGTATAATATGTTTGATATAAGTAATATTAATACGTACCTATGTTGAATTAGAAATATATCAAGTTGTATTTTGTATTCACATCTATATGTAAATATGACGCAAATTGGTTATCGAATTAATTGCTTTTCGGCCATAGGTCCATACCAATGAATATTAAATAAATAGAAATTTTTTATAAAACCTTTTTATTGTATTTCTTTTGCTTAAAAAGTTCTCTCTTTGCCTTTAAGGTTCGATTATGCAATCGTAAAGCAACGCAACGTAACGTGACGTAGAGTTCTATCTTATGAAAAATACGTGTAAGTGGTTAGTGAAATCGTAACGTCACCTAGCGCAGCGATGGGTTCTATTCCAGATAGAACTCTACGCCACGTTACGTTGCGTAGCTTTACGATTGCATAATCGAGCCTTTACACTAAAATGGTTCTTATTCTAGAAGAGAAAGAGTGTATACAAAGAAGAAGTTTCACTTCTTTACTGTATACACGGTATACTGTATCTTTTTTTTATATAATACAGTGTGGCCAAGTGTACCCAATGTGTCGTATGTTCGAATATCTACCAGAGAAATACTATTTATCTCTCGAATATTGAAATTTCGCTGGAGCCTCCATTAACAGTGTCATTAACCGCTCGCTCACCAAAATCTTAAACTTGCCTTCTCAAAACGAAGTATTACGAAGTATAATCAAGGAAAAACATGTTCATTATACGGTATCACTGTATCAGGCAAAAAAAAAGTAAACCGCACACGACATAATCTGAAGCATTTTAAAAGACAATTCGAAAATTTTTTTCAGAAAGGGGTCGTAGGGGTCGTGCATTTAAGTTTTTCTTTATATCTTCGGCATTTACAGTCCGATCATAAGGAACGATATATCAATGCTTTTGTTTCGAGGAGTCCAACTTGTTTGCTCTAAAGATCATAGGAGTCAAGTACGTGCTTACCAGTGATCCGAAACGAGTCACGTTTTTGTGACTTATAGTGATTCAGGGATTCATAGTTCAAGCAAGTGTCTCATAGCACATTAGGAATACTTGCGTATTTTTCTATGAAAACGCAGTGGCTGCTTTTAATCTTACACTATGTTCTTGTCGCTGTTAGAAGAGTAAAAGGGTTAACACCGAAATTGTTTTTAATAAAATAAAATTAATTGGCTACGTTATGTGTAGTGTTATTAATAACATCAAAATAATTCAATAATAACATCAAACTTAAATTCTTTACTTACGCCAAAATAAGCAACGCTGAAAAGTCATGATCTTTCATTTGAAATACGTGTACAGAACTTATTGAAAGCGAGACAAGATCATACCGACCACGAGCCGCAGTATGAAGCATGAAGCATCCTAATATGGCATTTTAAGGTCTTAAAATCAAAGTTCACAAAAAATTATTAAACTCTTCCGAAGAAAATACAGCCCTAGTCAAAAATATTTACACATCGCTAATATTTTTAAAGGTTTTAAAGAAAGTGTTCACTTTATTGTTGTTGGGAATAATTTTCATAAACATTTTGTTGTTATTGTATTCTCTGCAGTATGTCAAGTAAACAAAAAAAGTTTTAACAAACCTTAACGATATATATCACAAAATAAACTAGTAAATGTTAACTAATCTCTGGCGTCATAACTATTTACACACTCTTTATTGGAGTCATTAAACACAATTTTTTACAAACTCATAGGCTTCAAGGAATTTTTTTTTTTTTTTTTTGCTCTAAATATCATTGGGGTTAACCCCGTTCTAGTACTTACCGATCAGACCCTAGTTTCTTGCAACCTAATGTGACATTATAAGGTCATAAAATTAGTAAGTTAAACTCTTTCGAAGAAAATATATCTATTATGCCAGTAGAACTATGTAAAAAAAAAATTTAAATTTTTGCCGAACGTAGGTTTTCTTCTTTTAAATTTTTCGTTATATCTTCGACTTTTACAGTCCGATTTTAAAGAATGGTGTATAGAAATATTTGTCTCGACGCCAAATTTTTTGCTTTAAAGGTCATTAGGGTCAAGAGCTCCAATTTCGTCTCCTCGAGACAAAAATATATAAATAATACCGTCGTCCGGATTTGAAAACACAATTTGAGTACATCGAAGTTAAAGTTTGAAGCGATTTTTTTCAAAGACATAAATTTGTATAAAACTGGCAATCCACAAGACATATTTCCTAATCCTTGATCTCACGTACAAAAGGACATTTTCTAACGGTAAAAAAAAATCCACTTTGCTCTATACGCCATTTCAAACTTATTTTTATGTGAACTTATACACATAAATCAAAGTAGTATTAACAAAAAATTAAACAGATTTAAAGTTCTTTGTCAACAGCAGTTTATTCATTTACAAATTCAAATTAATATTCATTACGAAACAAACGAAAAATATATTCTTAAAGATATTTAACAGAAATCATTAAAAAATGTATTAATTTACAAAAAACAAAAATAAAAAGCTGTTAGTATAACTATTATACCAAAACAAAACAAAAGCAAAACAAACGAAAATATTCCTATACAAAATAATAATAATAATAATAATAATAATAATAATAATAATAATAATAATAATAATAATGATAATAATAATAATAATAATAATAATAATAATAATAATAATAATAATAATAATAATAATAATAATAATAATAATGATAATAATAATAATAATAATAATAATAATAATAATAATAATAATAATAATAATAATAATTATAATAATAATAATGATAATAATAATAATAATAATAATAATAATAATAATAATAAAAATAATAATAATAATAATAATAATAATAATAATAATAATCATAATAATAATAATAATAATAATAATAATAATAATTATAATAATTATAATAATAATAATAATAATAATAATAATAATAATAATAATAATAATAATAATAATAATAATAATAATAATTATAATAATAATAATAATAATAATAATGATAATAATAATAATAATAATAATAATAATAATAATAATAATGATAATAATAATAATAATAATAATAATAATAATAATAATAATAATAATAATAATTATAATAATGATAATAAAAATAGTAATAATAATAATAATAATAATAATAATAAAAATAATAATAATAATAATAGTAATAATAATAATAATAATAATAATAATAATAATGATAATAAAAATAATAATAATAATAATAATAATAATATTAACAATAATAATAATAATAATAATAATAATAATAATAATAATAATAATAATAATAATAATAATAACAATAATAACAATAATAATAATAATGATAATAATAATAAAAACATATGGCGTGGCTCATTTGTTGCCCGAAAAAAAAATTAATTAGAAATAAGTCCATTTTAGTTCCGTTAAAATTATTGTCACTTTCTTGTAAAAGTTACAAAGAATTGTATATCAACATTTTTATCATTTGTATCTTTGATTTTTTATTATTTATACTCAATTCTTTTCCAAAAATGGTCTTTGCTGTTAGAAATACCTACAGGGAAGCTTTTCTTATAATTTTTACTGTTTGGAAAGAGGGTTGTAAAATAGAGTTTTTAAATTTTATTCTAAATAAATTATTTGAAAGGTACTGCAAGACTTTAATTTTTGAATATTGCATAATGGATAAATTTAGATGGGAAGCTATGTACGCAAATATTTCGCCACTCTTTCCATACCCTTTATTTTCAACAAAGTCTCCTTTTCCATATTCAAAATGTTTGAAAAAACATAAAACAATTGGTTGAAAAAAAAATAACTAGCCACAACTATGTTAGTTGAATGCTCAGAGAGCAAAGTGCTTTCCATTAATCAAGTACACAATTTCAATACGCTATTGAATTGCATATGGTCAAAAACCGATTGCAGATTTAAAAAATTTGGTATCAAAAACCCGATATGGTATCATTAACTCAAAATTGCTAAATGGCGTATGGAGCACATGAATCCCCGGACGACGATATAAAATATGTAAATACTATAAAAAGATATAACGAATATTTTTAAAGATACCCTACGTTCGGCAAAAAACTAATTTTTTTTATAGTTCTACCGGGATAATCGATATACTTCCGTTGGATGAGTTAAATGATGTTTTGCGAGCTTTAATTTTATAACCTTAGAATGGTAAACTAGAATGGTAGAAACAGGGATTTGGTGGGTAAGTACTAGAATGGGTTGCTTGGCCCCAATGACCCAATGACTCCTCAAACAAAAGCATTGATATATCATTCTTTCAGATCGGACTGTAAGTGCTGAAAATATGAAAAACAAATTAAATGAGGGATTTTGAAATGTTCGGTAAAAAATTATATTCTGTTAACCCTGCTTCAGGTTGGATGGTGTGCAGGGTACTTTATTTTCGATACGGTCTAATGTCCATCTTGCGTTAGCATGTGTCTTAAAAGTAAGGTATATTGGTGTGGAAAGCTTTAAGAACAAATAAAAAAGGAACCTGTTAGAATTTAAGTTGTTACTTGGGAGACAATGAAGTAATCAGTGATCTTCGCAGCCAAACTTTGCGTGTTTGCATGACACATGATTGAACAAAGTTAATTAACAAAAAAATTGGTAAAATGTCCACACCCACACAAATGCTTAAAAGTAAAAATTTTAGCATCTGAGTTATGTTTTTCTAATGGAACAATTTCTCAAAAAACTAAAAATTTTAATTACAGTTTTATTAGTTTAAGAAACTAAAAAAAAAACTAATGCAAGATGTCAGAAAACGCCCAATTACTTAAGCCATAAAATACGAATATCCACAATAATGTTCTAACATGAGCAACATATGTAAATTTGGGTAAATGTGTCAGCACATGTGGATGTCGTTGTGGTTTTCAAAAATTGACATTATGTCCAATCAAATTTTACACATTTTAAATTTTTGGGGCGTTCATCTTCCGTTACAAAAGTATTTTGGGGAATTATTCTGAATACTAAAAATCATACCTTTTGTGTCATCATCATCAATGTGCGTGAATGATTGTAGGTGTATGTATAATTCTATATCCTCCGATAGAATTGAAAGAATTCAGAAACGCTTTACTAGACTGGCAATCGACCGATTCAGATGGAGTATTGAAAGGCCGGAATATAAAGTTAGATGTCTACTTCTTGGTATTCTTACTTTGAAAACACGTCGCAAATATTTTGCCATTATGTTCATACGTGACATTATTTGTTTTGAAATAAATTGTCCTGATTTGTTAAATCAAATTGGATTCCATATACCGCCGCGTTACCTTAGATCTTATAATCTATTCCATGTGCCATTCCGTAGAGCAAACTATACTCTAAATGAGCCAATAACACGTAGTTTAAAACTGGCAAATTCAGTCTGCGTGCACATAGACTTTAATACTTGCATAAGCAGAAATGTCTTTAAAAATATCTTACGTTCATATTTTCATAGTATAAGTAACACCTCTATAAATTAATCAATCAAACAATATAAGTTTATATAAAATTATATCAAGTAGTCAGTAAGGAAATTTATAATCCGTTGATGAATTAATAAATAAATAAATAAATAAATAAATAAATAAATAAATAGTATGTGTATGTGTATGTGTGAGTTGAATTGTTGACAATTACACAATATTTATTTTCACGCTATTTCAATTCCATTATATTTCGCTGTTGCCGGCTGCTTTTGAGCACTGAAACGTGACTTTTGTGGTGGTACAGAAATAAAAGAAACTATGCAGAGGGGACAAAACAGTCAGTGTATGGGGGGGTAGGAATATTTTCATCGTCGATTTTCGCACATTTTCCAGTTGGCTATATTCGCATCGCTTTAAGTAATGTTTTTTTTTTGTATATTTTTGGCATCGATTAAGCGCTGTCGCACATTTTGTAGGTAGTTCATTTTTTCCCCCCATCCCTTTCATCCAAATACTGTAATTTGTGCACCGTTGTTCCATTTGCTTTGGCATTGTTCTACTTTATTATTAGATCACGTAAATAGTTTTGAAAGTAGATATACCGACAAAAAACATTTTTCGCAAAGTATTTTTCCATTTGTACCCCAACCATCCTCTTTCTCTTTTTACAAACTAGCGTTGAAAGAAATGATATTCTTGTGTTTTTTTATTTGAATTTTGTTGAAATCGCTATTTTCTACACTGATTGCTCGTTGAGTGCGTTTGTTATGCGCCAGTTTTGGATGATTTTGTTTACAGCGGTTTATTGTGAGCAGACGTGGCAACGCTTGAGTCAATATGTCGCAGATACACGTGATGCTAGTTGATTTTTCTATTTTTTTTTTATGTTTTTTGGTGTTAAATTTCACTTTTGTTGCTTTTGTTGTTGTTATTCAAGTACTGTTTTTGTTGTTGTTGTCATATATTTTGTTCTCATAATATTCAAATTTTTTACGGAACTCAAAGTTTTTGTATGTTTTTGAAGCAATCAAAATATGTGCGTTATTTTGTGTGAATTAATGACGATTTGAGCTGTCAGCAAATATTTCTGATCACAAATCTGAAAAGTTATCGTGCTTACAATTTTATTTTTTCACATGTACTGCATAAGAGGTATATTATCTTTACTATAGGTCTTTCAAGCGGGATATGACGCGGTATATGACGCTTGAAAGACCTTTAAGGAGGTTGTTAGGTAAATAAAAGTATATGTAGGTCACTACAGATATATATTTCGGGATTTATGTTAATATAAAGACAGAATTTTTTTTTTCTTTATTGTTTTTCGAATTATTCAACTCCACGAAATAACCCCAAATTAAATAACTCTCAATGAAATAAGATCCAATGAAAATGAAATAAACTCCAAACTACTGAAATGAAATAATGCCCAAATGCAATGAAATAAAACCCAAATGGAAAATGAAATAAGTCATAATTTGAGGTTTCTACTAGATACATAAATATTCTAACTGTAAGGAGCTCATTTAAATCACTTTGACCAACAAAAGCTTGTCGCAGCACCTCTGAATCTTCTTCGATCGAACTCATATCAGAGATTCAATAGATTTTTGAGTAACGAAAACTTTTTATGGGGTGTCTCGAATCATATTGGAATTTTCATGAATAAGGACAACCTTAATCTATATATATAGGTGGCACAAAGTTAATCATCCAATTTGGCATTTCCATGACTTTCCGCAAGATTCCCGGTGATGACTGTTCGCATTCCTGTCGAATATTAAGGTATGCAGTTGCCTGAGGCTTGTTGGCATAAACCCGCGACTTCAAGTAGTATCAAAGAAAGAAGTCTGGGATGGTTAAATCGGGCGATCTTGCTGGCCATGCCAAATTGCCATTACGCGATCAGGATACGCTTTCTTCGCAATGACCCTTAATTATTCCACGCTCTTACGTAGTATAGCGCTTCATTGCTTGCCTATTTGTATTCTGCAGCTGTCTAGTTCACAAATGTCAAATATGATTGACGTACGACTCCATTTGCAAAAATTATAACATCTTTCGATAGAGTCATTAAGCAACTGCAAATATTTGTTACATGGAATTATTACTCGCTGAGTATTAGTGCTACGATAAGAAATAAGATACACCCATAGGCGTCTGCAGGAATTTTTCAATGGGGGAAAAAGGTGTGCATTGGTGTGTACGTATATGAAAATGATGTTATGAAAATATAACCCACACACATAGGAAATAAATATATATAATTTTTTCGAGTCTAGGGAGTGGCTGCTTCCCCCTGTTAATGCCCTTATATACACCAATAAAGGCATGCTCAAAGTCCTCTCAACAAAAGTAGACAAAAAGTTTCTGACGTCATTGGAACACAGAGAGAGTTGCTCAAAGATCGATAATGCAACATTCATGCAACGGCGTTGCATTGAATTATTACTCGGTGAGTGTATAAAATATGATAAATATTTAAAAAGGAAAATAAAGGATTTTTGCTTGGCCTGACGACAAAAATAAAAACAAAAAAATGCTTTCGTCGTCAGGTTGTGAAGATAGCAGCTTATGTAACATATATATAATATCGTTGCATGGAATTATTACTCACTCAGGAGACGTGCTACGGTAAATTTTATTTAACGACACAATAGATGTATTATAAAGCGTCACAACGAAAATATAAGAAAAAAAAATGATACAGTAGTTTCGACTATGTCGTAACACAAGACGTAGAATTATTCAATTCGCTTTTGATGACATCTTTTTTAAAAATATTTATTCCATACACCTGAGGATATGACCTTTAAGAGAGTGCCGGAGAGGGTTAATATGTATCACCAACCCCCATTACTTTTGCAAAAGGAACATTTTTGCCTTTGACACCTATTCCCTCCGACCACTCCTTAGGGGCGATCCCATACAAATTTTATGCTTTCGTCGATAAAACCGGAAACTGTCCATAAATAGGTAGAAAACTTAAACAAGCAAACAAAATTTGTTCAATGCTATCAAGTTCAACAACCCATGTGTCAAAATTTCACTGTCGATAATATGCCCGGATATTTAATTGGCTGCGTTTGACATTTCAATAACAGATTCTGTTAAAAAAGCATGCCCCTCAAAATTACTCAGTATTACTGGGCTACGCGAGTCTGTTAAAAACAACATGCCCCCAAAAGTATGCTTTTTTTTAATTATAAGATTTATGTCTTCACGCTAGATGGCGCTGTCTTCGCCGTCGAAAAAACCGGAAGCCGTCGATAAATAGGTAGGAAGTTTAAGCAAACAAAAACATCAAATGTTGGCTTTATATTTCATGTAATTGTGTAAAATTGATATAAGTTAGACAGTTCTAACATGAATTTTTGTCGCATTGAGGATCAAGCAGACCAACAAGTGCTAAGATCAACATTGTACGATTAGTACTTTAGGCCCACCAAAGGCTCAAAAAGTAATGTAAATACCGACACCTGATCACTATCAACCACCCTACTTACCTCCGAGAACGACGTATTCTACGTCAAAAAATTGTATTGTCTTGACTTCATGTGGAATGGAATTTTAACTCTGTAAGGATGATAATGGTAAATTAAAATGGTAAATTTTTTGGAAAGAAAATTAAGGTGAAATCTTCGGGCACATAAAAAAGAAAAATTAACGGCGTCATGAGGCCCCCCAGGGAACCGCTTAAAGTAACGTAAATACATTATTGTTACATGATTAATTGTATGCAGCTAATGTAATAATATAAATGCACCACAAAAAAGCACAACCAATGAAGAAGCAAAAGCAAAATCTAAAGCAAAAACAGCAACAAAACAACAACAACAACAACAACATCAGCAACAACAATAAAAATCTAACGAAGTCCCGACAAGCTATGAAAAAAAAAGTTATTTTTACAACAGCTTTTTTCGTGGCAATACACACTGCTCAGAAATAACAAAATAACACAATGAAATCGGACTATGATACCGGAGAAGGACTATGACAGGAATTAGGATATGAATTAGAACCAAGATTTAGACCATTGACGCTCAAACGCGCACAAATTTGCAGATAAGATTTTGTGCCATTTGACATTTTCGAAATAATGGATTCATAGCAATTCCGTGTGTTGATTTATCACTGTTTTTTTTATGGGAAAAAATACCGTCCAAACAGAGCAATGGCTTCGAAAGTGTTATTCGGACTCTGCTCCGTCAAAAGTAACTATTTGCCAATGGTATACGGAGTTTAAACTTGGTCGTACAGACACAAATGATGCTGAACGTTCAGTACACCCAAATGAGGCAGTTGTTCCACAAAACATAAAAAAAAGTAATCAAAATGGTATTGGCCGACCAAAAAGTGAAGTTGCGCAAGCTAGCTGAGGCTCTGAAGATATCGAAAGGCAGTGTGGGAACGATATTACAGAAACATTTGTCGATGAGAAAGCTTCTTTCCAAATGGGTGCCGCGTTTTCTCACACCAAACCAAAAACAACAACGTGTCGATGATTCAGACAGCTGTTTGTCACTGTTTACTAAGAATAATCAGAAATTTTTGCTGGCAAACCATTACACACCGAATCAAAACGATCGTCAGCTGAGTGGATAGCAACCGAGGAAAACAGGCTAAAGCGACCAAAAACACAACAGCCGGCTTGAAAGGTTATGGCATCTGTATTTTACGATGCGCATAGAATTTTGTTCATCGACTATCTCGAAAAGGGCAAAACAATCAAAAGCGATTATTATATAGCGTTGTTGGAGCGTTTGAAGGATGAAATTGCGAAAAATCGGCCCCATTTGAAGAAGAAAAAATTATTTTTCACCAAGACAATGCACCGTGTCACGTGAAAAGTTAGAAAAGCGGTGGAATGAATGTATTTCTCTTGAAGGAACCTATGTTGATGAATAAAGAAGAATATTTGCAAAAAAGTTTTTTTATTGCTTAGTCTCGGAACTTATTGGACCATATGTTATATAAAGCTCGCGCATACAAAATATCACCCCAATTCGCTCTGGCATTTCAAGTGGTGAACACTGCGTCGCTTAGTTTTTTCAATGCACGCAAAAATTACATACATACATGAACCATGTATGAACCATGAAATATGTTTTTAGTTAGGTAAAAATATATAAAAAAAAATAAAAAAATAACTGGCCATTTCAGCCCTTGAAAGGACTTTGACCTAGCTCCTTAAGATCAATTGTGTTGTGCGTGTTATTAAGTTTGTACACAATTGACCGAGAACCGGACCAGTGATGTGATTCTGATTTAGTAAAAAATTCCGATCACATCCCGATTTAGCCCTGTTTATCCCACCAAAATGACACGAAAATCCACAAAAAATCCCACACAAATCATTATACCAATAACGATTTTTTATGCAATTTTTGAAAAGAAATAAGGATGGTCACCTGCTGAACAGGACTGTGAGTTCTGACGTCTGTATGATGCTCCAATGTGTAAAGTGTCGTAGTAACATCTTATTGAATATTCACTTTTGATAAATCATTGAGATGAATGCGCGTGCTGATTTAGCCCCACGGCCGTTGAGAAATAAAATATTCGAATAAAACGAAGCTGAGCAAATGTAGTTCATCTCTATTTAGTGAATTTCAGAGTGTTTCTTGTCGTAAAAAAATGTGAATATGAGTAGAATGCTGTATTTAATGTTTATTTGTCACAATTCGACGAGCAACCGAACAATATTGAGAAATGGGAAAAAATATTTCACGTCATGTTTTGATGGCGTGCCTGTCCACCTACTGAACAAAACGTTGGCCCACCTTCCGAACAGATTTTCAGTAAAAAGTTGTCATTTATATGATTGAAAATAGTGTTTGGAATTAGTTAAAATAGTTTTCGTGATTTTCATTCACGTTCAGATAAAATTTTAGAATGCCGTCGCCTTAAAAAGAGTGAAAAGAAGAACGAATATAATTTCTGATGCGATGGCTGCAGCCATCAAAGAAATTCAAATCTCTTTTGCTTAAAGTTCAGTGAGTCATTGTGAATTATTGATAGAATAAACTTTTTATAAACTCTCAAAAACTAGTGTTTTTACTTCATTTTCTAATATTTTTCAACGTATTGTTTTAGGTGTTCAGTAGATGGGCCGATTTTTTTCAGAGGTCGATTTCGAGACTTTTGTTAGATCGACTGCCAAAATTACATTTTTTGGAAATTTTAAATTCTGATTAAAATTCTTGTTAGTTATTGAACTTAGCTTATAGCCTCCACACAAAACGTGTTCAGTAGCTGGGCATCCTCCTCTACATTTTTTAACATTATAATAATTTTATAGTTTAATAATGTACATAATAAAGTTTTTTAATAAATACAACAGATTTTCCGCAAAAAAAAATACCTAAAGTTAAACTCTGCGTTTTTTATAAAAACTCTCTTAAGTGTATGAAGTAATCGTAAATTTCTTTCTTTGCATCAAAATTAAACTGAGCTTATATTTTTGTTTTTAAATGAGGATCTTGTTTTTATTAATTTTGACTATACATATAGCCTCTTGACTATACATATCCCTTTCTTACATATTTAGAATCAATGAAACACCAATTAAACGAAAAATTTTGAGAGATTACAAAAAAATGATACCAACCAGTTTTGCTAAGAATTTACACTTTAAAAAATTATGACACAGTAGAAAATCCCACCTAAGCATCTGAAATCCCACACGTTCTCAAATAGGCCAAATATACCAAAATGAGCCCGAAATCCCACCAAATCACATCACTGAACCGGACCTACATGTTTAACGCCGACTCTGAACGGCGATGAACGCAAAATGTTCTTGTTCTCAAAAAGCTTTACATGGCATTTTGATTACTCTCTTAGGTTTGCCATTGTCTGCAGAGAGGTGGCGGCCGTACAGAAAAACTATTTTAATTCAAATAATTTTCTGTCGATGCTGGGGTTCGAACCTGGGTCTCCAGGTTCGTTGACATAGCGGCCACTCACTTTAACCAACAACGCCACGGACGCCACTATACAGGCCAGGCCACGCCAGGCAAAAATATACATATATTTTTTTTTGTGTAGGTTATTTTATCAAGTCATCAAGTAAAATATTTTTTATAATTGAATACAAGAAGCGCAATATTTCTTTTACTACGCTTTATAAATTAAAACAAGAATTTTTTCTTAAAAAGGCATAGAATATCACATAAAATGTATTATTGCGGGGAAGAGGGAATAAAATTGTTCAATAGATTAAAAAACTACTTTTTTGAAGAAATGGGACAGTAGATAATAGAAAAATAACATAAAAATTAAAGCCCAATTAAACGTAAGCGTGAACACCCTTACTAATTTTTATCAATTCAAGGATAAACCATTTAAAAGTTTCACTTGTATTTAATAAGAAATTCAAACATCGAAGAACTGTGCAACAGAAAGCTTACACTACAGATTTCTCTCAGTGAAGAAGCTTAAAGCACCACTGATTAAGACCATGGTATAATAATACATGGTAGCATTGACAACTGCTTATTTTCTCTTCAACAGGAAAACATTAATTGTCAAAAACAGCTTTTTGTGGAAATACATCAGCAGCTGCTGTGGTTGTTGTTTTTTTTCATTTCAACGTTTTCAACATTGCTTGTGTTTTCAATGGCGGATTGTCAGCGCTCTCTTTTTGAGTATATTTTTTGACAGTATATGATTTCCCAAGCAACTGTCAATGCTACCTTGTATTATTATACCATGATTTAGACCAGTGGTGCTCACAACATGGTTTTCCATAGCCCGCTGCCATCGTGTGTTGTTATGCTTTTGCACACGAAGTAGCAATCGGCACGCTGTTTTTGCACACAGAGTAAAAGTTTGTTTTTTCTGCTGTGCTTTAAATTTTAAGTCAGTATGCTTTGAGCGTTCATGCGGTAGGGATGTCACTCGCTGTTTTATTTTTTATGAATGTACGTAAATATTTTGCAATTTTTCAGGAAAAACTTTGATACATTCTATTAATCACTTTACCTTTTTTTTTATCCTTTCTATGTTATAATACCGAAAAACAAAAATAAAAACGAAACCATTATAATGAAATCCAACACTCGATAAGATTTTCTTACACCAAATATTTGGAGAGCTTTTAACAACTTCTTGTTTTAGCGTAAAGCTGTGCGCTCGGAAAGCTCTCTTTGTTGTTGTTTGAACCGTGCGTTGATTATCACCGGGTATCAAGAATGACAGAAACCAGATTACGCGTTCCGCAGTCCCGTTATCTAATGCTCCCTTTCTCAACTGAGTGCATGACGTCACAAAGTACTTTTGCTTGACAAAAACGTATGCGAATGTGCGATCTCTTAGGCAAATTGACGAAATTGAAAATAAATTCCTTCGAAAAAGTAAAGTAAAAATATCTACTCTTCTGCATAAAAAAATGAAAAATTTCGTATACGAAAAATATCAATTTTTTAAATTTTCAAGATTTTTATCTACTAAACCATTCAAGACCGAAAAAATTTTATTGCACCAATAGGTTCAGGAGGTCAATATACATATAAAAAAAATAAGAAAAAATATTTAGGCATGGGTGTGGGAGTGAAATTATTCCAAAGTCTAACAATATCGCATGTGACGTCATGCTCTCTCTCTCTCATTTGCGGAACGCGTAATCTGGTTTCTATCATTCTTGACCGGGTATGGGCACCACTGCAGTTAAAGCTTCTGTGTTGTTTCTGTGTTTGGCTTTTGTCTTTGATTTGTTGTTGGGTTTTGTATTACTACAGAAGCCTTCGCTCTAAATTCTTGCTCTCAGCGCTCTAAGAGCGCTCTCTGCCCATACCCGATCATCACTGATTTAGATACACCAAAACACCTTTAGACACACCTAAACACCAGACTAGGAAAGGGATTCGGGCAAGGATTAAGTCAAGAATTTGTACATGGATTAAAACAAGAGTTAGGACATGAAGTAGGAAAATTATTAGGACAAATAAAAGAATAACGGAAAGATGAGGGTAAGTTTGAGAGCAAAGGAAAAGGTAGAGACAAGAATAACGACAAAGATAAAGAAATACTGTCACGTCAAAACCTACAGGTATGTCAACGACACAGCCAACTCATTTTTTTTTTTTTTTTTTAAATTGTTTTTTGTAGACAGTTAGTACTTAATACAATCAAAAAGACTTTAAACAATGTACTAAACTAAATTGTTGCGTGCGTTCTATGGAAAACTTCACAGAATATGTCTAAAAAGTTATAATTCTTTGAAAACTCAAATTTATAAAGACACACCATTTACAGTCTTCTGAGTCTAAATCTGATTCTGAGCAGAAATCAGTATCTACCTGTTATTAAACGTTTTTAAACTTTACAACCTTGGGAGTCAAAGGCTTTTTTTTTTAATTATGAATTGTGAGTATCATTATGTCAGTATCATTATCACACCCATCACAAGGAAATTACCCCGTACATAAATAAAATATTGAAATAGAACAACTTTTCACAAAAACAACTAAAGGGTGATTTTTTTGAGGTTATGATTTTCATGCATTAGTATTTGACAGATCACGTGGGATTTCAGACATGGTGTCAAAGAGAAAGATGCTCAGTATGCTTTGACATTTCATCATGAATAGACTTACTAACGAGCAACGCTTGCAAATCATTGAATTTTATTACCAAAATCAGTGTTCGGTTCGAAATGTGTTTTATCGACAAATTTTGTTCAGCGATGAGGCTCATTTCTGGTTGAATGGCTACGTAAATAAGCAAAATTGCCGCATTTGGAGTGAAGAGCAACCAGAAGCCGTTCAAGAACTGGCCATGCATCCCGAAAAATGCACTGTTTGGTGTGGTTTGTACGCTGGTGGAATCATTGGACCGTATTTTTTCAAAGATGCTGTTGGACGCAACGTTACGGTGAATGGTGATCGCTATCGTTCGATGCTAACAAACGTTTTGTTGCCAAAAATGGAAGAACTGAACTTGGTTGACATGTGGTTTCAACAAGATGGCGCTACATGCCACACATCTCGCGATTCTATGGCCATTTTGAGGGAAAACTTCGGAGAACAATTAATCTCAAGAAATGGACCGGTAAGTTGGCCACCAAGATCATGCGATTTGACGCCTTTAGACTATTTTTTGTGGGGCTACGTCAAGTCTAAAGTCTACAGAAATAAGCCAGCAACTATTCCAGCTTTGGAAGACAACATTTCCGAAGAAATTCGGGCTATTCCGGCCGAAATGCTCGAAAAAGTTGCCCAAAATTGGACTTTCCGAATGGACCACCTAAGACGCAGCCGCGGTCAACATTTAAATGAAATTATCTTCAAAAAGTAAATGTCATGGACCAATCTAACGTTTCAAATAAAGAACCGATGAGATTTTGCAAATTTTATGCGTTTTTTTTAAAAAAAAAGTTATCAGGCACTTAAAAAATCACTCTTTATAACAACTACTTATAAATTTACTTACCCAGGACTGCAACGGTTGAGTGTGACAAGTGTTGTTGCTGTTGTTGTTATTGTTGTTATTTACCTTTTGGTATATTCAAGCCATCTTTTATCGCCTTTGACTTGGATGCTTTTAAATATTAAACGCCTTTTGAGCAAGCGTCGAACTGCGTAACCTTTTTAAAGCTCATAAAAACAACAAAAGCAACAATTTATTTAACACATATAATAAAGTGTTGGCTGAGGTTCCTTTTTTTTCTTTTTTTGCAAAGTTGGTAAGCTTGTCAACATAACAACGGTTGTTATTATGTTGCTTCTAAATGAAAATTGCTACAATAACGACATTGTTGGCAAGCAAGGGTTAAATTAAGGTTTATATACAAAAGATAATCTCGGCGACAGTGGCAGCGTGGCAAGTATTGTAACGTGCCCACTTTTATGTGCTGCTAAAGATGACGAGTATTTAAATCTGTAGGTATTTATGGGAAATCATTAAATTTGGCTATAAAGTTTAATGTTAAGTCAGGTTTTATTGCAGCGTTAAAAATCTTTTAGGCAGGCTGCTTGTCAACAATTGTGAGTGGATGTTTGGAATTGGGTTAAGTGGGGACACTATAGAAAATGCCATAATTAATTAGCTGTCACTTGTTGTTGCTGTTGTCAACAAATGTTGTCGTCCTTATTTTGTATGAATTGAATTGTGCACCTTCGTCGGCTCGGCCAAGACAGCCAGCAAGTTCTGCGCCATTTGTCATTATTGCGCTCCACTTCAAATTAGTTGGAGCTTTCGTCGTTTTTTTTTTTTTGTTTTGCTTTTCTTGTTGTTCTTATTGTAGTTGTTGTTTTTGTTTTTGCGTGAATTCTTCGATTATTATTATTCTGGCAGCTTGCTTGTCGCTTGTTATTTGTTGTTGTTTTCATTTTACTGGTTTTTTGTTGTTCTTTCACTAACAATGTCGAGGCGTTAAGATTGCAGGCTACCCTGCCCCATATTGCCGATTATGAAATCGTTGAAAACCTCAGGTAAATAAAAATAAAGTCGAGCTCTCAAGGCATCCAGCAAAACACAAGAAGTAAGCATGGCTATGTTTGTTGCTGTAACGGGTGTTGGGTGTTACCGGGTGTTGCCAGGACAGTGTATATAAATTTTTATAAATTATGCTGTCACAAAAATCTTTTTCTTATCCATGCTTTTTGCTTGTCATTTTTTTTTTTATTGCTACTTTTTAAGTATTTTCCCCTCAATCTCTAGATATCTTATGAATTTCGTATGCTTTTTTTATTACTTTTTTGCACACCATGTTTGTTCTCTAAATATTCATGTGAAATTTGCTTAAATGTCTGAGATATTGTTTTCAGTGTTGTGCCTTTTTATGATACATGTTTTAAAGTTTATATGCTGCAGAAGTTTTTTTTTCTAAATACTGGGTACATTGTGAATACATATAATTTTTATCTGGGTGTACAAGAGGTTTTTGAATAAAACAAACAATTGCTTAGATGTCTCTTAAATTTTTATCGTATTTTAAAGTAGACACATGGAAGTAATTAATGAAATTAAATTCTGTCAAAACTGGCAAACTATTATGTGTACAATACAACGCCTTTGCTACCCTACAACTCTTGTTGATAGACATGCGTTTAAATGCTTTGAAAGCATAACAAAAATTGCTTGCAAGCCATCTGTAATGCTTTCAACTAAATTCTCTCTCTTGATCTTCCATTTCAAAACCAACACTGTAGTGAAAAAATCTTTTGATGCTCGTATAAATACCGCAAGAAAGAATAGAACATTCAAGCATAGAGCATAACTGCAATAAAATAAAACGGAAGTATGCATTGTGCAGTACCTACACTAAGGGAAAAAATATTAAATTTATCCAAAAACTTTTTTAATTTATCCAAAAGCGAGTCATTTTTGCACCAATAACGCATTTGCTTAAATCGACTACGTAAATATTTAAAATTTATTTAAATACTTTTTTAATTAAATAAAATATTAAAATATTTTAACAGAATTAATAAAAAATATAATAAAATTATGCACGAATTTTTTTAAATATCTTTCAAATATTTACTGTTTGAAAATAAAACTATCGCATTTAAGGAAACTTTATATAAAAATATTGAAATTGAAAAACAATTATTTGAATATTTCCCACGAGCTGCGTCCATATCAAACGCCATTTAGTGCTATATTTTATTTTCTTTTTGTGAAAATATGATTTGTGAGTTCGGTGGTGAGTGCGATGCATGATGAAATCATATAGAGTGGAGTGACATTCTTGAGAAAATACCGAGTTGTCACTTCACTTTACATAAATTCATCATGCATCGCACTCACCACCGCACTCACAAATCATATTTGCCAAATATCCATGATATATTACCCTTGAAACATTAACTAAATGAGAACTATAAGACCTGCAACTGCTGGTGCGAAGAAACTGCAGCAGCATCGCACAGGAACAGAGTGCGATGCTGCTGCTGCTTGGCGGCTGCTTGGCAGCTGTATGGAATTTGTGTGTCAGTGTGTGGCATAAATAAAATTTAAATACGGGAAAGAAACGAGTTGTAAGGAAAATATTTGATTTATCCACGTAAATATTTAAATGAAATATATACTCAGGCGTGGATAATGTTAATATGCGTTATTTCCCTTAGTGTGGTAAAGTGTAATAAATAAGAATATGGATAAGGATAAGGATAAGGATAAGGATAAGGATAAGGATAAGGATAAGGATAAGGATAAGGATAAGGATAAGGATAAGGATAAGGATAAGGATAATGATAAGGATAAGGATAAGGATAAGGATAAGGATAAGGATAAGGATAAGGATAAGGATAAGGATAAGGATAAGGATAAGGATAAGGATAAGGATAAGGATAAGGATAAGGATAAGGATAAGGATAAGGATAAGGATAAGGATAAGGATAAGGATAAGGATAAGGATAAGGATAAGGATAAGGATAAGGATAAGGATAAGGATAAGGATAAGGATAAGGATAAGGATAAGGATAAGGATAAGGATAAGGATAAGGATAAGGATAAGGATAAGGATAAGGATAAGGATAAGGATAAGGATAAGGATAAGGATAAGGATAAGGATAAGGATAAGGATAAGGATAAGGATAAGGATAAGGATAAGGATAAGGATAAGGATAAGGATAAGGATAAGGATAAGGATAGGGATAAGGATAAGGATAAGGATAAGGATAAGGATAAGGATAAGGATAAGGATAAGGATAAGGATAAGGATAAGGATAAGGATACGGATAAGGATAAGGATAAGGATAAGGATAAGGGTAAGGATAAGGATAAGGATAAGGATAGGGATAAGTATAAGGATAAGGATCAGGATCAGGATAAGGATAAGGATAAGGATAAGGATAAGGATAAGGATAAGGATAAGGATAAGGATAAGGATAAGGATAAGGATAAGGATAAGGATAAGGATAAGGATAAGGATAAGGATAAGGATAAGGATAAGGATAAGGATAAGGATAAGGATAAGGATAAGGATAAGGATAAGGATAAGGATAAGGATAAGGATAAGGATAAGGATAAGGATAAGGATAAGGATAATGATAAGGATAAGGATAAGGATAAGGATAAGGATAAGGATAAGGATAAGGATAAGAATAAGGATAAGGATAAGGATAAGGATAAGGATAAGGATAAGGATAAGGATAAGGATAAGGATAAGGATAAGGATAAGGATAAGTATAAGGATAAGGATAAGGATAAGGATAAGGATAAGGATAAGGATAAGGATAGGGATAAGTATAAGGATAAGGATAAGGATAAGGATAAGAATAAGGATAAGGATAAGGATAAGGATAAGGATAGGGATAAGTATAAGGATAAGGATAAGGATAAGGATAAGGATAAGGATAAGGATAAGGATAAGGATAAGGATAAGGATAAGGATAAGGATAAGGATAAGGATAAGGATAAGGATAAGGATAAGGATAAGGATAAGGATAAGGATAAGGATAAGGATAAGGATAAGGATAAGGATAAGGATAAGGATAAGAATAAGGATAAGGATAAGGATAAGGATTAGGATAAGGATAAGGATAAGGATAAGGATAAGGATAAGGATAAGGAAATGGAAAAGGAAAAGAAGAAGGTGATGGAGAAGAAGAAGTCAGAAATAAAAGGATAAGGCCCCGACTAAGGAAAAATATTTTTATATTCAGAAATCAATTTAACATGTCATTTCAATAGAATGCTTGGGATATGTATGAAATATTAGATATGTTTAAAATTTTAATGTAGACTTTTCGATTTTTTTCGTGCTTTGTTCGAGTACCCGGACACTCAAAACCCGAAGAAAGCCCGGGTATTCGGACGTTACCTACACGCAAGGAAAAATTCGTTCACCGCAACTGAAAAATTCGCCAACTACACTTAGTTTGCGATTTGTATTTGCCACAAACGAATATTTAGTTGTCAACTTGGAAATATATCGTATATATTATAATATATATAATATATATATATATATATATATATATATTTATATTTATCGATTTCTATATATTTCTGTACCGCAAGCTATTTCGGTCATTATTATTTATTATATTAATTGTTTTTCCCTATGTCCCTCAGTCTTCTTATAGATTGTACTCATCGCACCTCTGTTACGATCTCCGTCAGCGTACTAAGCAAATTACCAATTTTCTAATATAGTAACGATTTGTCCAAAAAGTAACTCTGAACTATAAGAACTGTGTGTATACGAAGGGAAAAACACGAAGGGAAAAACAAAGGACTTTTTAATTGGAAAAAACAAATTTTTCAATTGCTGCAATTTAAAAATCACTCGCATTTATGACAAGCGAAATTCATTGCCTGCAACTAAATGACGCGTTTCTCGCAACTTACTATTATTATGACAACTGTTGAAATGTTTGCAAATAACGATCCCAAGCACGACAAACGAAGCTCGTTTGCGGCAAACTGGCAATGAACGTTTTTTTTCTTTGCGTGTAGGTAATTTGGTAATCAATGCCCGAGTATTATCGAGCTTTCGAGCTACCCGGGTAGTTGATTGGAACTTTTTTGTAATAAACTTTTAATTTTATCGCTTTTACCATGACCAAACCTAATAAAGCTATAATTGTTCCAATACCATAACAATCGCGCTGCAATAATATTTAAATTTTATTAAAAATGTTCTAAATACCCGAAAAATTCGAAACTAACCGGGTAGCTCGAATTACCCGTAAATACCCGGGTATCCGGGTATTAATCGGATGGCTCGAAATACTCAATATACTCGAAAATAGCCGGGTAATTTGAGCAACCCGGGTAGCCGAAAATAGAGAGCTCCTTATTTTTTACATCCCACGCTTACTGCGTTAGTGGTAAATTTGCTGAAATATTTTTCAGGTTATTTCGTGTCCAACCTGGTTTTTAAGGGTGAAAATGGGGTTAAAGAAATCTGACAAAAAATTTAAATACACACTTTGGACAATTGTTTGATATTCAAATAGTTATATGTTAAAATAAATTTATTACAAAAAATAATAAAATTATTAAATGTTTTTATTTCGACTTTTTTTTACAACAAACTAGGTCCTTGAATAGTCTGCAACAAAATTTTGTTTTTTTTTTTTCATCTACTCGTAGCACCACCTTTTTTCTCCAACTTGTCACTCTATCGTTATCGTCCTTATCATTAGATTCTTCACCCTCCTCAGAATAGCATTCACCATAGAAGCTACATTGCCAAAGTCTAAGGGATTCAAGATTTTCTTCTGCCGATCTTATTGTCATTATAAATCTAGCGTTATATAGTTAATATATGCATTGAAAATAATAATATTGATGATAAAAAATTAATAAATAAAAAATTTTGTATGTAATATTTACTATCTCGGATACATGGGGTCGTTCGTGTCCAGAAAATATTTCAGTAGCTCCAGAAAAGCACTGCAACCCAAATTTTTTTCCGCGTGACTCCATGCCTCATCTATACACCTTTTAAAAAACTACAGTCTTAATAAAAACACCGTTTGGACACCAGAGACCCCAAGGTCTCTCGAAGGGATAAGAATGAAGTTTGAAAACATCATAAATCGAATTAAAATCACGTTAATCCCTTGCAAAAGAACTTTAATAAAAAGGTAAAAATCTCTTCAAATTGGAAAACAATATTAAATTTATTAAAAATTTTGCATATAACCTCTAGTTTTGAATATGTCCTCTACGTTTGGCAAAATTTAATGAAAACTTCACCAACCTCCAATATAAAGTGACGTCATCAAATCTTTAAGACCTGCTATACATAAAATTCACTAAAATTGATGGTTAGACCTAATATTTAACACATAAGCTTTGATATTTAAAACGTAAAAAAAGTTTGATATTTGAAGATATTGGATGACAATCAACCCATAAAAGCTGACGTCATCAAAATAATTAAACCATTATAACTTCGAATATGCTTTAACAAGGGCTTAATATAATTTCAGAGGTAATTCCTTGCCAGTTTTTGGTTTTTTTTTTCTTTTTTTTTTTTTTGTAAATGCAGTCTTATTTGGCTCATCACTGTTGTTGGCTTATCACGGTGAAAAAAAAACTATGCATCGAACATAAAATCTTTTTATTTTGTTGTTACTGAAAAACTTGTTTACAGCCAACAAATTTTTTACAAATAGAAGAGAAACAAAGAAAATAATACCAGGCGATATGTATTAGACCAACCTACCCACGAATATTGGCTAGGGTTTCGAATAAATTGGCAGCAATAAGTGCGGGAAGGGAGGAAACGCATTTGTCATGTTCTCAGATGACAATGAAAATAATACTTCTTCTGTTTCATTTTCAATGCGTTGCTACTTTAGATGTTGTTGTCAATGTTGTTGTTGCTGTTGTAAGGACGAACGTGCGCCTGAGCTTTATTTTCAGTTAAGTGAAAACAGGCATGTTTTTTATTTTTAAACATACTATAATCAGCAGTAACAACATGTTGTTGACGAAGTAGACCGTAAACTTACAGAATACAAAATAACAACAGCAAAGAAAGTTAAAGATTTTATTAAAAAATGTAAAACACGTTTTGAAGTCATAACAACGAACACAAAAAAAGTGAAAATAATATTTAATGATAGCAAGAAAAAACACTGTTGGCAAAAATAAAGAAGAAGAAAATTACAAGGAATGAGGAAACTTTTTTGACATATGACAAGGGCGTCATATTTAAAGAAGACAAAAAAAATCTAAAAATAAAAAAATAGTCATACTTTTACACACACAAATAAACAACTTGCACAGAGTTACTTAATACTCGACACTAAGTGTTGAGTTTCAAACTTGAATCGGAGCGCACTAAGGAAATGTTACTCCTATGGCACGTGGAGCACGTTGGCAGCCGGCGTGGCACACTTTATGTAAGCAAACTGTGAAATTCTGAGAAATTAAACACCAATTAAATTTTGTTATATATTCTATTCCAAGGATAAACACTGTCTATAGGGGCGACGCGACTTTGCTTTGTGAAGGGGATCTACCTAACCAACTTGATAACTTTATTTTCTTATTTGATTTTGGGTATTTAAAGTAAAAATCCTTTAAGAGCAAATAGAAAGAATACGTAAAAGCTCAAAACAACATGGCCAACACACTTTATTGCCTCTAAGTGCCTCTCATAAGCACCAATTCCTGGCTAGGTGTTTCATAAACTCTTTTAATGCCGGTGTGTGTATGTGTATCTACTTGAACTTGCTAGTGTTGAATGGCACTAAGTTTTTTGTTGTTGAAACTAAAAAGACCGCAGTTAGCGTTAGTTTAATGCCAATTGAGCTGCTTAAGAGCGTGTTAAGAGGAACGTGGGTGCTTTACGCACTCTTTCTTCAAGTGCTTAGAGAATAATTTTATACTTCTTCACATATTTTTTAATAATATTATAAGAACATTTCATAATTACGAGTGAAAAAAAAGTTATTAAAGATATTTTAAGGTATTATCGAAAAAATTTCTTAGTTCTGACATTAGGACTTACTTTGCAGGTTTCTAGAAATTGAAAATGCCAGTTTACGGCCTCGGTAGTCGAGTAGGTAGCGTGCTCGACTGCTACCCCAGGGGTCCCGGGTTCCATTCCCGGCCAGGCCAAGGTCCTACGCTTTAAAACCTTTCGCATTTGCAATTTTCTATCCTCTTTTCTAATCAACTGAAATTGAAAATTCATCAATATTCACGACTTGAAGTTGTAGTTGTTGATGGTAGAGAAGTTTGTGGATGAGATTGCCTTATAACTTGAATTGACTGAGGTAAAGGCATAACACTTGCCTCTGATTCAAATTCACATGTTTCTTTGGCTTTCCACCACGCTTAGAACATCCTACACGTGTTTCACTTGATTGCCCTTTCCTTCCCACTAATCTATCATCCCATTTTCGAACCAAGGCAGACTTGACTGAATAGGTATTTCACCTGGAACCAACTTCAGACTTGACTGAATAGGTATTCCCCCTGAAATCCTTGGTTCAAAGCTAAAAAAAAAAAAAAAATGTGATTGCAGCGTTTCCTAGGTTAAGTGAGGCCAAAATGAGAATTTGGATGCGAATTTGTGGTTAGCAAGAGACTACAGCATCATATCTTGCTATTCACGCCTGTGAACGAATGACTTGCCATAATCCGTCCTATCATTACGGAGCTTCCGCTTTTAAGATAAGGCTCAAAAACTTTTTGGAAATTTCTTCATCAACCTTTAATATTCATAATTGTAAAATAAAAAAATGTAATGTCTTTAACTGCCATCTAAAAAGCGGAAACTCCCTTTTACAATTCCTGGGAGAAAATTTTTCATGACAGAGCTGAATACGTTCCAAGGCAAAATTTTTCAATATAAGCCTGATATGTGCGCATGCTCCGACAGAAGACAAAGACGATGAGACCAAAGACAGCTTCTACGAGCGCCTTGAAGAGGTCTATGAGCGCAGCCCCCGCCACGACATAAAAGTCGTGCTTGGTGACTTCAACGCCAAGGTGGGAAAAGAAAATATCTTTGGTCCACAGTCGGAAAGTTCAGCCTCCACGACAATACCTCCGAAAACGGAATGAGGCTGATTTACTTTGTCGCAGCGCGAAACATGGTCGTTAGTAGCACTAGATTCAAGCATCTCAATATTCATAAAGCAACTTGGCTGTCTCCTGATCAAAAGACGCGTAACCAAATTGATCACGTAGTGATTGACGGAAGGCACTCTTCCAGTGTTTTATATGTACGCACGATCCATGGTGCTAATATAGACTCGGATCATTATCTTGTCGCAGCCAAGATCTGTACACGTCTGTGCGCAACCAAGAATGCGCGCAATCTAGCACAGAGAAAGCTAGACGTCGAAAAGCTGCAATCAAAACGAACAGCCGAAGACACTTCGCTACTCGACTCTCACTCCTGTTTCAAGAAAGCACTCCTCCGATCGACGATATATGCGCGCAGTGGAATCATATCTCCCACTCTATGCGTACGGCTGCCGAAGAGGTGATTGGCTATCACCGCCCTCGCCGAAAACAGTGGCACGACCAGGAGTGTCGCGACGCCACTGCAGGAAAAGACGCCACTTACAAAGCCAACCTGCAGTCAGTTGCAACGCGTATTGCTAAGGAGCGATACAAAGAGAATAGGAAGGAAGAGAGACGCATTTTCAGGCGAAAGAAAAGAGAAGCGGAAATGCGTGAGTCTGAGAAAATTGAGATGCATGGTGACGGGAATGAGGTCCGAAGATTTTTCGAAAAAATAAGACGCCTGGCCAATGGTTTCAAGACCGGGGCCTCTTCCTGCAAGGATGATAATGGAAATCTAGTGACAGATATCCAGAGTACACTGATGATGTGGAGGGAACACTTCTCTAGGCTTCTGAATGGTGACGACGACAACAATCCCGCCAATAGAGATGATATCCCGGAATCCCCAATTTTGGACGACAGCGTTGAAGTTCTGCTGCCCGACCATAGTGAAGTCTTGAAAGCTATAGCTCGGCTTAAAAATAATAAAGCCGCAGGAGCCGATGGCTTACCTGCTGAGCTATTCAAGAATGGAGGCGAAGCTCTATTTAAATGCATTCATGAGCTTCTATGCAGAATATGGTCGGAAAAATGCATTCCAAATCATTGAAACCTCAGTGTGCTCTGCCAAATCCACAAGAAAGGCAATCCCACAATTTGCGCCAACTACCGTGGGATAAGCCTTCTTAATATTGCAAATAAGGTCCTGTCGAGCGTACTATGTGAAAGACTGAAGCCCATCGTAAACCAGCTGATTGGACCTTATCATTGTGGCTTCAGACCTGGCAAATCCACCATAGACCAGATGTTTACAATACGACAAATCTTGGAGAAGACCCTAGAAAAAAAAATCGACACACACCATCTTTTTGTCGATTACAAAGCCGCCTTTGACAGTCCAATAAGGAATTATCTATATTCCACCATGTCTGAATTTGGTATTCCTGCAAAGCTCATCCGCCTTTGCAGAATGACACTGAGCAACACCAGCAGCACAGTTAAAATCGGGAAGGACCTCACTCCTCCATTCGATACCAAACGAGGTTTCAGACAAGGTGATTCCTTATCGTGCGACTTTTTCAACCTAATGATGGAGAAGATCATTCGAGCTGCTGATTTGAGACGCAGTGGCACGATATTCTACAAAAGTATTATGCTGCTGGCGTATGCTGATGATATCGATATCATTGGCCATAATACTCGCGAAGTCAGTGCAGCATTCTCCAGGTTAGCGAAAGAGTCGAGTCGAATGGGTCTTGCAGTGAACGCATATAAGACGAAATACCTAGTGTCAACAAATAAACAGTCCCAGCATCTTGGAAACCACGTCACTGTTGACAACATCTCCTTCGAGGTTGTTAAGGACTTCGTCTACCAGGGATCCAGCGAAAACTCTTCCAACGATGTCAGTATTGAGATAAAGCGAAGGATAACTCTTGCCAACAGGTGTTACTTGCCAACAGGTGTTACTGAGTAGGCAATTGAGAAGCAGAGCCCTTTATCGACGAACAAAACTCACCCTCTATAAGTCACTAATCATGCCCGTCCTATTATATGCAGCACAAACCTGGACGTTGAGCAGTTCTGATGAAAAGCCTTTGGGAGCCTTCGAGAGAAAGATCCTTCGTAAGATCTTCTGTTCAATATGCGTCAATGGCGAGTACCGAATTCGATGAAACCACGAGCTGTATGAGCTGTACGCTGACATCGACATAGTTAAGCGCATTTAAATCGAGCGGCTTCGCTGGCTAGGTCATGTTGAGCGAATGGAAAACGACGCTCCAGTGAAAATATATTTGATTCGGTGCCCGGTGGTAGTCAACGCAGTAGAGGACGCCCACATCTTAGTTAGAAGGATCAGGGGATGGATAACCTGACTACGCTTGGTGTTTCCAACTGGCGCCAGCAAGCGCAAAACATAAATGGCTCGCGCAATTTCTTATACGAGGCCAAAACCGACCTTCAGTTGTAAGCGCCAGATAAGTAAGTAAGTAAGTTCAGGCGATAGCCACTTAAACAAGGATAATTTTGGTTTTTTTTTCCCTCAGATGTTCCAGTCTGGTGATATCCTGTACACTTTCAATTTTGGCATTTTTTTAAAAGAATCAAATAACGTCAAAAACCTCTTCAAAAATCTGAAAAAATGTTTTTTGTAGTCTTTAAATATTTATAAATATATTTGCTAAATTTCAAAACGATATCACTTTCCTTCTATGAAAAAAAATTCCCGGAAAAAATTGTTTTTATATTTGCAACCTATATGCCCCCTTAAGTTATATTTTTCTCCCTAAATCCTAAATTTTTTGTATTCTTTAAATATTTATAACATTTTTTCGGCGGAGAAAAATTATCCTAGTTTAGGCGATAGCCACTTAACCAAGGATTAATTAAGTTTTTTTTCCTCAGACGTTTAGGGTGATATCCTGTACACCGTCAATTTTTGGCATTTAAAACATAAAAATAAAATTTTTTGTATTCTTTTAATGTAATAAATATATGTGCAAAATTTGAAAACGATATATTTTTTCCTTCTATAAAAAAAAAATTCCCGAAAAAAAATTTTTTTATAATTTGTAACCTACATATATGCCCTCTTAATAGATTGTCCGGTTCAGTCTTCAGACCTAAACCCAATAGAAAACCTGACATAAAAAATGTAGTAGCTAAGTTACCTCCATAAGCAAGGAGCTCTGGGAAATAGTCATTCGAAATGGAGGCCATACACTAAATATTCTCTACTATATAAAAATAAGTCGGGTTTTCCTTCCTGACGCTATAACTCCAGAACGCACGAACCGATTTCCACGGTTTGGCATTCGTTGGAAAGGTCTCCGGCTCCGTGAGGTTTATAGCAAAGAGGTTTTTGAAAAAATTCACGGAATATTGGACGAGGGGGCGTGGAACCTCCCATACAACCCAAATCTACGGTAGCGAATAGCTCTGGAGTTATAGGTCGCATAGCATCGGAATTCGGTGTTCTACCTCAATTAACAAGAGCCATTCTACAGGTAAACTTTTATGGGCGTTGAATGTGGGGCGGGGCACTTTTACAGCAGACCAAATTTTCGGTATAACTTTCAAGCTATGAGTCACACATCAATGAAACTTGGTAGGAGCGTACTATTTAGTCGCGTCCTTCGACAAGCGGAATTGAGCAAGTATAGGCCTAAGGGGTATGGCACCGCCCATACAATTCAAATTTATGATATCGAATAGCTTTGGAACTAAATGCCGTATAATAATGAAATTCAGTATGGAGTTTCCACTTGGTGATATATTTCTACTATAAAACTGGGATGGGCTTTGGAAAAGGGGGTGTGGCTACGCCCATACACTTAAAATTTTTGATATCAGATAGCTTTGGAACTAAATGTCGTTTAACAACGAAATTCAGTATGGAATTACTATTGGGTGAGATAGATATAGATATAGAGAAAGAGATAGAGATAGAGATAGAGATAGAGATAGAGATAGAGATAGAGATAGAGATAGAGATAGAGATAGAGATAGAGATAGAGATAGAGATAGAGATAGAGATAGAGATAGAGATAGAGATAGAGATAGAGATAGAGATAGAGATAGAGATAGAGATAGAGATAGAGATAGAGATAGAGATAGAGATAGAGATAGAGATAGAGATAGAGATAGAGATAGAGATAGAGATAGAGATAGAGATAGAGATAGAGATAGAGATAGAGATAGAGATAGAGATAGAGATAGAGATAGAGATAGAGATAGAGATAGAGATAGAGATAGAGATAGAGATAGAGATAGAGATAGAGATAGAGATAGAGATAGAGATAGAGATAGAGATAGAGATAGAGATAGAGATAGAGATAGAGATAGAGATAGAGATAGAGATAGAGATAGAGATAGAGATAGAGATAGAGATAGAGATAGAGATAGAGATAGAGATAGAGATAGAGATAGAGATAGAGATAGAGATAGAGATAGAGATAGAGATAGAGATAGAGATAGAGATAGAGATAGAGATAGAGATAGAGATAGAGATAGAGATAGAGATAGAGATAGAGATAGAGATAGAGATAGAGATAGAGATAGAGATAGAGATAGAGATAGAGATAGAGATAGAGATAGAGATAGAGATAGAGATAGAGATAGAGATAGAGATAGAGATAGAGATAGAGATAGAGATAGAGATAGAGATAGAGATAGAGATAGAGATAGAGATAGAGATAGAGATAGAGATAGAGATAGAGATAGAGATAGAGATAGAGATAGAGATAGAGATAGAGATAGAGATAGAGATAGAGATAGAGATAGAGATAGAGATAGAGATAGAGATAGAGATAGAGATAGAGATAGAGATAGAGATAGAGATAGAGATAGAGATAGAGATAAAGATAGAGATAGAGATAGAGATACAGATAGAGATACAGATAATGATAGAGATAGAGATAGAGATAGAGATAGAGATAGAGATAGATATAGAGAAAGAGATAGAGATAGAGATAGAGATAGAGATAGAGATAGAGATAGAGATAGAGATAGAGATAGAGATAGAGATAGAGATAGAGATAGAGATAGAGATAGAGATAGAGATAGAGATAGAGATAGAGATAGAGATAGAGATAGAGATAGAGATAGAGATAGAGATAGAGATAGAGATAGAGAAAGAGATAGAGATAGAGATAGAGATAGAGATAGAGATAGAGATAGAGATAGAGATAGAGATAGAGATAGAGATAGAGATAGAGATAGAGATAGAGATAGAGATAGAGATAGAGATAGAGATAGAGATAGAGATAGAGATAGAGATAGAGATAGAGATAGAGATAGAGATAGAGATAGAGATAGAGATAGAGATAGAGATAGAGATAGAGATAGAGATAGAGATACAGATAGAGATAGAGATAGAGATAGAGATAGAGATAGAGATAGAGAAAGAGATAGAGATAGAGATAGAGATAGAGATAGAGATGGAGATAGAGATAGAGATAGAGATAGAGATAGAGATAGAGATAGAGATAGAGATAGAGATAGAGATAGAGATAGAGATAGAGATAGAGATAGAGATAGAGATAGAGATAGAGATAGAGATAGAGAAAGAGATAGAAATAGAAATAGAAATAGAAATAGAAATAGAAATAGAGATTGAGGTTGAGATTGAGATTGAGATTGAGACTGAGTTTGAGATTCAGATAGAGATAGAAATCATTTCCGCTACGACAGCAACACGTCGGGTATAAGCTAGTTAACTGATAAATCACGAACAAAGGTTATAATTAAAAACTATTAATTTTTTTTCTATAGTTTCTCAAATTGTTTTGCTAATTGATAAGCGCTGCTATTTTTATAAATAACAACCATTTTGATTTTTTTTTCTTTTAACAAAAAGCTTGAAAAAAAGATACAGTAGTTTCGACTAGGTCGTAACACAAGACGTACAATTATTGAATTCGCTTTTGATGACATCTTTTTTAAAAAATATTTAGCAAAATATTTATTCCATACACCTGAGCATATGACCTTTAAAAGAGTGCCGGAAAGGGTTAATATGTATAACAGACCCCCATTACTTTTGCAAAAGGTACATTTTTGCCTTTGACACATATTTCCTCCGATCACTCATTAGGGGGGCTCCCATACAAATTTTATGGTTTTGTTGATAAAACCGGAAACTGTCGATAAACAGGTAGCAAGTTTAAGCAAACTAAAACATCAAATGTTGGCTTTATATTTCATGTAATTGTGTAAAATATATATAAGTTAGAGAGTACAAACATGAATTTTTCTCTCAGTGAGGATCAAGCAGACCAACAAGTGCTAACATCAACATTGTACGATCAGTACTTTAGGCCCACCAAAGGCTCAAAAAGTGATATAAATACCGACACCTGATCACTGTCAACCACCCTACTTACCTCCGAGAATGACGTATTCTACGTCAAAACTTGTGAAAACAACCGCATACAAACCAAGCTATAGGTCGTAATTCTTCAAAAGTAATATTTAAATTTTGGAGTGGGTCGGTCATTTCAAAAGTATTACAATTTCGACTTCCTTAAAAAATTGTTTATATTTTTGTTTTTTTTTTTATTTTATTTATTATTTTTGAATTTGTTTATTTTTAAACAAATTATGTAATGATTATGACAGAGACACTCACAATGAAAGGTATTTGCACTCTTATCTGAACAATTATTTCCCTCTTCGACATCTCAGAACATCAACATCTGCGCTTGCTCGTATTTATAGCAATACAAATAAAATCGTTATCAAAAAATAATCTTTAGTACCATATTTTTGGACAAAATCTTTATTTGGTAAATATTTACAAAGTATAAATTTCTGTTCATATGTAATATAAAATAATCTATGTAATCACATGTTTGTGAGTATCATATGTAAAGTAAACAGAGATGAAATCTTAAAAAATAATCGAAACAAAAGCGTATCGGTTACGTAAGATAGCAAATTAAAACACAGCTTTTATTCCTTGGATTCAAGTGAGCTACATAAGGCATGCTTTGTTCGCTTCAAGTAAGGATTTTTAAAAAAAAAAATGTTTGTTTTTTTTTATTTTAGTTAGTCAAAAGGTCAAAAGAAGGCAATCGGGTTCGATATGATATGATCATCTAAACTGGAAATGTAGACAGATCAGGTACATATATAGTTCCATAATTTCACATATATAATTAAAAATTTTTTTTTTATAATCTGATCATAAGAAATTATGAACGCTTATTTTGTAATTGAGTATGCAACACTTTTGCTAAATTGTCTCAAAGTTTTCAATGTAGTGGTGACTGAAAAAAAACTTGTAATAACGTGTCTGTTGATAAAATCTTACAAAAACATTGCGCACTTCTTCAGTTAACAACACGTTCTTGTGAATTAAACAACGATTTTCAATAACAACTTTACCATGAAGCAGTTACAACGTTTAAACAGTCTTGTTCCAAGAACACAGAACGTGCTGAAAGCTTTAAATACACAGCAATCGACGTCAAAGGTAAGTCCTTGCTTCGATTAGCTATCGGGTCATGATCAAATCACCTTAAGCCTGAATTTCAGATAACTACTTAAAATAAAATTACAAAATGAAAGTTGAAGAAAACCTTTATCCTTTTAAAGAACGATAATAAGTAAAGAAAATAAGTGCAATTATATGTATATAAAAGTGGTACAAAGTATGTTTAAGAAATATGTAATATATACTAAAATTACCAGTTTTACCCATTTTGGTAAAGTGAATATAAAACTAGCAATAAAAGCGCAATATAATTGAAATGTCAAACCCGTCAATATCTTGAATGCAGCCTGTTGCACAAATTGAATTTTTGACGTGACAACGTAACGTTTTACCGTCTAGGTTTCCAGAAATGTTGAAAAAGGCATTTTTTTCAAAATCCATCGGCGTTGCATGGAATTTTACTGACTGAGTATAGGTGCTATGGCAAAATTAATGGTACGACAGTAAAGGTTAATTCTGAAAATAAAATTCTCTAAAATCAAAAAAAAAAAATTAAAAAATAATGGAAGTTCACATGTGCAACGTTTTCAACTGATCTAATCCTCAGAGACTATTATCTGTTTCCTTATCTCACAAAATGGCTCGGATTCAGAAGATTTGTAAATAACAAGGCAGTCTATAATGCCAATGCACCAATTATAAAGGACTGGACAAATCGTCTTTAAAAAATTTAATCATGCGTTAGATCATCATTATGAAAAATTCCTTAGTCTTGATGGAAATTGTGTTGAAAAATAAAAATTTTAAAAAAAAACCAAAATATGTTTTTATTCTTTATCAGGCCGAAAACTATTCAGATCACCTTCGTTATAATCGGAGAGGTAAAAGGATTGAATCATTTCGGAATTCACACCAGAGAACTGCAGCGAGTAGTTATAAATAGAGTTGACTCGAGTATATACTCATTAATTTGGCTTCTATTTCATATTCATACTCATCACAACATGCTGCTTTATTCATAACACGCAACTTAGCTCCAATGCTTCATGCTACATACTCCGATTCGTAGTCGTACGTAGCCGCAAGGGCGTAGCCAGGGGGGGGGGAAGAAGGGGGGGCAACTGCCCCCCCCCTAAATGTAAGATTTTCTATTTAATCGATGGCTTTGAAAGTAATTCCTTTATGTTATTCCTTTTTAATATGTGGTTTTTTCTTTTTCTTTGAATCTTAGGCTGGAAAAGTCAAAAGCAAATCAGTATTTTTTAAGCGATATTGTATAATTTTGACGATAATTATTTATTTATATATTTGCATGGAGTAAAAAATAGCATTTGAAGCGATGCCGTTTATTAATGCCGTTTGCATTAAGGTTTAAGTATTGGTAGTAACTGTATCGAACAGTTTCAAAATATTTTCCACTTCCGTTTTATCAGGGCTTAATCGGATCACACATGTTTGGAAGTGTTTCATTTTTTTCATTAAAGCCTTGTATGCTTTAGCAACGAAAATTTAAAGGCATGTAATTCTACAAGAGAAGTTTTGGTGTGGAGTAAAAATTTTTGTGTGGAAAAAAGCACCGGCTGTTGTAGTTGGCAGATTCGTATTTTTATTGCTGCAATTTTACAGATATTTTATAAAAATGCAAAAAATACACATTGAAAAGCTAAATAAATCTAATAATTTATTTGTTCCAATTATCTTTAACAAATTTAACACTAACACAAACTTACTGCTTATTTTTTTAAGTGTTGAATGTCAAATTTCCACGTCAATTAACAGACCTATTCTTGCAAAATGACAATAGTAAACTAGTATTTTTCATATATCTATTCGAACTCAAAAATAATAAATTTTGGCAAAAATTGTCTGCTGCTTTTCATATATGATGAATTTTATGTAAAAATCGAGATGCATTGAACCCGACCACCTCAGATATCGATGAAATTTTGTTCATAGCTAAATTTGATCAATACAAAAAAACCCTCATTTTTAGAAATGACTGTTTTGCGATTTTTTGGGCGTGGCACAGTGGGAAAGTTTTCGAAAAAACGCGAAAATGGTCGCAAAGAGCTCCATTTAAACTGCAATAACTCAGAATCGGCTGAACCGATTTCCATGATCTTGGTATCATTAAAAAGATATTTTAACAGGCTTTATGGCACGTTTAAAAATAAAAAAAATTACACTGTAAAAAATTTTATAACAAAAAGAAAATTTTACCTAACGAAAAAACCAAAAAGATCAAGGGTTTTTTTACAGTGTATTACTTTTTTAGAAAGGTTTATCCTTCACCTATAACATATCAAAAAATAAAAATGGGTTCTTTTTTAGTTTTTTTTATATAATTTTTTAAGTAGTGGCACTTCTAGTAATTGCCCATATATTTTTATATTGAAGCCACGAAAAATAGCCAAATATCTGTTATATTGCTGAGAAGTGTTCAAATTTCAGTTATATTCAAAATATACTTATAATGTGCAAAGATTATTGATATAATATGCATAAAAGAAAATTATGTATGTATACAGGTAAAAAAAATACACATTGTCCCAGAAAAATTATGAATATGTTTTAACCCCAAAAAGTTCTTGCGGCCGTACTTAAAATGTACGGGCACATAATCGACAGCGAAATTTTGTCATTTCAACTGTCCACTCATGAATGTAAACTTGGCAATTGCACAAATTTGTCGCTTCAACAGCTTACTAGCTTGCGGAAAAAATTCCACTGTCTGTTCGTTGTCAAAAACTTTTTGTTATAATTTCGCTATTTTGTGTTTTGTTTTTTTGCACCTTGATTCTCGTTTTATTACTTTAGTTTAAGTTTTTGTACTATTTTGTTGAGTTTTTCTTAATTTTAGTTTTTGTAAATTTTTGTTGATTTTTTTTTTAAAGTGAATTTTTAATCGATACTATATTTTAAATTGAATTTAACCTGAATTTAATAAATGTAACTTTATTTGATCTTATGGCTTGCGTTTGTTTGATAAACATAAGTTGAAAATTTTTTTCCCATTTAGCTTGATTATGGTATATAAAAACATCTGGTAAATAAGACACCATACATTAATTTGAACTGTTTTCATTGACTCGTAAAATGCATGAATGAAATATATGGTAAAAATAAATTTATAAGGTCTTTCCCCCCCCTAATTTTCATCCTGCCTACGCCCTTGCGTAGCCGGTATGATATTGACTCGCTACAAATAAGTTGCGTTCAACATGTTTCAAACGTTTCAAACGAAAGTAAGTATTTCAAAGTATTTCAAACGAATGATCATGACTTCCAGAGTTGCCAAATTTGGCGTTAATAAAGTCTTTTAGCTTAATTTATGTTATTGAATTGAATATTGATTGTGTGGTAACCAGTGTTGCCAGAAAATTTTTGGGGGTGTAGCTAAAAATGCTACAAAAAGTAGCTAAAAAGAGCTGAACAATTTTTTTTTTGTAGCTTAAAAAAGAAGCTAGTTTTTAAAAACAACTTAGTTACTATATTTTATTCATTCAGCTTAAATTTTTTTTTAAAATTTTGTGTACATAAATAAAAACAACAAAAGGAATATATATATATATTAGCATATGTCATATGCTAAGGTACAATTTGATCAGTAAAAGACACTTTCAGTATACTAATGATTTTCTTAAAACGGTTATGTTAGTTAAAACAAAAATTGATTACAAGAAAAAGGCCAAAAAGTCTAGTTTTAAATAAATACATATATGTACATACATATGTAGTAATATTTATATGCAGGCACAGTTTTGTAAGTATATACCATCAGTTCAGATCTCAAATTCCATACCATCATTACTATTCTTATCTGAACTATCAGAATAAATTTGACGAGATCGTCATTTATAATGTAATCGTGGCAACATTTGTTTATATTTTAAGATATATCTTACCCTTCATTCTATACCGCGAAATAGGCTTACTTACGATAAGCAAAACACTATAAGCAATCTATTGGTTTCTATATAGAAGAAAGTAGTGCTGATAGTTTCTTTTTTATCGTTCATGCTTTGGTTCGTGATACAAATGATGAGCTTAAAATACTGTGGAATTTGACATTAACAATTTAATTGAATTTCTTTCTTTTGTTTTTATAAGACTCATTATTGAAAACGTTCTCCTTTTCAGCGTTGCTTAACGGTAAAAGTAAAAAATAAGAAACGCATTTAGTAAGATCAGAGAAAGGGTTGTCGTTTAAAGCACCCTTCCATTCTCTTACTTCTATCCAAAAATCAATAGAAGACGAAACTTTAGTCCATGGATAAGTGTGAAGTTTTCTCCATTGGATTTCATCGTTTGTATAAGTTAGAGATGTCACAAAATTACGAAAATATTGCATTTTTTAACCAAAAAAAAGTAGTAACTAAAAATAGCTAAACTCGAAAAATAAAAAAAAAAAAAATAAAAAAAATAAATAACTGGCCATTTCAGCCCTTGAAAGGACTTTGACCTAGCTTCTTATGATCAATTGTGTTGTGCGTGTTATTAAGTTTGTACACAATTGACCGAGAAAGGGACCTACATGTTTAACGCCGACTCCGAACGGCGATGAACGTAATGTTCTTATTCTCAAGAAGCTTTACATGGCATTTTGATTACTCTCTGAGGTTTGCCATTGTCTGCAGAGAGGTGGCGGCCGTACAGAAAAATTATTTTAATTCACATAATTTTCTGTCGCTGCTGGGGTTCGAACCTGGGTCTCCAAAGTTCGTTGACATAGCGGCCACGCACTTTAACCAACTACGCCACGCTCGCAAACTCGAAAAATAAGAAGCTAAAAAAGTAGCTGGGAGCTAAAACACAATTTTTGGAGCTATATGAGAAAAAAAGAAGCTTTATCTAGCTACAAAGTAGCTAAAATGGCAACACTGGTGGTAACACTAACCATAACGGTATGAAATTAAGGTCTATATAATTTTTTCCCTTCTGCTATTCTAACAGCGACAAGAACAGAGCGTATCTTCAAAAGCAGCCACTGCGTTTTCATAGAAAAATACACAAGCATTCCTTATGAGTGACGGAACTTTTGCTTGAGCTATGAGTATTTGGTATGATTGGTATGATTTATAACTAGTGGTTTGATGTTGAAGACTATTTGGTTGCACTCGGACGTTCGATTGATGAATCAAACATTGAACTATGTGTTACTTTCTGTTGCAAGAGTGCTTCGAGTAGTAGTGTTGGTTGTTGTTTGATGTGTATGCACTACCACTTGGTTTTGAACGAATCACTATAAGTCGCAAAATCGTGACTCGTTGCAGATCACTGATTCACACACCCTTAATGCATTCAAAAGCTGCATCAACCAGATTACAATCTTTTGATATGACTACACAGAGAGTTTAGTTTGAGTTTCCAGTACAAAGCTGAGTTTTGCCATTGAACGCAAAATAAACTCTTGAGTTCTCCAGTACAATTTTGCCGGATGAAACTCAACTAACCTCAACTTTGTTTTTGTGTTTGTCAAAACTTAATTTGATAAATCCCTAAGAATATGCTAATCTATATATATAAAAATAAGTTGCATTGTGTATGAAATTGATCTTCTCTGTAATGCGTGAACCGATTTTGTTTCTAGAAATTTCCCATGAAAGGTGACGTCAATACAAAGGTTTTTTTGTATAAATGGTCTTTGTATGTGTATTGGTTCATGAATTATAGGCATTTTAGTGAACATATCAACAATACAGCTGTGAAAAAATACAGGTGCGCACGGTATTTGCAAGGGTAATTGGAAATAAATGGAATATTGGAATAATTTGGCAAGTCTCACTTTAGTTTGCATTTGCACGAAAAATAAAGGCATAGTAAAAATTTTCCATACCCCTTTTTTCCATACCCCCTTTATCGCCTACAAATCAATAAAAATGCTATATTTAAGACGGGTTTGGTCGTATTAGACTAAAATTTGGTAAACAAGTTCGTATGGTTACTGTCGGCAACTATACTAAAACTGGGCGTGGTCTAACTATATATACGCCCACTTTTTATAAATCATTATTATTCCTGAGTTGTACATGTTTTGATAGTGAAACTTCATATGTAGATGCTATGGGCCCAAGAGGCCATTACTATATATTTGAGCGAACATTAGACAAGAGGGAATTTTGCCACACAGGCCAAATTTATGATCGAATTGCTTTGGAACTAAATGTCGTATGTAACTATGCAATAGACTCCTAAACTACTCATGAAAATTTGTGTATAGAAGTTTTTTGGTACGGTGCGTGTTTGTGGGCTATCAATTTTTATCCACCTTGAACACCAGAGGGCGCTGTAGTACAAATTTTTTGCAAAACCACCTAAAACTCCCAAACCTCTCATGCGATTAGAATAAAAATTGGTATATAGTAGTTCTCAGGTACGATGAGTTTTTGACTGTATCTTCTTTGAACCACCTTGGACACCAGATGGTGCTGTAGTACAAATTTTTTACAAAATCGCATATATTTAGTTGTTACATATGCAAATATTTACAAAATAAAAAATATTTCTTAAATTTAGTAAAATTAAAAAATTTCCGTTATTTTGACATCAAAAACATGAACATATCTTGAAAACTATGAAAACTTTTACTACAACGATATATTTAATGCAACATCGTGCTCAAAAATGAGAAAAACACAATCAGAAATTTAATTTTGTGTTTTTCGATTCAAATATCTCCGCTGATTTTTTATACACTTTGTTAAATTTTTTTTTGTCTTAAAGCTTCATCAAAGTACTATAAAAACCTTATTGCAAAAATACCGTCAGTTGAGTATATATATTTTAAATATTTTTTCTAAAAAGTCTGAAATTTTGGAGTTTTCCTCAAAAAAAGGCTCAAAATTTGTTTTTGTTGTAAAAATAATTTAAATTTAAATTCGCAAATTTTCAACTCTATTTAACCCTCAAACAGCTGACTGTTAACTTATTCCTATTCCGGCGGACTGGTTTACAGTTGTAAACCCATATATTATCCTGCAGCCTGCGCAGAATGATATGCGCAACACATGTTCATTCCATCGCAAAGCGACAACAGCGGAACGCTTACAGGCCGGTTACACAGGCCAGTGAAAGTGCGAAAGAATACATGTACTGTTCGAATAATTCGAAAAATTTCGAACTTTCATGCTAGTAGCAAGACGTGCTACACATGCAAGTGAAAGTTCATTAAAAAATTTCATCGTATGCGAATGTTCTCGCTGCTTTTGCAGTTTGCCTTTGTGAGCGATAAAGTTCAATTAATTTAATGATTTGTTTTTGCGTTAATTTTCTTTCCATTATTTTAATTGTAAATTTGTAACTTTTATCTGTAACTTTTCACAGTCTTAATTCATATTTTTCATTTGCCTTTAATTGTAAACAAGCTATCAGTGTTGCTTCCTGTACGAAATTGAGGGAAAATCCGAAATAAATCCACCAAAAGTAATTAAAAACAACACTGATATCCCCCTTTTTGACATACACTGGCCGCTGCTGTCAAAATCCACTAGCTATGAAATTTCGTTGCCAGTAGCGATGAAAGTGGCGTGAAAGTGAATTCAGTGTGAGTGTATTTGTAAAAAAGTGTGAATGTATTGAGTTTTTCGAACTACAGAGCCAGTGTACTGGCCTGTGTAGCATGCCTGTTACCGAAGCTACCCCTTATTCGCAGCGTTGCCAGATTTGTTAATAATAACATTAAAATTAACGTAAAAATGTTCAACTCTTAAATATTAAAAAATTGTTAATTACACTAAAAGTCATTTCAAAAACTATAACCCGTTTAAAAAACTGTAATTTACAATTATAAATGTAAATATGACAACGCTGGTTGTGCGCATCACAGTTCTTTCCACCGCAAGGAGACGCTGCACGCTTAGCGTTATGCGCAACACACGTTCTATCCATCGCAAAGCAACAATTTGAGCTCTGGTCGAAACATCACAATAGATAATTTTCTTACCGAATTAGATTTGACTCATCAGTTGGTGGACAAAAAGTTGACTGTCGTCGGCACAATGCGCAAGAACAAACGCTGTATTCCCCAGGAAATGCATTGGATACGTAACAGAAAAGTGGGCCTTTTACCAAGACGTCACATTGGTTTCTTACTTTCCTCGATGCATTCATATAACGACATTGATGCAAAAACTGGGAAACCAGGAATAGTTATAGAGTGTAACCATACGAAAGCTGGCGTTGACACCATGGACCAAATGCTTGGCAATTTTAAAACGCGTCGGTGGCCATTAGCTATGTTTTTCAACATGGTGGATTTGTCGGCATTATCTGCATACGTGCTGTATTCTGAAACACATGGGACCAATAATTCTCACCGCAGCTTTCTTATTGTCAATCGTTGGCCTCATGTTCGTAATGCGATGCTGGACATGCTGGGCACCACGAATCTTCGATGGAATTAGCCACCGCAACAATTGCAAGTGAATGCAAGAACAGTAGGATTCAAAGGAAAGTGTGTGTTTTGCGCAACAGAGAAAAGATAGCGCGTTAGCCGAAAATTATGCTCCCTTTGCGCCAAGAAGTACACTCCCTTTGTGTCACGATTACAAAGTGCTCGGAATGCAAATAAATTTTTAAAACTTTCCTCTTATTTAAAATAATTTATTAGAAATCTAATATTATATTCTTATTTATTTGAATTTCAAATAAAAAAGAAAAACAATGAGTTTTTGCTATTTTATACGTATCTCCATACACTATACATATGTTTACAAATGTAAACCAGTCAGCCATTTACCAGGTAGTTTTGCAAAACAGGTAATATGAGGTACAAAAAAACCGTTTCTACACTTCTATCTCCTTTTATTCGATTTAGAAATGAATTTGTAGTTCTCTTATGAAGTTTCAAGAAATTTGAAAAATTTAAATATAAAAATAAAATGCTTTTAAGTCGGAAAGTTTACATATGTAAACTGTCAGCTGTTTGAGGGTTAAAAGCTATAACATTTATAAGCAAAAGTTATTTCAATTTTACGCAAAAATTAAAAACAATTTTTGTGATTAAAAAAACAAGGCTACCCCTTGATTTTTTCGAGCAATATGTTTTTTTTCCAATATTGTGTTTTTATATTTTTGAAAAAATAAACAAGCTAAAAAATTAATTAGTATCTCTTACCAATCAAAAGTTAGAGCCAATAATCTTTATCCAAAATATATATACAAAAAGAAAAACGCTGTCTGTGTGATGGCTGGAAACTTCAAAATTACTGAGCCGATAGAGCTGAAATTTTGGCAGCACATTTTTTTCAAGTACGAGATGGTTTAAATTTCTGTCACAACCCCTTTTACCGCCCACAAATCAATAAAAATGCTATATTTCCTACGGTTTTCGTCGATTTGTCTACATTTTGATAATTTAGATTGTATGCTCACTGTCGGCAACTGTACTAAAACTGGGTAATGTCCATCTACTAGAAAACTGGGATGGGCATTATATAAGTGGGTGTGGCTCCGCCCATACAATTAAAATTTGTATTATCGAATAGCTTTGAAAGTAAAAGTAGCAGTACTTACATACAAACTCAAATTAGAGTTACTATTTGGTGATCTCCTGCTACTGGAAAACTGTAACGGGCAGTGGAAAACGACAGTGGTGTCAATCTATGAGTCTAAGAAAAGTTTTGAATACACCTTTTATGTTCCCATATAATTGCAGGGTGCAGCAACGCGCGCCGGGAAAAGGCTAGTCTATATATATAAAAATAAGTTGCATTGTGTATGAAATTGATGTTCTCTGTAATGCGTGAACCGATTTAGTTTCTGGAAATTTTCCATGAAAGGTGACGTCAATACGAAGGTTTTTTTGTATAAATGGTCATGAATTGGTTCATGAATTATAGGCATTTTAGTGAACTTATCAACAATACAGCTGTGAAAAAATACAGGTGCGCACGGTATTTGCAAGGGTAATTGGAAATAAATGGAATATTGGAATAATTTGGCAAGTCTCACTTTAGTTTGCATTTGCGCGAAAAATAAAGGCATAGTAAAAATTTTCCATACCCCTTTTTTCCATACCCCCTTTATCGCCTACAAATCAATAAAAATGCTATATTTAAGACGGGTTTGGTCGTATTAGACTAAAATTTGGTAAACAAGTTCGTATGGTTACTGTCGGCAACTATACTAAAACTGGGCGTGGTCTAACTATATATACGCCCACTTTTTATATAGCATTATTATTCCTGAGTTGTACATGTTTTGATAGTGAAACTTGATATGTAGATGCTATGGGCCCAAAAAGCCATTACTATATATTTGAGCAAACATTAAACAAGGGGGAATTTTGCCACACAGGCCAAATTTATGATCGAATTGCTTTGGAACTTAATGTCGTATGTAACTATGCAATAGACTCCTAAGCTACTCATCCGATTAGCATGAAAATTTGTGTATAGAAGTTTTTGGTACGGTGCGTGTTTGTGGGCTATCAATTTTTATCCACCTTGAACACCAGAGGCTGCTGTAGTACAAATTTTTTTACAAAACTGCCTAAAACTCACAAACCGCTTATGCGATTAGAATAAAAAGTGGTATACAGTGGTTTTCATGTACGTTGAGTGTTTTGCTGCAATATTTTTTGACCTATCTTGAACACAAGAGGGCGTTGTAGTGCAAATTTTTTGCAAAACCACCTAAAACTCCCAAACAGCTCATGCGATTAGAATAAAAATTGGTATATAGTAGTTCTCAGGTACGATGAGTTTTTGACTGTATCTTCTTTGAACCACCTTGGACACCAGATGGTGCTGTAGTACAAATTTTTTACAAAATCGCATATTTTTAGTTGTTACATATGCAAATATTTACAAAATAAAAAATATATCTTAAATTTAGTAAAATTAAAAAATTTCCGTTATTTTGACATCAAAAACATGAACATATCTTGAAAACTATGAAAACTTTTACTACAACAATATATTTAATGCAACATCGTGCTCAAAAATGAGAAAAACACAATCAGAAATTTAATTTTGTGACATTCGATTCAAATATCTCCGCTGCTTTTTTATACACTTTGATAAATTTTTTTTTTGTCTTAAAGCTTCATCAAAGTACTATAAAAACCTTATTGCAAAAATACCGTTAGTTGAGTATATATATTTTAAATATTTTTTTCAAAAATGGTCTACAATTTTGGAGTTTTCCTCAAAAAAAGGCTCAAAATTTGTTTTTGTTGTAAAAATAATTTAAATTCAAATTCGAAAATTTTCAATTCTATTTAAAAGCTATTACATTTATACGCAAAAGTTTTTTAGATTAAAAAAACAAGGCCTACCCTTGATTTTTTCGAACAAAATTTTTTTTCCAATATTGTGTTTTTATATTTTTGAAAAAATAAACAAGTTAAAAAATTAATTTTTTAGAAAAAATTATCTTAGTATCTCTTACCAATCAAAAGTTATAGCCAATAATCTTTATCCAAAATATACATATATAAAAAGCAAAGCGCTGTCTGTGTGATGGCTGGAAACTTCAAAATTACTGAGCCGATAGAGCTGAAATTTTGGCAGTACATTTTTTTCAAGTACGAGATGGTTTCTGTCACACCCCCTTTTACCGCCCACAAATCAATAAAAATGTTATATTTCCTACGGTTTTCGTCGATTTGGCTACATTTTGATAATTTAGTTTGTATGCTCACTGTCGGCAACTGTACTAAAACTGGGTAATGTCCATCTACTAGAAAATTGGGATATAAGTGGGTGTGGCTCCGCCCATACAATTAAAATTTGTATTATTGAATAGCTTTGAAAGTAAAAGTAGCAGTCATACATACAAACTCAAAATGGAGTTACTATTTGGTGATCTTCTCCTACTGGGAAACTGTAACGGGCAATGGAAAATGACAGTGGTGTCAAACTATGAGTCTAAGAAAAGTTTTGAATTCACCTATTATGTTCCCATATAGTTGCAGGGTGCAGCAACGCGCGCCGGGAAAAGGCTAGTGTTCTTATAAAAAAACACTTTCAGGTGCAACTTGTACAATTTTGTTGTGAGAAATGTCAAAAACAGCTGTTCTAAAATTGTGCAATTTACTATTTGCGAAATATGTACAAAAAAGCGAAGAAAAGAACTTGGGCAAGTGTAGAAGATGATGTCTTCATATCAATATGGGCCGATAAAAATTCCGATTTGAGCAGCACAAGAAAGAACTCGCATGTGTACGTAGAGATAGCTACAGCCTTGTCCTCAATTGGAATTGATGTCGCGGTGGTGGATATGCCCAAAAAATATGAGAACACAAAAGTAAACAAAGAAATGTCACGCTAAACACAATTCTGCCGAAGCAGCTCTGTGTCAACAGCTATGGTTTAACTCGAACTAAACTCTCTACGTAGGTATGGCATTATGCTTCTATTGAGTTTAAGAAAAATTTAATATACAGGGGCTCACAGCTTATTTCGTACAGAAGATGTGTTAAACTTTGAAATGCTATAACTTGGTAACTAGTACTGGTAATGAAAAAATTTAAACGACATTTGTATGCTAGTAATTATATATTTATATAGAAACTTTCATTTCTTAATATAAAAGTCTACTAAAAAGATAACAAACAAAAAACTGAAAATGCAGAAAAATTCAACGCCACAGCTTATTTCGTACACTGCACTGAATCTTAAAAAAATGTTATATGTTAGTCTTTTTTGATATTTTGTGTGGCCGCCATTTTGTTTAATTACATCTTTAAGCCGGCTATCCATTGACTCTACTAATTTTTTTGTAATCTCTGGGGGGTATTTGTTACCATTCCTCCGTCAAGCCATTTTTTAAATCATTTTTATTGGAAATATTCCACTTGCGAATGCCACTCTCCAAAATTTTTGTATTACATTTAAGTGAGGTTACTGTGGAGGCGGATTCATAAGATGCGGGTAATTCCAAATCAACCATGACTGGACGATTCCCGATTTATGTTTTGGGTCGTTGTCCTGGTAGAACCGAAATGTCTCTCGTACGCCCAAGGTGTCGGCACTTTGAAGCAAATTTTCTTTTAAAATATCTAGGTACATTGCCTTGTCCATAATGCCTTCAATAAAAACTAATTTTCCAACGCCCCATGCAGCCATACAGGCCCAAATCATTACGCTGCCGCCACCATGTTTTACTGTAGGCCTGAGATGTTTATTGTTCAGCTCGGTATAAGCCTTACGCCAAACATATTGCATTCCGTCGGAGCCAAAAATATTTAGCTTAGACTCGTCCGAGAAAATGACGTCATTCCAGAATGTCCTAGGATATAAAACGTGTTGTTTAGCGAAGTTCAGCAAACATAGCTGATTTTTTTTATTAATATAATGTTTTTTGAGTGCTACTCGACCATTAAACTCGTTGGCCCGCAGCAGACGATGAATTGTTCGGCACAGCATTTCTTGCCCAACTCCTCCTCAACCTCCGTGGCTAATTTGGGAGCCGAAAGCCTTGGATTTTCTTTGATTTTTCGCAGAATAAGTCGCTCGCCTGCATCTGTAAATATTTTATTTGGAGCATTGCTGCTCTTACCAGCCACACGATTTTCGTTCAAAAAGCGCTGGATGATGTACGGCATCAGCCTAAAGGCTGATTAAAAAGGATTTCTGCTTTTAAAATAGATACAAGAGAATGAAAAGTGAAAATGAATTCACACTTTTACAGCTCTGGTTATAAGGAATAATAATTTTTTGAATGAAATATTTGAACAATTAAAAAAACCAATTAACAAACCAAATAACAGGAGTTTTTGCAGGACTGTTACCTGTTTTACTTTGCTGTTGACGATTAACATATGATATCGGTTTCTCTAGGATCAGCAAAACAGATGACTGATTGACTCTTGATGGCTACAACTCTTCTTTATTTCTTTAGTATTATAAGATTATTAAGACATAAGTTAGTTACGTCGAAGAAAATAAGTCAGCTTACATTGTTGTGTTACTATAAGTCTAACAATCTTATCAACTTCTAAAAGATTGTTAACACTTAATAACATGTATGCCATCTGAATTTCATTTCTCTTCTTTTATAAAGATATTTTTATCAAAATAAATCTTCCTGTATCTTTATACATTTTTTTTTATACTAAGTATATATCTATAATCCCTTTTATTCCTGAAATTACATATTTATTTATTTTTCCATATTTATATTTACGTCTCTAGCTTACCTTCTCTACTGCTTCATGTACTACAGCTGATCGACCTGCTGGTTGGGATGAGGCCAAACCAATGACAGAATGTCCCACAGCCACGCCTTTCGAGATGATACGTGGTTTTCTACCGGGCGGTAAGTACTACAAGATGGACACAACTGGATTCTTTGATGCCTTGATGGCAGAAAAAGGTGATCATGTCTATATGCCGGGTGTGTTCGGCAAACGGGACATGTTTATAACACAAAATCCCGATGATTTCGAAATAGTCTTTCGTAGCGGTGGTATTTGGCCTGAACGCAGAAGCTTAGAGGTTATGGATTATCATAGAAATGTTTTGAGAAAGGATCATTTTGGAATAAACTCTGGTTTGGTAACCACGTGAGTTTATTAAATTTATCTTAGAAATGTGAATTTATTAATTTCAACTTGAATCTCTTTAAGACAAGGCAAGTTGTGGGGTGACATACGCACCTTGGTCAATCCAATATTATTGCATCCTAAGAATGTCAAAATATATTTACCAACCATATCCAAAGTAAATCAGGAGTTCATAGAACGGTACTTTTTTCATTTAACCATAAAATATAAGGGGTATTCACGGGTTGATGCCACTTGCAAGAATGCGAAAATGCAAGATATTTTTCGCACTAACGCGTGAACATCAATATTGCAACTTTAGTGCTGCGACAACTGAAAGAACTATGTATATTGCCACCTTATTTCAAAATCACAAAAACTTATTAAAATTTACGTAAAAACTAAGCTTTTTAAAGTTTACTCAGATGGCAACTATGATTGAAAACAATCAAAACATGAATCAGCTAATTTGCATCACTGCTTCTGCATTCTTACAATAGTTTTGAGCAGTGCGTAATTCAAGAAGAGTTGCAAAATTGCTTCCAATAGAATGTTTGTTGTTGGAATGATGCGAAAATTTGCAATCTTGCATCGTAGCAACTGTCTTTCACACCAACCCGTGAATAGCCCTTTTAACTAATGTAGCTTTTAATTTCATCCCTGAAAGCATAAAGAAAATACGCAATCCGTTGACGCTCGAGGTACCAGGCAATTTCAAAGACGAAATCAGTAATTGGACCATGGAATCCATTTCAGTGGTTGCTCTCGATCGTCAGCTTGGCCTTCTCTCTAGTACTAATCCAGATGGTTTACGCATCAGTCGTGCTTTGTTGCGGTTTTTTGAACTATCTGTGGATTTGGAATTTAAGCATTCCATATGGCGACATCTGCCCAATCGAAAATTAAACGAAGCCATGGATATGCTTGACATAATTATGAATGTCACCGAGAAGTATGTAACCGAAGCAATGGAACGCATAAATAAACAAACCGTGAAGAAGCCCGAAGATGAACAGGGTGTTTTAGAGAAGTTGATCAATATCAATAAGAAAACCGCCCAAATAACGGCAATGGATATGTTGCTCGGCGGTGTAGATACGGTAGTTTACAAGAGGCATATAAAATTGCCAATTAAAATTATTTCTTCTTTTTTTCAGACAACTTCAACCCTAGTCGGACTTTTGCTTTGTCTTGCCAAACATCCAGAGAAGCAAGAAATATTACGCAAAGAAATCCTTCGAATTCTTCCACACAAAGATTCTCCACTTACGGTGGAGAACATGAAGAATCTGCCCTATCTACGTGCCTGTCTAAAGGAAGCTCTTCGTGTTTATCCTCTTGCCACAAACAATGTACGCACTGCAAGTCAGGACTTTGTATTGAGTGGCTATCGTGTACCTAAAGGCACCGAAGTTTTGATTGTATCGCTGAATCTGCTGAAAGATCCAAACCATTTTACCAATCCAAAAGAATTCATTCCGGAACGTTGGTTGCGTCAATCTGGAGAAAGTGCTACCGTTGAATCGGATCAATGTCCACAAACTGGCCGAAACAAGCATCCCTTCGTATATCTTCCCTTCGGTTTCGGTCCACGCAGCTGTATCGGTCGGCGTATTGCCGAAATAGAGATGGAGGTTGGAGTTGTTCGCCTACTACGAAACTTCAAGATGGAATTTAACCATTCGGTAGAGAATGCTTTCAGGCAATCACAGATTAATGTACCCGCCATTCCGCTGAAATTTAAGTTTATTGATCTTGATTATTAGTTGTATTTATGATAAATATAATATGACTGAAGTATGTTTAAGTGCCAAATGATTTGAAAATACTTTCAATAAATTAATTCCAAAACTATTCGCTATCTTTTATCCTCAATGGTCGTGTAAAGAGCTGTTATATTTTCTCTTGTTATGCTTAGTTTTATTACATTATGTTATGTTATGTCACGTTATGATATGTAAGTTATCTTATGCCATATAAAAATATTTAAGGTTATGTTATGTGGCGGCTGTGGGCGAATACGAGCACAGATTCTAACCCCAGCAGGAAGTGTTTTGCAATTGAAATTAATTTTTCTGACCGGTCATCACTTCTCTACAGACAATGACAAACCTCAGTGAAGCTTCTTGAAAACATGAACATTAGCCGTTCGGAGTCGGTATAAAACAAGTAAGTCCCATTTTCGGTCATTTGTGTACAAAAATTTATTAACACCCACAACACAATTTGATAAAAAGTAAGCTGAAATGGCTAGTTTATTTTTAATTTATTTGTATTATGTTAGGTTTTACAAGGATGTTTTATCTAATTTTTTATTATGTTTTGTTATGTTATGTTATGTTATATTATATTATGTTATGTTATGTTTTTTTATGTTATGTTATTTTAAGCTATGTTATTTTGTAATATGATATGTATTTTACGTTATGTTACGTTATATTATAAGAGTTCTCTTATGTTATGTTGTTTATATTATGTTATGTTATGCTATATAATGTAATGTTGTGTTATGTTTCGTTACGTCACGTTATTTTATGTTATGTTATGTTATATTTAGTTATGTTATGCTGTGTTACGTTATGTTACGTTATATTATATGAGTTCTCTTATGTTATGTTGTTTATATTATGTTATGTTATGTTATATAATGTAATGTGCTATGTTTCGTTACGTCACGTTATTTTATGTTATGTTATGTTATGTTATATTATGTTATCTTATGTTCTTTAATCTTATGTTATGTTGTTATGTTACGTTATGTTATGTTATGTTATTTTCTGTTATGTTATGCTATTTCATGTTATGTTATGTTATGTTATGGTATGTTATGTTTTGTTATGTTAGTTATGTTATGTTATGTTATGTTATGTTATGTTATGTTATGTAATATTATGTCGTTTAATGTTATGTTATGTTATGTTGTTATGTTATGTTACTTTATGTTATGATATGATTTTTGAAGTTATGTTTTGCTATGTTATATTATGTAATATATGAAACGATATCTTAAGTTGTGTTATGTAACGTAATTCAATAGTATGTTAAGTTAACTTATTTTATGTTATGTTAAGCTGTGATATAAATTCTGTTATTTCATGTTATATAATAAGATAGCTTCTTCTCAACTAATCTTATCTTAACTTATCTTATCTTATTTTATCTCATCTAATCTTAGCTTATGCTATCTTATCTTATCTTATCTCATCTTGTCTTATATTTTTTATCTTATCTCATCTTATCTTATCTTATCTTATCTTATCTTATCTTATCTTATATTATCTTATCTTATCTTATCTTATCTTATCTTATCTTAACTTATCCTATCTTATCTTATCTTATCTTATCTTATCTTATCTTATCTTATCTTATCTTATCTTATCTTATCCTATCTTATCTTATTTTATCTTATCTTATCTTATCTTATCTTATCTTATCTTATCTTATCTTATCTTATCTTATCTTATCTTATCTTATCTTATCTTATCTTATCTTATCTTATCTTATCTTATCTTATCTTATCTTATCTTATCTTATCTTATCTTATCTTATCTTATCTTATCTTATCTTATCTTATCTTATCTTATCTTTTCTCATCTTATCTCATCTTTTCAATTTCTTTGGTGTGCTAAATTTGTGGAACGTTGAATTTCAATACTTTATACTTTATACTTTTGAAAAAACTTGAAATTTCAGTTACACTACCTGAATACAACCTGAGAGTACTAACAACAAATTTGATCTCAAAACTATTGGTAATATGAGTTGAATTACAAACAAATTCATATAATCATCTATATCGTTCATAATCTTATCTTTAACTGTGCAGAAATTTTAAATCTCAAAAAATCATTTTTTCAGCTATACATCTCTTTTGAAAGCATTTACCTTTAATGTTTCCCCAAATCAAAATGTTTTTTATATCTCTGCTGCAGTACGTGAAATCATTTCATGACTTCGAATAATAAATTTTTATGACTCCGTTCTAGTTCTCAAGAATATTAAATTTTCAATACATATAATTGTTTGTTTTTACTTCAAATTTTTTTTAAGAAGTATACATTTTTAAAGAATTTACTTGTAAATATTACGTGTAATAATAATAACTCATATTAAAATAATAATTGACTTGTTTGAGGAAAATAAAACAATTTCAAATATTATTTAACAACAATAACATTTTTACCAATATGTAACTTATAATAAAAAAGGCCTCCTCACTTTCTAATCCAGCCCTGACTTTAAGTATATATTTTGATTTTTATTATTTACGTCACTTTTTATTACGTTCATCAGCTGCCACGCTATCTTTATAGTGATAATATTTTAATACATTCGCCTCTGTTTGTTTTTTTTTTTGTTAAGCTGTGTTGCTCAAATTGTCTGACAAAATAGAGCAGGTCTGTCTAGTTCGCCACAATTCGAATGGATCAAATTTGCGATTTTTATATATTCGTTGATATTATTTTGCAATGATTTGCAAAAATACTTATGTCTATAATATTTTTCTTTTAATAATATACAATATTAGATAATATTACGTCATTTCAGAATTTATTCAAAATTTTTTACTAAACTAAATACAAATCTTTTCTTGTCCATATCAAAAAATTGCTTATCATGGAAATGTTTTTATACATTATCTTTAAATTTAAATGGAAATTGATCATCAATCAACAAGATATTTACTTAAATATTCAAAATCCAAAATCCGAATCGAAATCATGATATAGGGTATTTTAATTTGTTCTTTACCGACTAGAAAACTATGAATACACATATGACTACATTTATTGACATGGTCGTCCACATGCTTAGTTGATATTGAATTCTAGTGGAGACAACAACGAGTTCTATTTAAGCACTATGCAGTTCAAGTATGTGACAACGTTTGTGCGTAGAACACAAGTGCAAAATTTGCAACAAGTTTTAACGAAACATCAATTAACGGTGAAGGTGAGTAAAATCCTCAAAAACTTTAAACATCCGAGAATATTTCTCGCAAGAAATATTTCAATGGGAAGAGCTTTTCTATTAAGAAACGATAGTATTAGTGAGAAGAGCACAAAATGAATAATTTAAATTAGCAAAAAAAAAAAACTATTTTCAAGAGAAACATAAAAAACATGAAAACAGATTTCATTAATTAATCGCAAATTACGTTTTCAGGAACGCATTCAAAAGTAGTGAATTTTGAATGAAATGTTCAGAAACAATATGTTTTTTTTTTTTTAATTTAAATTTTTGGAAGCAAGGCGTAAATATTTAAGTATTTGGTATAAGAAATATGGAGAATAATTATTTTTTGTAATATATAAGTGGACCCGGCACTCTTCGTCCCGCAAAACGGGATTTTAATTATTAATATTAAATATTAAATATTAGTATTAAGTATTAAGTATTAAGTATTAAGTATTAAGTATTAAGTATTAAGTATTAAGTATTAAGTATTAAGTATTAAGTATTAAGTATTAAGTATTAAGTATTAAGTATTAAGTATTAAGTATTAAGTATTAAGTATTAAGTATTAAGTATTAAGTATTAAGTATTAAGTATTAAGTATTAAGTATTAAGTATTAAATATTAAGTATTAAGTATTAAGTATTAAGTATTAAGTATTAAGTATTCAGTATTAAGTATTAAGTATTAAGTATTAAGTATTAAGTATTAAGTATTAAGTATTAAGTATTAAGTATTAAGTATTAAGTATTAAGTATTAAGTATTAAGTATTAAGTATTAAGTATTAAGTATTAAGTATTAAGTATTAAGTATTAAGTATTAAGTATTAAGTATTAAGTATTAAGTATTAAGTATTAAGTATTAAGTATTAAGTATTAAGTATTAAGTATTAAGTATTAAGTATTAAGTATTAAGTATTAAGTATTAAGTATTAAGTATTAAGTATTAAGTATTAAGTATTAAGTATTAAGTATTAAGTATAAAGTATTAAGTATTAAGAATAAAGTATTAACTATTAAGTATTAAGTATTAAGTATTAAGTATTAAGTATTAAGTATTAAGTATTAAGTATTAAGTATTAAGTATTAAGTATTAAGTATTAAGTATTAAGTATTAAGTATTAAGTATTAAGTATTAAGTATTAAGTATTAAGTATTAAGTATTAAGTATTAAGTATTAAGTATTAAGTATTAAGTATTAAGTATTAAGTATTAAGTATTAAGTATTAAGTATTAAGTATTAAGTATTAAGTATTAAGTATTAAGTATTAAGTATTAAGTATTAAGTATTAAGTATTAAGTATTAAGTATTAAGTATTAAGTATTAAGTATTAAGTATTAAGTATTAAGTATTAAGTATTAAGTATTAAGTATTAAGTATTAAGTATTAAGTATTAAGTATTAAGTATTAAGTATTAAGTATTAAGTATTAAGTATTAAGTATTAAGTATAAAGTATTAAGTATTAAGAATAAAGTATTAACTATTAAGTATTAAGTATTAATTATTAAGTATTAAGTATTAAGTATTAAGTATTAAGTATTAAGTATTAAGTATTAAGTATTAAGTATTAAGTATTAAGTATTAAGTATTAAGTATTAAGTATTAAGTATTAAGTATTAAGTATTAAGTATTAAGTATTAAGTATAAGTATTAAGCATTAAGTATTAAGTATTAAGTATTAAGTATTAAGTATTAAGTATTAAGTATTAAGTATTAAGTATTAAGTATTAAGTATTAAGTATTAAGTATTAAGTATTAAGTATTAAGTATTAAGTATTAAGTATTAAGTATAAAGTATTAAGTATTAAGAATAAAGTATTAACTATTAAGTATTAAGTATTAATTATTAAGTATTAAGTATTAAGTATTAAGTATTAAGTATTAAGTATTAAGTATTAAGTATTAAGTATTAAGTATTAAGTATTAAGTATTAAGTATTAAGTATTAAGTATTAAGTATTAAGTATTAAGTATTAAGTATTAAGTATTAAGTATTAAGTATTAAGAATTAAGTATTAAGTATTAAGTATTAACTATTAAGTATTAAGTATTAAGTATTAAGTATTAAGTATTAAGTATTAAGTATTAAGTATTAAGTATTAAGTATTAAGTATTTAGTATTAAGTATTCAGTATTAAGTATTTAGTATTAACTATCAAGTATTAAGTATTAAGTATTAAGTACTAAGTATTAAGTATTAAGTATTAAGTATTAAGTATTAAGTATTAAGTATTAAGTATTAAGTATTAAGTATTAAGTATTAAGTATTAAGTATTAAGTATTAAGTATTTAGTATTAAGTATAAAGTATAAAGTATTTAGTATTAAGTATTAAGTATCAAGTATTAAGTATTAAGTATTAAGTATTAAGTATTAAGTATTAAGTATTAAGTATTAAGTATCAAGTATTAAGTATTAAGTATTAAGTACTAAGTATTAAGTATTAAGTATTAAGTATAAAGTATTTAGTACTAAGTATTAAGTATTAAGTATTAAGTATTCAGTATTAAGTATTAAGTATTAAGTGTTAAGTATTAAATATTAAGTATTAAGTATTAAGTATTAAGTATTCAGTATTAAGTATTAAGTATTAAGTATTAAGTCTTAAGTATTAAGTATTAAGTATTAAGTATTAAGTATTAAGCATTAATTATTAAGTTTTAAGTGTTAAGTATTAAGTTTTAAGTATTAAATATTAAGTTTTAAGAATTAAACATTAAGTATTAAGTACTTTGTATTAATTAATACTGTTATTTTTTGTCTATCTTTCTCCGTTTTCAAAATATGGCTCTTATCCCATTTTTAAGGTTAGATTATAGTATCGATCGACCCTCTCTAATAATAATTTATGCTTGATTAGAAAAATTGATATTTTACTCTTTTAACCGTGATTTATTCTCCTTCCTAGCAATTTTATTCTAGCTCTACGAATGCCACTGTTGCTCCCACAACACCAACTGAGGGCAGATCAATAACTGAGTGCCCCAGAGCTACGCCCTTCGAGGTTTTACGCGGTTTTCTGCCAGGTGGCAAGTTCTACCAGAAGGATCCAAATGAATTTTTGCGTGCGCTGATTCGCGATAAGGGTGATACTGTATATGTGCCTGGTATTTTCGGCAAATCAAATTTGCTTATAACACAAAATCCCGAAGATTTCGAAATAGTTTTTCGAAACGAAAGTGCTTGGCCCATACGCAGTGGCATAGAGCTAATGAACTATCATAGAAATGTTTATCGAAAGGATTATTTTGGCGAGAGCTCTGGATTGGTAACCACGTAAGTTTCTACAAGCAACTTCATCATAGTTAATTGAAAATTTTATGCAAATTTTATTTTCAAGGCAGGGCAAAGTTTGGGGCGACTTTCGCACCATGGTGAATCCAATATTAATGCATCCCAAAAATGCTAAAATATATTTACCAGCTATGTCCAGAGTAAATCAAGAATTCATTGAGCGGTAGCTATTGTCATAACGAGTAAAATATTTTATAAAATTATTTATTCTTTTTTTTCCCTCTATAGCATCAAGCAGATACGCGATCCTGAAACACTAGAGGTACCTGCCAATTTCAAAGATGAAATCAGTAATTGGACCCTTGAATCTATTTCAGTTGTTGCTTTAGATCGTCAATTGGGTCTTATAGCAGGAACAAACCCCGATGGTTTACGAATAAGTAAAAATTTCATAAAATTCTTTGAAATATCTATGGATCTAGAAGGAAAGCCTTCACTTTGGCGCTATCTGCCAAATCGTAAGTTTAACCAAGTTATGGAATTTCTGGACGATATAATTGTGGTCACTGAGAAATTTGTCAACGAAGCCATGGAACGCATTGAAAAACGTACAACAGAAACGCCCGAAAATGAACAGAGTGTCTTAGAGAAGCTGATTAAAATTGACAAGAAGGTTGCAAAAGTAATGGCTATGGATATGTTACTTGCAGCTGTTGATACCGTAGGTAGTCAGTTAATTTCAATATCACTCAGTTCAAGTCAGCTATTTTTCAGACAACTACGACTTTTACCGGACTTCTATTGGCTCTGGCTAAAAACCCCGAGAAACAAGAAAAACTACGCGAAGAAATTCTTACAATTTTGCCACACAAAGATTCCGCTTTGACTGTGGAGAACATGAAAAATCTACCCTATTTACGTGCTTGTCTCAAGGAGAGTCTTCGCATCTATCCGCTAACTACGGGCAACATACGCACCCTAACCAAGGACTTGCAATTGAGTGGTTATCATGTACCCAAAGGCACCGATGTACTCATGCTTTTCATGAATCTACAAGTAGATGAACAACATTTTTCTGCACCAAATGAATTTATACCTGAACGGTGGTTGCGTCAGCCAAAAGATCTTTCTGCTACAGCATCAACGTCTGATGCTAAATGTCCACATGCTAGCAAAAGCACTAATCCATTCGTTTATATGCCTTTTGGACTGGGTGTTCGCAGTTGTATTGGTCGCCGTATTGCCGAAATGGAAATGGAAATCGGCATTGTGCGCATTTTACGCAATTTTAAGCTAGAATTCAATTATTCTACAGAAAATGCCTTTAAATCTGTTCAAATTAATGTTCCCGCTATACCACTCAAGTTCAAGTTCACAGACCTTCCTAATTAGCCATTGTAATGGAATTATGATAAGTGATAGTAAATTGTAAATATTCGTGACCAATCTAAATAAACATTCATTTATTTCTTTATTGCTGCCTAGTTCTTATTTCATTTTACCTATTGAGCTTCATTATCAGTGCAACTCTGACTTATATAGAGTAAAATAAATAAAGCATTTTTAATCTCTTAACTTTTTTTAATCTCTATCAATTATATTTGCTATTTTTTGGTGTTTTTTAATATTACTCTCATCAACGCAGAATTTTTAGGCCAAGCATATTATCTTTACCTTGATAGTGAAAATAATGTCAAATTTTACCGAGGGGGGTGTTCTGAAACTACACTTTTGTATCCCGAGAGGGAGCTGAAACGGTTTTTGGGCGTTTTTTCCCTTTACAAAAAATTCAAGGGGTCAGAAGGGGGGCTATAACCCTTTCAGGCCACATGTAGATCCGCCACTGATTATCACTAGTAATTTTGACTAAAAAGGCAGAATAAAATTTATTTTAGTCATTTTATCGTGTTTTTTGTTAAAAGTTTCCCTCAGCATTAGTTCCCCATAGTTGTACTATCCAAGTTAATTCGACGTCTACAAAATAATGTTGAAAATGGAATGAATGGTTGTCTAATAATGGGTTTTCATTAAAAAAATATTGTTTTCCCATGCGAAACATAGTTACAAGCGATTCTTTTTTTAACCCTCAAGGACCTAAAAAAAAATGGTGATCTAGAATCCAAAATTTTAACATCTTTTTATTAATGATGGTCTATTGTACGTATGAAATGAAAGTTTCATAATTATATGTTTAACTAGTAAAAAATTATCTTCGACTGCGCCGAAGCTAAAATACCCCCACGCCCGAACCAAAGTATATTCAAAGACTTAAGCAATCAATAAAGTTTATCTGTAAAAACGTTTTCGTTATAGTTTTAACAGAAAATATTCGCTTTTGTTTTTTGATAACGTCACTTTGTATGGGAGGTGGGCGTGGTTTTCACTCTATTTGGTTGAATTTCATATATATAGTACACGGTTTATATCAAAGTGCATATGCGAAATTTCAAGTCAATATATTCATTTTCGTGGATTTTAGAGAGATTTTACCTTTTTGATAAAGTCACTTTGTATGGGAGGTAGGCGTGGTTTTCATCCGATTTGGTTGAACTTCATAATTAGAGTGTATTTTAAATATCAAAACTCATATACAAAATTGTAAGTCCATACATTAATTTTTGTGGAATTCTAAGAGATTTTACCGTTTTGATAAAGTCATTGTGTATGGGAGGTAGGCGTGGTTTTCATCCGATTTGGCTCATTCTCGAACTCGACCTTTATTTTTTAGATAAAAGCTTAAATATGGAATTTGGTGATGATAGCTTTAAAATTACGGCTGTAATCGTAATCACAGACGGACAGACGGACAGACGGACAGACAGACGAACATGGCTAAATCGACTCGGGTGGTGATGCTGATCAAGAATATATACAATAAAAATATACCAGTTATGGACAATAAAATAGAATCAAATATTTTCCTGATAAAATTTGGTAAAAAAATCAAGGAGATTGATTTAAAACCTGGTAAAACTTTTTTGTTTTATTTTTAAGTTTATTTTCCATTTATTAAACATCTATTTGAAAAGTAAAACAAGTCATGTGTTCCAAAGTACCACTTTAAAAAGGACAGCTTGAAAATTTAACTGACAAAAAAATAGAATCATTTAACTAGGACTTAAAAATAATACCATTAAATGTATAAAAACGTAAAACTACATTAATATTTCGTTGCACAACCTTTATTTGCAAGTACAGCGGCACATCTTTTTGGCATTGATTCTACCAGGGTATTGCAAACATTATCTGGAATAGAGTACCAAGCTTCTTTTACTTTTTCCCAGAGCTCATCCTTATTTTTTGGTTTAATGGGTCCAAGCTTTTCCTTGACAATCTTCCACAGATTTTCTATCGGATTTAAATCCGGCGACTGCGCGGGCCACGTCATAACATCGATTTGATGTTCCTGTAACCATCCTTTAACAAGACCCGAAGTATGTTTCGGGTCATTGTCGTGTTGGAACTGCCATATCAAAGGCATATTCCATTCGGCGTAAGGCAGCATGACATCATTTAAAATTCTGACATATAGATGTCGGTCCATATTTTCTTTAATCCAAAATATTGGCCCAACACCATACCACGAAAAACATCCCCATACCATGATGTTTCCTCCTCCATGCTTAAATGATTTTGTGGTATATCTAGGGTTCATTTCAGCATTTTTTGGACGTCGGACCCAGATCTTTCCATCATTTCCAACCATATTTATTTTGGATTCATCAGACCATAGTATTTGTCGCCACTTTTTTCCATTTTCTTCGCCAGTCCAATCGCAGTGCGTTTTTGCAAACAGAATCCGATTGCTTCGATGCCTTTTTGTGAGCATTGGCACTTTTCGTGACAATCTACCGAAGAGATTCTTTTCTACAAGACGGCGAGCCACAGTTCGTGAAGAAATATTTAGAGAAATTTCTTCTCTTATGGCTGCAGAGGACTTAAAAGGATCACGCTTTGACAAAATCTCGATGTAATCATCATCCTGTGGTGTTGTTTTACGTGGACGGCCTCGCAGTTCGCAATCTTTTGAAGGCTTAAGAGCGGTAAATACGAACTTTTGGGATCGATTCACTATTTCCGCAATTTTTCTTTGAGTAAGACCACTTTTATGCAATTTTTTTATGCACTTGCGTTCTTCCTCTGAGCAGTGTTTTCCGCGACCCATTCTTCCTAAATTTACAGTAATTCCGTATTTAATAATCTTTTTTGAATCTTGTGGATACTTACAGTTGTAATTTTCCAAAAAATTTACTTGCTTATAAACTTTGTCTTTTTTGATTCTATTTTTTTGTCACAATAGGCAACGCGTGTTTTTCACGAAATGTTCAATTAAATTTAACCGTTAAATTCAACAGTGTTGCCATCGTGTAATTTTTTTAATATATAAATAGGTCATATGATATATGCACAAAAGTTATCGAAAAGCAATAAAAAAATATCGGAAATTTATGATTGTGTTTCTACAAAATAATTGATTCTATTTTATTGTCAGTAACTGTATACTTTTCTATACCTACCACGCCTCCTTATGGGCGTTGCAAACGGAGTGACAAAATTAATATACCCCCATTGACGTTTTTTAAACGTGGGGGTATAAAAATGAGAGAGATATGTATATTTCAACTTTAACCTCCGTTAAATAACTTTAATTCGTTAATCCGACAACGGATTCGTGTTAAGCGACTCCATATTACTAAACAAAAGTGTCGCAAAAAACAATTTTTTTGCCTGCAACAGTGTGAAAAATCATGGGACCTATATGTCCCAATGGTCGTCAACGGTAAAAATCTATACCACTATTTTCTCTCGTTGACAGTATGCGCACGAAAAGTTTGAGGTTCAATTTTGATGTACTTTATGAGAACTCGTTGTTTTTAATCTGTTTTTAAATTGAACCAATGAAAGTTAATAAAATAACCTTTGTAATGATGGTACTTTGACCTCTATATGACTATTGGTTTAGGAGATATTCCCAAAATATTTAAAAAGATTGTTAAAAAACCCCAAAAACTCTATCATAATATCTGGCCTTCTATATTTGCTACGACGTAATGTTTGATATCCAATGAAATGTTGAAAAATAACCTTTCCAATGGTGGTACTTTGACCTCTTTACGACTGTTCAAAATATCACAAAATAGGTTAAATTTTCCAAAAAATCGGATCTTTCATTTGATGCAAAACAAAACTCCGTAACAAAAAAATTGTTGGGATTTTTTAAACGAATTTTTGACCTATTTTGGAAATATCTTTTGGACCAATAGTCGTAGAGTGGCCAAAGTACCACCATTAGAAAGAAAATTACACTTTTGATTTTGTGTTTTTATTTCAGTATTACTACGAACTCGATCGCAAATCAAAGACCAAATTCTAGATGCATCTTTTCTGCGATCGCTTTGATTTGAGTGTGCACAATCAGTTGCGTATCTAGGATTCACCAGAGGGGGAGAAGGACTGAGCTTACATTTTTATAGTCCAAGGTGGGGGCTGAAACGGCTTTTAGCGCTTTTTTCAATTTTTTTTCCCACACTCAAATGGTAACTCAAATGATCAATACGGTCACCAACCGCGAAGTTGTAAGAGATTTAAACTTGCGTATATCACTTCCCTGTCCGATAATTCTGCAAAAGTGAAACGGCATGTAAAGATGTATTTTCTGCTCAAAACAACACAAAGGCCATCGAAAAAATACTATTTGCGCATTTTGCAAAAAACCATTTTGCTTCACCAATGATCGAAATAGCTTGAAATTTCATCATAAGAAAATGAAAATTCAATGCATTGATCAAAAATGCAAACAAATTTATTTTTATTTCAAATAAATCAACTTTTCAACAAAAGTAAATATGTCCTAGATTTTTACCGTTGACGACCATTGGGACATATAGATCCCATCAGATTTGGTAGTCGCGTAGATAGCCCAAGTGGACTATCTTTTTTTGCTATATTTTGCTAAAAAGTGGAAGGTTGCCCGCAACTTCCCCAAAAATGTTTTACCTATATCTCCTCTTACCCCCAAAATATTGCAACAAGAAGAAAGGGGAAGAAAAAGTAAAGATTTTTCGACTTTGGCGTGGTCTGGTAGGCAAAGGGATGAATCTACCCTTGAAAATTAAATACTTTCTGGAAGCCACATTCATTCCCTGTTGAATGATACCTTGTAAAGAAAAATCGTTTGCATAGTTTTTCCAGGAAAAATTCGAAAGTAAAAGGGTCATCGGTGTCCCAATGGTCGGCAAAGGGTTAACTAAACTTTTGGCATTCGAAGCGATTCTGTAAGGCTTTTTGGCTTCATACCAATCGAGCTCAAAGCAATTTTTAGGCCGTATGCTATTTGGAAACCATTCACTCAGATGATGAAATTCTGAAAGTCTGAATGAGAATATTTAGCACTCATTCATGTATCCCCAGGGGCTAGTATAAATTTTGACAATCGGCAGGAGCATTTTTTTTCTACTCAAGCAAAAAATAAAAAAAAAACACTTGTGATCTTGCGACTCGAAAAGGTTTATTATTTTTCCCAAAATTGCTCTCGTTCAGACATGGGGATAAATTTTTTGGTTGTGCCATACATGGTACACTATGCATTTAAGGGTTAAATTCTTGCGCTAATACACTACCGAAATCTTAAACGTGACACGAGTAAAAATGACAATTATATTTCAACATAATTGTATTCAAGTCAGTAACTTCTTCTCTACCACGAGTGAAAACGCATATCGATCTCTTTTGTTTTTAGTTTTCAACTAATAAATCTTTAATCGACAATCATTTTCATCGACACTTTCTGTGTTTCTTTTATTTTTTACCTAGTGATGTAATGACGCTATAAGTGGGTCCAAAGATATCATAAGCATTGTCATTAAATTCGTATTTTGATTTTCGCTATTATTTTTCCTTGTATGGCTTAGCCTATAATTTTTTTAGTCTTTGTTTCTGGCTTCTTGTGCCTCTTCCGATAACTCGCCAATTGGGAAAAAATTGAATTTAATTATTTCTTTCCCATGGCAAAATACCTTATGGAGAGTTTGTGTAAGATCTCTCCAACTATACAATTGTTTGTATAAAGTTTGGATTTCTGAAGCGAATTTTCCAAATTTTCAGCATCGATTACTTGGCGAGAATTTATGGCACATACAATTTTTTATTATTTATATATTTATTATATTATTTTAGTTATTGCTGCTGTTGTTTCAACATCTTCAAAGAATATCCTCGCAGTGTTGCCATCGTTAGAATTTCCAAATCCTTGCTAAGGAAAATCGACCCGTAGACCACTAATATTTCGAAACTCTTCTTGAATTCTCTTTTTTTCTTTAGCTATGAACTCTTGAGAACAAGAACATTCCATCCATCGCCGTTCGGAGTCGGCGTTAAACCTGTAGGTCCGATTCTCGGTCAATTCCTTTCAAGGGCTGAAATGACCAGTTATTTATTTATTTTTTTTATAAATATATGCTGTCACGTCAAAATCTACGGGTTTGTGTATGCCACAGCAAACTGCATTATTTTTTTTTAATAAAAAATAATCGAATATGTTTCCGCTTGTGAAAATACGATTCGCAAAGGGTCATGAGCGGGTATGGGCACCACTACATTTAAAGCTTCTGCGTTGTTTCTGTGTTTGTCTTTTGTCTTTGATTTGTTGTTGCATTTTGTGTTGCTGCATAAGCTTCTGCTCTCAATTCTTATTCTCATCGCTCCCAGAGCGCTCTCTGCCCATAGCTGGTCATGAGTAATCGAACGCACTCACAGATGCGTATCCTAAAATTTAAGGCTCTCGTCCACGAGTACCGACATAAATAAAAGAAACTACTATGTAAATAAATTTGCTCAGATTATCGCCCAGTAATTAGATTAAACATAATTGATAAAGTATTAATTTATAATCAAATTATTGATAAAAATCACTTTTGCTCTATTCAAAATTCAAATATGTTATCAGGCTGTATTTCATGAACAAAATATAGATATAAAAATTGGAAAAAAAAATTATTAGCCTTTTTGCCGATGGAACTATCAAAAGCTCAGTTAACATTAAAATAATTATTAGAAAATTATTCTTCTTATTCTCTTTCCTAGCGCTTTCATTCGAGCTCTCCGACTGCCACAGCTATTTCTGCGACTTCGACTGAGGGCAGACCAATAGCAGAATGTCCTTCAGCCACCCCCTTTGAGATGATACGCGGTTTTATGCCAGGTGGCAAGTTCTATAAAATGGATTTGCAAAAATTTTTGAGTAGCCTGATTCGTGAAAAGGGTGATGCAATATATGTGCCAGGTTTTTTAGGCAAACCGAATATGTTCATAACACAAAATCCTGATGATTTCGAAATGATTTTTCGAAACGAAGGTGCTTGGCCCGGACGCCGAGCCATAGAGCTATCATAGAAATGTTTATCGAAAGGAGTATTTTGGAGAAGGCTCTGGATTATTAACCACGTAAGTAAACAATACTAACTTTATTATAATTAAATGAAAATTTCCTTTTAAAGGCACGGCAAAGCTTGGGGCGACTTTCGCACTTTGGTCAATCCAGTATTAATGCATCCCAAAAATACCAAAATCTATTTGCCAGCTATGTCCAGAGTAAATCAAGAGTTCATTGAGCTGTAGCTATTGTTATAGCTGGTAAACAAAATTAATGAAATCATTTATTTTTTGTTTCTCCCTACTAGCATCAAGCAAATACGCGATCCCGAAACGCTAGAAGTACCTGGCAACTTCAAAGATGATATCAGTATGTGGACCCTTGAATCTATATCAGTTGTTGCCTTAGACCGCCAATTGGGTCTTATAGCTGGCACAAACCCCGATGGTTTACGAACAAGTAAAAATTTTGTAAACTTCTTAGAAATATCTATGGACTTAGAATCAAAGCCATAATTTTGGCGCTATCTGCAAAATCGTAAGTTTAACAAGGTCATGGGATGTCTGGAAGATATATTCGTGGTCACTGAGAAGTATGTCAACGAAGCCATTGAGCGCATTGAAAACCGCACAACAAAAACGCCCGAAAATGAACAGAGTGTCTTAGAGAAGCTGATTAAAATTGACAAGAAGGTTGCAAAAGTAATGGCTATGGATATGTTGTTTGCTGGCATTGATACCGTACGTAATCGTTTAATTGCAATATCACTCAATTTAGGTCAAACGTTTTTCAGGTAACAATGGTTTTTACCGGACTGCTACTGGCTCTGTCCAAAAACCCCGAGAAACAAGAAAAACTACGCGAGGAGATTCTTAAAATACTGCCCAACAAAGACTCCGATCTGACAGTGCAGAACATGCAGAATCTACCCTATCTACGTGCCTGTCTATCCACTAGCCGCGAGCAACTTACGTACCTTAAGCAATGACTTGCAATTAAGTGGTTATAATGTGCCCAAAGACACCGATGTGGTCTTGGTTTTCATGAATCTACAAGCAGATGAAGAACATTTTTCTTATCCAAATGAATTTATACCCGAACGTTGGTTGCGCCAGCCAAAGGAACTTGCTACTTCAGAATCAAATACTACCGCTAAGTGTTCACATGCTAGCAAAAGCAGTAATCCATTCGTTTATATGCCTTTTGGATTGGGTGTGCGCAGTTGTATCGGTCGTCGTATTGCCGATATGGAAATGGAAATCGGTATTGTACGCATTTTACGCAATTTCAAGGTGGAATTCAATTATTCCACAGAAAATGCCTTTAAAGCGATCCAAATTTATTCTCCCGCCATTCCACTAAAGTTCAAGTTTACAGATCTTCCTTATTAGTTATTGTTATGTCAGTGTTTTCTTAAATGTATTTCTGATTTTTTTTTTTCAATATAAGATAAAGAGTATCATATTTATGATTGAATAATAGTAAATTTTGTATGATCTCAAGTTATGAATTTTTAATATCTTCAGTTAGTAGTTTTTCTAATCTTTAAACTTTTTGTTATCTCTTCGTATGCAATAAAATTTGTTATCTTTGTTTTTTTTAATGTTATTAATGAAGTCATATGGTAACAGGCAATAATAAACAATTGCAACTATTTGCACCATATGTTTTTAGTTCTGTTAATCCATCTTGATAAATGGCAAAATTTTCGAAAATAATAAAAAAAAAATTATTCCATTGTATGAGTATATTGAATACGACATGGTAACCATAGTTTACCCTCATCCGGATTACTTTTTTCAACACGTAAAAGTATTAGTTACACCAGTGGCGCACCCAACAAAAAATTGTGGGGGGTGTTTTATATTTTAATTTATAGACTTATTCAAATTTCATATATAATATTTACAGTACAAAGTCAATTATTCTTTTATTTTGTACCATTGAATTTAATATGTCCTCAATAATAAAATTGAAATTAATTAAGGCATTGAAATTTTATGAAATTTTAAGAGATTCTTCCAATTTCATATTACTTTCTATGTGGGGTTAGCGAAATTTTTATACGAGATCGCTAATTTGCATTATGATCTTTATATTTTAAATACAAGCTTATAATATATCGAAATTCATAACGATGGCCCCAAAATCTCTGCTGTGATCGTCATTACATGCAGACATATAGACGGAAATAAACCGATATGATTGCACAGAGCCAAAAACCACCACATAAAATCAATAAGACCACCAAATTGAGATATTTTATTAGGTTTTCTTATTAATATTACCAAATAATAAGAATTTTCCATAAAGAAATCTTTTCAATTCCATAGAGAAAATCTTACTAAAAATTAACAACTACTATCAAACATTTTTCAATAAGATTTCTTATTGAATGAATGAAATAATGTGGAAATCTTATTAACACTTAACTTTAATAAGAAAATCTCTTTTTTCGCTCTCCAAAGTTTAAGAAGAGAAGAGTTTAAGAGTTAAAATTAATAAGAAAATCTTATTGATCTGCTTTTAAAAATTTTTTTTATAAGACACCCTTTTAAAAAGATAGTAATGGTGAAAATGCTACTTATTTTTGCTTTCTTTGTTTTAGCTTTCAGTCGTAGTTGTGAAGTGAATTCGAAAAGTTATCCGTCGATTTAAATAAAGTAAAATAAGAAAAATGTTATAATGGAGAATGATATTTGTGTTCCAGAACTTATTTTCGACGAGACTAAAATTCTCGAAACTCAAGCCTTATTTCAGTCGTGGGCTTGAGTGACTCAATTTTGACTTTATTAAAAATGTATGGTAAGGTTCTTGACAAAAGTTGGATATTGAGGATGCCGCCAATTTCTTTGAAGGCCTCGACAGCGCCGCGTATTTTGGATACAAAGTCGAAGTTAATTTAATTTTAACATATGTATTTAATATTCATAAATAACAACTTTATATAATAATGCATAAATTTTAATAAATACTTAACAATGTGTAGATTTGTATGTAATATTATAGACAGTTAAAGATATATTTCTAGGTTAAAGATTAGCAAGATTGCGTATTGATTAAAAAGATTTCCTTTATAAAATTTTAAAAGAAATCTTATTAAATCAATAGAATTTCCTTCTTAAATTTCATGAATAAATCTTATTAAATCTATAAGATTTCTTCCTAAAAATCAAAAAGGTAACTTTTAAAATCAATAAGTAAAATATAAAAAAATAAATAACTGGTCATTTCAGTCCTTGAAAGGACTTTGACCTAGCTTCTTATGATCAATTGTGTTGTGCGTGTTATTAAGTTTGTACACAATTGACCGAGAAACGGACCTACAGGTTTAACGCCGACTCCGAACGGCGATGAACAGAATGTTCTTATTCTCAAGAAGCTTTACATGGCATTTTGATTACTCTCTGAGGTTTGCCATTGTCTGCAGAGAGGTGGCGGCCGTACAGAAAATTTATTTTAATTCAAATAATTTTCTGTCGCTGCTGGGATTCGAACCCGGGTCTCCAAGGTTCGTTGACATAGCCGCCACGCACTTTAATCAACTATGCCACGGACGCCACGATAAGATCAATAAGTAAATCACATATTTTTGATAAGATTTCCTTATAGTTTTTAAATGTTTTCTCATAAAAAAATAATAGGATTCTTCTTAAAATTATGTGGATTGCCCAATAAAAAATTCTCAAAGTTTTAATAAGATTTTCTCAATGATTTTAATAAGACAATCTTCTTGAATGAAAACGATAGAGAAATTTTATTAATTTTTTTTTCTATTTTATTAGGTTGTTTTGGCTCTGTGTGGCTACATTTAAATAAAAAAGAACATTGCTTTGGCAGTCCGTGGATATGTTTGATGTAGACTGATTAAGAAAAGTTTTTGGTTTTTTTTTTACTAAATAACGACTACTAATTAAACTGCATCTCAATTTTTCGTTGAGATTCTTAAGTTTTGTAAAAAACAAAAACTCAAAATTCGGGTAGCTCGAAATACTCGAAAATACTCGGGTAGCGTGGGTGCTCGAAAAGCTTGAAAATCTAGTTCTAGTTTTAACTTCATATCACATTGATAGCGGAACTCGACTTTACAGAGAACAACAGCGTAGTAGAGCATGTATGCGTATTAGAGCCCTGCATGAATATATTCGTTAAACGAATATACACTGCTTAACTGTTGTACACTAAAAAAAAATGTTTTAAAATTGACGACAACTGTTATTAATTTGATGAATTTTATGTTTAAAAACTAGCTAGCAAATTTCGTCAAAGTAAGAGCAAACTTTTAAAAAACATGAGAAAAGGCAAATTATGAACACATTGTGTTTCACTTAAAGTTAGTGTTTTTTTTTTTTTGAGAGTAGGAGTACACTGCAAGCGAATAAATGTAAACAACAGATCATGTAGTAAAGAGAAAATCAGCGCATGAGAATAACTGCTAATTCGTTCTCTGTTCTCTCACAACACACTTCTTACGCTGATCTGAATTTGTGAGTTGTGTTGTTTTTGTTTCTTAATCGAATACTTGATAAAGTATGCTAACATTCCGCAATGTACTATGGTGCACTGATTAACTGTTAGCGAAATGTGTTTAATTTGAGTTGGTGATTGATGAGTTGATTGAAAAGCAAAATTATTGCGATTTTAAATTAAATTTAAATAAAAAAAAATATTTTTAAATCAAATTGAATATTGATGAAATAAGTAACATAAAAAATAGCACAATCATTTTTTGCTTTACCTTTTAATGAAATGTAAATTTAATTTTACACCACCATAACACCATGAAAGTAGCTTTAAACATTCCAACTTAAATAAATAATGCTTTATAATTTGTAATTGTTTTACTTTATACATTTCATTTTATTTTTATTCGTTCATTTGGGGGGGGTTTTAACCCCCAAAACCCCTACCTGTGTTCGCCCCTGAGTTACACCAAACTGTAAAAGTCCCAGTTTTACTGAACATTTAACACACGAAAATATATGCATTTTAAGTCAAAAATGTGATGATTTTGATTAAAAATCCGGATGTAGATTAAAGACTTCATTTTCGAAACAAACTGTTTTGTTTAAAAGAAAAATATACATACAATGTTTTACTATACTTTTTCAAATAAAGCCGAGGATGTTTAAAATTACCAACACAATCGTTTTCTTACAGGAATAATTAAAAAATCTTCTAACATTCATGGTAAAATTCAAAATCTTTGTGTTACTGACAATTTCAAAAAATGTCTATCTTTTTCACACAAATCAGCATTATTTTCTCCGTTCCACTCTGGATTTCTTGGCGGACATACAAGGGTAGTCTCAGGCGTACCTGACCTGACATATAGATGGCGATTGTTGTTTGAAAAAATGCCTATGGTTGAAAGTATCAACCTCATAAAGCTTAAGTTTGACGAAACTATGTTTTTCAGTATTTGTTTAACAGCCCTCAATAGTGAACGCTCTGATGTGTAAACATAGAAAACATTGATCGTCGTTATGTGATACAATACTTTCATTTGAAAGGTCAGAGTCCAACCAATATCAAAGTGGAGCTAGATTCTACTCTGCTCCTTCGTTAGCAACAACAAAATATTGGGTGGCAGAGCTTAAATGAGACTGTACGATCACCAAGATAAACATCGCAATGGTCGACCAAATGATGGGACCACGCCAGAAATGGTGAAGAAAATCCACAAAATGTTATAGGATTACTGTCGTGTGAAAGTGCGCGAGTAAGCAGACATGATAGCAGGCATTTCAAAAAATGAGGTACATCGCATATCAACTGAAAATTTGGACACGAGAAAATTGTCTGCAAGATGGGTGCCGGGATTATTCACAATTATCACAAAAATAGCGTCGTGAAGATGTTTCAATCAAGGGTTTGGCGAAGTTTCACAGCGATAATGGAGAGTTTTTTCATGAATGCATAGCCAAGGATGAAACATGGGTCCGTCACTTCACAACTGAGATGAAGGAACAGTCAAAACAATGAACTGAAAGGGGAAAATAGGCTCAGAAAAAGTTGAAGACAGTTCCATCTGTACACAAGGTCATGGCGTCAGTTGTTTGGAACGCGCATGGGATAATTTTCATTGATTTTTTTCAGAAAGGAAAAACAATCAATTAATTATGCGAAATTATTACAGCGTTTGAATGATGAAGTCAAGAAAAAACGGCCGCATTTGGAAAAAAAAAATTTTTCTTTCAGCAAGACAATGGCTGCAGTTCAAACATCCGTTTTTGTGATGATCAAAATCAATGAGTTAACCCATATTCTATCGCGAGAAAAAACATTTTTCTATCGAAGCTGTTGAGTGTTCGAAAAATCGGTAGAAAAGTAGTTGAAAAAGGGTTAAAGTTCGAATTGCTCCCTCACGCTGGAAACGATGGCTATCAAAATTTGCGTCAGTTTCACACAGTAGTTCACACAGTCGTAGTAAGAACAAATAACTTTCGTGGAATGTCATTGAAAGCAACGGCGAAACTCAACCAATTACGCCTTGAATTGCTTTCCCATTTACTGTGAACTGCAGATATGGCTCCCCTGGACCATTATTTTTTCTCAATCTTAAGAGATTGGCTCACGGGAAAAAAATTTACATTAAATGTAAAAGTTTAATTGGAAAGCAATCGATTTTTTAGTAGTTGAACTAGCCGTTCTGTACAAAAGGTATCGAGATGTTGAAATATCGAACTCAATAAAGAGAACATTGGGCAAGAGGGCGTAGAGTAGGGTAAAAAGGTAAAATATTTATTGTTTTGTATAAGCTTTACCGATTCAAATAAAACTTCAGAGAGCAATTTCCGTATTTTTGTCTCGAGTTTGCATTGTGTGGCCTATTTCTATTAAGCCGAGCAATGGAACTTGCATAAAACTGTTCCGAAGATTCAAAGTAAAAATAATAAAAATTAATTTTGACATAAAATAACAATTTTCTAATAACACCGAGGCTATATTGAACAACCATAGTAGCTGGGATAGCTTTTGAGGCAAAAGCACAAAGTCCCGAATATAATCTTTCATTTGTACTGCAAAAAAAAACCCTTAAATGTAGTGGACAATTGGAAATGTTCTTCAGTTAAAATGGTCTTCAGAAAAATTTCATCCCTACTACACTGAAAAAATCTTTAGATCTGTGTTATTATACTAACTTATTTCGGGGAAATCATTAAAGGTATGTTTATTAGATGGGTTTTGGGTTGCATACATTTTCTTAACATATTCCAGAACCTCGCTGCAAGGCCAGATTCTGAATCCTGGATGTAATATAAGCATGTGACGCGAAAAAAAATTCAAAAAATTCGGAAAAAAGTCCAAAAAGACGAAGTACGAAGAATTCTACTTTTATACTCCAAATACAACTTTTCAACAAGAGTTTTTATTGTTGATTTCTTCCCCGTTATGATGGATAAATTTGACCAAACTTTCACTAATTCACCGACGATACGCTTGATTCAAAGTCAAATCGTCCAGTACCTTTAGATGCAACAAACGGCTTATCACATGCTCGAACGTTGGCAACGTTACTTTTCGAAAGAATCTGAAACGACTCCAAATTTGTCATAAAATAAAACTCACCAATTAAATATATGAGATTCGATATTTTTTTATTCGATACAAGTATTCTGAACTGCTTGCTTAATTACCTCAAAAAATAAATGGACTGAAACAACTCTCGATTAATTGTCCAAAATGTATGACAGTTGTCGACGGATTTCTAACAACGTATTTCGAACGTAGTGATAGCGTGTCAGAATGACGATTATTCCATCCTTGCCCAAACGTCAGCTCAACAAAAAAATCGTTTTTCTGCCATAAAAATGGTCCGATTTGAATAATTTCTTTATTATTCCTAAACTTCATAAAAAGGCCAACAATAATGCAGCATTTGAATTTGAGAAAGTTGCTGCGACCTTGGCGAAGGTAAAGTTTCTTTTTCAAGTCGGTTAAAAATAGCAGTGGACCAAGAACAGAACCCTGGGGCACACCACTACTTATAACCTTACTCTGTGAAAAATAATTTCCAACCTTGACCCTTTGCACTCTATCTTTTAAGTAACTACTAATAAGATGAATTGCATTTTCACAAAAACCATAAAAATACTTAAGCTTATGACAAATAAGAGTATGACTAACAGTGTCAAATGCTTTAGAAAAGTCGAGTAAGCAAAGTAGTGTTAATTTTCCTTCATCATAAAATCCTCTTATATCATCTAATACTTTTAGAGTAGCAGTCGTGCAGCTATGGCCAGCACGAAATCCAGACTGGAGCGGTGACAAAAGATGATTAGATGTAAAAAACGAAGAAATTTGATCAGCCATAAGGCCTTCACAAACCTTAGATAAGCATGGCAGAATGTTTACAGGCCTAAAGTCCTTGGCATCACAAGCTGTATTTTTTTCGCAATTGGGATCACTAAGGCATTTTTCCATAATGCAGGAAAGGAAGACGAAGTAAAGCAGTGATTAATTATGTGTGTTAGAGAGCTAAGAATGTGAGCTAATATAATTTTATAAATCTTATGTTTATACCATCTTCACCAACAGCATTAGATTAAATGCTCATTACTTTCATTGCTACTTGATCTTCCGTGACCGCAGAAAATTGAAACATTGGCTTTAAAAGTTCTGAAAATTCAAAAGAACTTGTCGAAATATTTTGAGATAGACGGGTGTTAGACAAAAAAAAAATCATTATGAACTTCCGGATCTAACTGACCGCAGCAGCTTCTTTATTACCAATGCTAAATTTTTTCAAGTTGTCCCACAAAGCCTTCGGCGGAAGAGATGTTTTTAGTTTATTGAAACAATATTTAACCTTAGATTGCCTTATCATGAGGATAGAAGCATTTCTGGCGCACCTATAACTCTCCCATTTCTCTGGTGTGGGGTTCTTTCTCCATATTGTCCGTAACCTATTTCTTTTTTTTAATGCAATTTCAACGGTTTTTGTGAACCAAGGACAAGATGTATTTTTGATGGTGACATTCTTAACAGGGACATGCTTCATAAAAAGTTTATTTACTTGACTTGTGAATACAGATAATTTGTCTTCAACACTTGAACAGAACCATATGTCATTCTAGAATGTTATTAGTAGATCACGTAAAAGAGCATGTGAATCGATAGATTTAAAATCATGGTAAGAAAACATTTTAGATTTAATTGAACGCGACAAGTTTATATTAAAAGTACAAAAAATTAAATCATGATCAGATAAGAAGTATATTTGGTCAAACAGTAATACATTTGACACATCAGACACTACAAAGTAGTCAAGAAGACTGGGGCTGTCATTAGACGAGAAACGTGTGGGCATAGTATCGTTTACAATTGACAGACCGACAGTTGAGACATTATCATACATTGATTTTGTAAGACTATCATTACATAAAAAATTGACATTTAAATCACCACATAAATATAATAAAATAGTTAAAATCTATTGACAACTCCGATAATTTGGAGAAAAACGAAGTTAAACTGTTTGACTTACATGGATTATATACGCATGAGAGAAATGTTTTTGTCATATTATCGGCTACGCAGATGCTTATGTATTCTACACTATCACCATTGGATTTACTAACAAGTTGAGCACTTAAGTTTTGTCGACAGTAAATGGCAACCCCACCACCCCTCCTATCAACCCTATCATTTCAAAATAATATAAAATTTTTAAGGCACAGCACGGAATCAATAACGTCACTACTAAACCAATTTTCGGACACACATATAACATCAACGGACGAGTCCTCAAAAATATATTTAACATAGTCCAACTTAACAGAGTTAAGGTTTCTAGCATAAGTGTACAACCTTTAACCCCTGCCGTCTTCTACACAGAACTTCAACAAGTATTTTGTTATTAACGCTACCATCATGATTATTATTTGCAACTGACATAAATGATAAATCGGACACTAACACACATACAGGACACTTTACTCCAGTATAGTTTTACTACATTAATTTTGCATAGTAAATAACGACCTTAAAATGCTTTGACTTTTATTAAAAAAAATAAGGAATACGTTAACAGTATAATCAATACCACAAAATGTTAGACTATTGGGTAACAATCAAAAGATCTGTGCTATCTCGATTACAACTTTTGCTTCGAATATCC